>CM070819.1:8412634-8907634 GCA_036326025.1 Chrosomus eos | reverse complement strand
AAAATTAGACCATTAAATGAATAATTACATTCTTTATGAATTGTACCAGGGTCAGTAAGTCTATTATACTTTTTTAATAAGGCTATCTACACATTATACTTTGAACATACCACCCTTGAATTGAGATTTATGAGGATCTGATGCACCCCTGCACAGACACCCACAAAATGCAGATATCCCCCCTTTCATATGTGATATAATATATTTGGCCCATAAGAACTGAATGATCTAGTGGATGGATTACTAATGACCTTCTCTACTGGATGTATGGTGAGAAATCACTGCCTCAAAAATACAGATGACTCTGCATCGTGATTTTGGAGGATATGAGCCATCTTTTCATTTTCAGTAATGGCTGTTCTCAGTTTTGCCCAAATGCGGTACGGCCAGAATTACCCATGACCTAAAGAATGAACCCACAACGGCAGGTGAGAAAGATAATATATGAGAAAATCATAAATAAGAAAAAACATTGTTATTAATTTTTAAAGATCCCCTGTGGAGAAAATCAATATTTTAATGTTGTTTATGTATATGTGGTGTTTTTAATATGCTTTAAGACAAACCATGTGCAAAGTTATCGCAGGTTAACTTGTAACCAATCACGTCAACGTGTGATCGTCAACGAGTGGATCTCTGAGCTGGTGTGAGTGAGTGGAGGCGGGGCTCATTTGCATATTCATAGAACCGCATATACTAAATGAGGCAAGGGTGTAGAGTTACATTCAAGCTATTTTAAGGCATGAACTTTTTTCAATGAAAGAAAGTTTAAATCTGTAATTTTGGTGATCAAAGATGAGTTTTAAAATATACTTTCTGAAGTTGCAATGAAAGTGTATTTATATACCAATTATTTAATTTCAGAAGAAAACCGAACAAGAAAAATCTGGTAAGTGTGAATCAGTAAAAACAGGGTTTAATCACGTGTTAAACAGGCCAACATTGACATCTGCTGGAGACCATAAGAAACTCTTGTCAAGATTTCCCTCCTTAAAAATGTATATATAAAGAAAAAGGACTGATGATTATATGTTCTTTCTTCTGATCAAGAGACATACGCAAAGCAAATAATTCGTTAGCTGAGTGTTTCATGACAGAGGTGGGCATCAAAGTGTGAAGATCATGTATAATGTCAGATAAGGCTTATGTCCAGTACCTGGTCTAAATGAGTAGCTGTTTTGTCTGGCTTGCCCTCTGTCAGCTGTTTGTCTGGTAACAGGAAGAACTCGGCCGCTGTGGGGAGTCCAGGCAACACAGTGACCAACAGCTGTTCAGGGTTCACTCCTGTCGCCTGAAGACCAAGAAACAGAGGATTAGAGAAACACACGAATCAACTGAGGTAAAAAAGACAAGACCTTTAACTCTCATGTTCTTGTGCAATTGACTTTACAGTTTTAATGTTTGGGGTCCCAGTCCAGAAACCTCAATCATGTATATATAATATACTTTTCTATGATCTTTCTATGCATGCAATAACACTCAAAAAGTGTTTTCAATAGTCAATTTAATAATAAATGTTTCTTGAGCAGTAAATCAACATATTATAATGATTTCTGAAGGATCATGTGACACTGAAGACTGGAGTAATGATGCTGAAAATACAGGTACATCACAGGAATAAATTACATTTTACAACACACACACACACACACACACACACACACACACACACACACACACACACACACACACACACACACACACACACACACAACACACACACACACACACACACACACACAAAACACACACACACACACACACACACACACACACACACACACACACACAACACACACATTTTTAAAAAAAAATTGTTTTTTTATGTTTTTTAAGCTGTTTGAAATATGAGGACGCATGCAATGTCCTCATATTTCACGTGTAAGTTGTAATACCAGTGTAATACCCATGTCATTATACACATTTGTGCCCTCATATATCACAAAAACAAGCACACACACACACCCGCGCACACACACCCGCGCACACACACACACACACACACACACACACACACACACACACACACACACACACACACACACACACACACACACACACACACACACACACACACACACACACACACACACACACACACACACACACACACACACACACACACACACACACACACACACACACACCACACACACACACAAACAACAACAACAACTTGTAGTTAGTCAGGTTTGGGCCAAAATGAGGGTACATGAATATTTTTTGTTTCAGACAGAATATATAAAATCCTCCTTGGTTCATATTGCAAGGTCACAACGTCCACCACGTTCCTGTCCATATGCCCAGTGCAAAACTCATTACACACATAACCAATAAACAATTGGAGCAGAACACGCATATGCCTCACATGAGAACCGTTATTCTCAAGTGTCATATTCCATAAACATTCATAAAGAAAGTCCCAGTGTTCACTTATAACGGCCTCTTGAAAATGCCACGGGGTAAGTGAGTGAGAACACTGATGATGATTTCGGTCTGTCGTGCCATATGTTTGAATATTTGTGTTTTTCCTGTCGCGGTGATGTTTCTCCATCGGTGAAGGCGAATCTAGAAGGTGATGTTTCACAACCAAAGTGTGGAGCATGAAAACCAAGCAAAGATCCTTACAACACTTATATTTGTGCACTTTTAATATCTTTATATAAATATTAGTGCTGGGCAACGATTAATCGCGATTAATCGCATCCAAAATAAAAGTTTGTGTTTACATAATATATGTGTGTGTACTGTGTATAATTATTTTTTAGATATATAAATACACACATATGCATGTATATATTTAAGAAAATATGTTATTTATATATAAAATATTATATTTCTATATATAATATTAATTATGTATAAATATATATACAGTATATACATGCAAATGTTTCTTAAATATATGTGTATATTTATATATAAAAAATAATTATACACCATACACACACATATATTATGTAAACACAAACTTTTATTTTTGATGCGATTAATCACGATTAATCGTTGCCCAGCACTAATAAATATCTATATTTATATCTGAGACTTAAATTGTCCAATTACACTTTAAATTGAGATTCTTTAAAGGTTGTGAACAAAGTACACAGGTCAAGTACTTGAGTAAACATACCGATAAATATCACTCCAGTAAAAGTACTAAATTTAAGTTTTACTTAAGTAAAAGTACTTGATATTTAATGTACTTATGTAAAATAAGTGATGATGAATAATACTTCATAAGTATTATAAGTGATGATGTGATGATGAAATAAGTGATGATGACAAAAATACTGATGATGAATCATATATGTATTCTAGTCAGCTCATTGAGTTTTTGACTCAAAAACAATTGCAATTGGATACAATTTGCGAATGAATTGTTCAATGTTCAATGTTATTTATGAACCAATTCAACTCTGAAAGAGTCAACTCTCGTTCAAGGATCGGACATCGCTCTCACGTCTCAGAGGGGGTGGCGATTCCTTTTGAAATAACGAGGAACAATATGTTTTTATGGAATGTAGTGGTAAAAAGTATGATATTGTGCTAATAGACTTTGTTACTATTCATCACTTGTTTTTGGTGGTAATGTCATGGCCAATGCAATGTATATGAAACAGAACTCTGTGAAGACCTTATGCTCACATTTGATGCCCAAAACATTTTAAAAAACACCTCCTGAAATTGCTGTTTCATTAGAAGATGCCACTACGTTTCAGATTATGAATATTCTTGCATACACTCATGCGAACTGCATGCAAAAAGCACTGAAAGACATTAGGGGAGAAACAGTTCAAGAGAAAAGAGAAAGATTGTTTTATTTTCTATTCAAATGTTTACCTGAGGATTAATATTAATAATAAGGCTTTCCTCTGAGGAAAATAAATGGATACAAATGTAAATCTGTTAAAATACACGGATGACTTCAAAGCAAACTGACACGGACAACGTTGAGTTTATAGAGTTGTTAATTTCAGTAGAAGTAAATTCAGGGCTGTTTTCTTATGCTGTATTATATTAAATATACAATGAAGTATTATAGATTGAACTCTTTAATACCAGATGGTTTGAACTCACCTGCACCATAGAGGTTTTAATGACTCGACTCACATCGAGTCTCCATTCGGACACATCAGGGTTGTGATCATCCAGATTGGATGAAAAGGCAAGAAGATGAGATCTGAAGTATTCTGTTATTGGAATATAACAAAAAAAAAAGTATTATATTCTTATAATTATACTCCAAATCATTTTGGAGAGGCTTGTGTTGCAGCATTTGTTTTCAACACGTGAATTTACTGTATGATATAGTGCTTGAAATGCAAATGCATTTAATTTCGACTTCACTTTTCCATGACGCATTTCTGAGGATATACAATGAGAAGAATGTGGCGTGCGGCTGATTTTTTTGTTTATGCATCAATAATTAATTACATAGTAAAAATGTGTTTAGTGTTCTCTACATGATGGGCATGGTTGAAAATGAAGAGACCTTGGTGATGTTGAATTGTTTTTTTTTTATATATATATATATATCAACCATTGAATTTCTGAATTAATGTAATATTGTGGAGGTGTTGTTATATACATCTAATATTTATATTTTATTTTATTTCAGTTACCAAAAACGACACTGCTCTTTTTAGTCGAACTCACCATGGACAGAGACGGTTTTCCTGTCTTGTAGGATGTTATTCCCGGCGGAAACCTGCACAGTGACAACACTGATTCCCTCTCGAGAGAACGTGAACGCCACACTCCCCTCCAGCGTGATCACGGGCTGTGAATACAGCGTAAAAGAGACTCTCAAGAGGATGCCCTGTCAGTAGTCGCATTGAAGATGCCAACTTTATTTACATGGCAGCCGGTGAGGCAAAAACACACACCGACTGAGTCATGCACAGGTGTCCAGTGAGTGACACGTGGAGAATTTACCTCTGAATTATTCCCAAACCACCAGATATAGGTGACTGTTCCCACTTGGCTTGGCCAGAGAACCACCGTCAGATTGACTTCTTTATTTTTCACAGCGACAAAAGGGGCGGAGAGATGAACAGATTCCAGGTGACCTGCTCCAAGAGAGAAAGAAAATTAAAGTGAGGTTAAGCCAGAGAGTGAAACAGTCTTTGTTAGTTCTCAAATTCATCATATTCAAACCCGCTGTGTTAAAGACAGATGAGAGAACCCGTTTGTTTTGCAGTTTTAGTGACAAAACTCGATAACACTTTGACTAACAATAGACCACCACTTTGACTGTGACCTAGCAGTCATTAGACTATTAGACTCTCTGCTTAATATATAAATTAATAAATATATAATAAAAAAATAGATATATCTTTTAACTATTTTCCCGCCATTGACGGAAATTTCCGGCTTTCCGTGTTTTTACTATTACGCTATGACACATCTTCTAAAATAGCCTAGTACCCTATACTGAATCTCCTGATTAAAACGAGAAGCAGAAACAAGAGATATAGAATGTAAGCATATGCATATGTAAAATAACGCGATCATCAACATTAAACAGCATATGAATCAAAACTTCCTTATGTTACTGAAATGTCGGCCCAGGACGAGGTCTAGGACTGTGCAACCTTAGGTGCTGTTGATGGGGTTGATCTACTCCATCTATGTTTTGGTCATCGTTCTGAATGATATGGATGTAGTCTTTGACAGAAACGCCATTTTCTCCGATTTTTGCTAAAAATATTGCTTTCTTTATGAAACTGACCCACATTTAAGTGCTAAGAAAGTAATGGATGAAGCTAGAAAAAAAAAACTTTTTTTGTTGTTGTTTGAAAGCAGAGGGTCTGTTTATATATATATATATATATATATATATATATATATATATATATATTATATATATATATATATATATATATATATATATATATTGCATATTCAGATATTCATACAACAACATATTCTGGGGGCCATGACATTTTTGAGAAAATGATCAAATACGCTGGCGGTGACTGCTTTTAAACAAAATGCAGGCAGGGAAAAGTTAAATTATAATATTATTTCACAATATTACTATATTTATGATCAAGTAAATGCAGTCTTGGTGAGCATTAGAGACTATTCGTTTGAACAAAAAAATAAACTTTCCAACACCAAACTTTTGAACGGTATTGTATATATTCTCATAAAATGATATGTGGCCAAGTTATGGTGGAATAAGGTTCTTTTTTAAAAAAAAAACAGAGTTATTGAATGAGATGAATAAAAAAAGACAAAATAATACAAAGTTACAACACAAACTAAACATATTCTTAATGATTCCACCATATATTCATTCATTCACAAACACTTCTCTTAGGGACACAGAGCCATCTGCGTGTGAATTTCAGCTCATGCACCAAGGGCCCTATTTGCTTTGCCTGGCACGATAGGATTGACAGATTTGAAGCGTTTCGTCTCCCTGATCAATATGTCAGTGTGGAGGCATCTGTCTGCCTGAATATAGCGGGGGGTGGCAAGTTCACTGAGTAGGTGGAGATGAGAAAAAGGCTGGAAATTTCAATGGAAATGCTCAGATAATTGCTGATATGTGATGAGCTTCCTATAGCACAAACACAGACTGAAACCACACACACACACACACACACACACACACACACACACACACACACACACACACACACACACACACACACACACACACACACACACACACACACACACACACACACACACACACACACACACACACACACACACAACACACACACACACACACACACACACACACACACACACACACACACACACACACACACACACACACACACACACACACACACAAAGATACAAGAACTCAGGCCATCTGTTCTTAGAATGTGCTAAAATAACATCTTCCAACATTAGTACAAGACAGTGTTACATAACAGGATAGAGTAGTCTGTTAGATTATTGGCATGGTGTCTAATTCATATTCTGGCCAAGAACCACCCACGTAGATAGGAAGAGGCCATTTGACCAACATGTGAAATGACCAACCACACTTTTTCTTCTTCTTCAAAACATTAAGGGGCAAGTACATCTGAAATTACGCTTTTTGATGACTTTTTAAAAACCTTTTAGAGGCATAAATGCAGTTCAATAATGGTCTTAACTATATATATTATAGAGGCACAATATATAGCTGCACATTCACATGCAGTATTTCTTAAACAGACCATATTAAAAAAGCTGAAATGTGGTAACAATTAATTCATCTGGTAACTCTTTATTTAGATAGTCCACTTTAGACATTCTAATAATAACTACAAGTAACGTTTCAACTACATGTCAATTAGCAGTCATTAGAGTATTAGTAGACTGTCTGGTTCATATCTGCAAACACTTTATTATGATACTCCCTAAACAGACATTCTACTTTCTGTAACTACAAAGTAACTTTGCAAGTATGTTAACTTATTCTTCAAACCCTAACCCTACCAGTCTACTAATATTCCAATGAGAGTAAGATGACATGTAGTTACACATTAATGACAGTTTACTGACATGTAGTTAAAAAAATTACTTGTAGTTAGAAGACTATCGAAATAAACTGTAACCATTAATTCATTTATTTTAATAAAATACTACTCATAATGTGTAAGCATTGTCATTTGAAGGAGCTTTAATTACAACACAACAGTAAATTGTATGGAGTTAGGCCTAATTCAAACTAAAGTACATATGGATAAGGTTTGTAGATACACAGTAAGTACGCTTAACAATCTTGATACACTTTATTTTACGTAGCTTATACGCGTGTAATATTCTGTAAATTTAATGTAATTAAGAAGCTGCTCCATGTATTTAAGCTGTGAACTTGGGTTAATTAAGATGGGTAAAGTATGTAGATACACATGAAGTACACTTAAGTACAACCTTAATACACTTTATTTTTATAAGGTACAAAAGGACCATGTATAACTGCAGGCTTTTTACCTTAGTAACATATTTAAGTACTTGTTACATTGTACCAAGTCGGTAACACGTATGTAACCGACTCGGCCTGTTACACATGTGTAACAGTAGCTGCCTATTACATGTGCGTAATTACAATCTGTAAGTACAGGCTGTTCCATAACTTAGTTACATGTTAATTACATTTTGTTACATGTTATTACAATGTCTACTACTAAGTAATTAATTAAGTAATTACTCTGTATCACGGACACTAGTGTAAAATAAAGTGTTACCGAGATTTATTTGGGAATCGGACTATCAAGGTTGTGTTGAATGTGTTTGATTCACTAAACAGAATCGACTGATTAGAGTTAATTGTTAGGGAATCAGACTAATTAAGCACACTGTCACTGCATCCAAAATCGAATACTTCCCTATTTATAGTTTGTGAAAAACCAGCAGAGAAATACTGGTAACGCTTCCTTTTACAGTCCAGTTACCCATGTAAATATATACTTACTTACTTTTATATAAATACTTATTTTAGTAACTACAATTACTGGGTAATAACTAGTACTAACCCTGAACCTACCCCTAAACCTACCCCTGTTTCATGTACTTGCCTTATATTAGCCAGTACTTTCTAGGTAAGTACACTGTAAGTACACTGTAAGTACTGTACTGTAAAAGGAAGCGTTACCGAAATACTTATGTCCGAATACATTGTATTAAAAAAAAAGAGTAGGCGAAATGTCCCCGGATGACCTACTCTCACTGAGATTCTGAAGTGTGCATTCGATGGACACTTTTCTCCCATGCAATTTCGGATGCACAGTGCATGTTTTATGTCATAGAGAATCACCAGAATTAGAATCAAATATTCTAAATAGTTGCAATAAAAACCCAAAACATCCTTGATTGAAACTCTTGAATATATTTTAAAAAATACATGCCACAAACCTCACAAACACTGCCAACTCTTCCTCAAAAGTGCTCATTGTAGCCTTTACTAATATATTGTAAATAGTTTTCTCTGCAGTATAACGTTGGTACATTGTGTAAAAGTAAATCTGTCATAGTGAAAATAATGAAGTCTTTAGTTTTACAGCTAACTGTGAAAGTTACACTAAGTAAAGTTCATCAGCCCTGTATGATACTTGAAACGATAGACCTTCATCGTACACCAAAGTGTCTCTCGGCAATAACTAAGAGGGATGACTTTAATCTGGTGGTCCAGTTGTGGAGTGCAATATGACCAAGGCCAAATGAGATCTTTCAGGTCAATAAACCATAAATGAATTCAGAGTGCTCAGACCCAGTAGGTCTTTAAAATACATTAAGGATATAAAAGTGGAATACAATATGACTGTCTGTATTATGCATATTGTTACTCGCCCTCCCACGTCTTGGCTTACATGTAATGTGTAGGAAGAGGAGCACAGTTTCAGAGCCCAGACTGTTCTCCGCAGTGGCTGACACTCGGTAGATTCCCACGTTCTTGTAGATGTGTTTAATGCCATCTTCAATAGAGCTCACGTTGGAGTAGGTGAAGGCGTTTCCATCACCGAAATCCACCGTGATGCTGGTTTTCGATCCATCACCCTGAGTAAAAAGGTGATGACATGAAACATCAACTGAGTCTAACTGAAATAACAGAAAGATAAAACAGCCAGGCTGGTCTAGCTGGTGAATCTCACAAATGTTCTTTTGTCAGAGTACTTTCTGTAATATCTGATTTGTTATTGGGTTTTTTTAGGCAGGAAGCAAAACCTGTCCCTGACTACGCCATTGCCAAAGCACTGAGTACGATTCATTCAGCTGTCAGTTCATCTGCTCTGGAGGGTGTCTTCTCTGCCCAGAGCGGAGATCTACCATGGGAGAACATTGCTCTTGTGCAGGCAAAACACTCTCAAAGAAGTTCTCAAAGCTCAAACATAAAACATGCCTATTTTATGGTGAGGATGAGGGTTATTTCTGTTTTTTAGGGGTTATCAGTAGATTTAATATCACTTCACAAGTCAGTTTAAATTGTTTAATTGGAGTAAACACACTACCGTTCAAAAGTCGGAATTGCCGGAAATTTCCATAATTTGTGAGAAAACGCTTCCCCGCCATTGACGGAATTTTCCGGCTTTCCATGTTTTTACTGCTATAGGGGGCGCTATTACGCATCTTCTGAAAGTGTACTGAATCTCCTGATCAAAACACAGGTGAAGAAGCAGCAGAAACAAGCGATAGCATATGTAATCATATGCATATGTATTATAACGCAATCACCATTATTCAAAAGCATATAAATCCAAACGGCCAAATGTTACTGAATGAAATGTCGATCCAGGATGAGCTCTAGGACTGTGAACGCTTTGGGGCTGTTGATGGGCTCGATCTCCTCCATCTGTGTTTTGATCATCGTTCTAAATTCGATCCAGATGTAGTCTTGACAAAAACGTGATTTTCTCAGCTTTTTGCTAAAAATGTTTATTTTATAATAAAACTTACCCACATTTAAGTCTTAAGTGTTTTTTGTGAAAACGGTCACGTCATGCGCATACATATTACGTGTTCAGCCTATGCGCGTATTTTGTCTTTATAAAGTGACATCGACGATTACTTTTTTGTCAGTGAAAAGCTGTGCAGGGAAGACTGAATCTGTCTATACCTCCTCCAGGAACACAAGTAAGGTGACGTTGCTGGCCAGAGTAGCTGTTAGCTTCCCTTCGCTGGTCACTAAGTGGAGGCCGCGAGGGGCCTGGCTAGGGCACAGCTGCCTACGAGCCGTGTACTGCTCCATCACCCCACTGGTGCAGTTGTTAGACACCACCTTTCTGTACCTGCACACACACATACGCATAAAACACATTCCCATTAAAACCTAGTCTCAAAACGATTAGCACTGAAATTAGTGTGCTTATCTGTGATAGTAAAAACACAAAAAATATCTGAGTCACACATCAAAATCATTTGAGAATACAGATGATGAATTTTTTAATTGAAAATCTCTCACACACACAAGCTTTCTTAGCGATCTAAAAACTTTATTTCATATATATATATATAGTAGTCAACATTTGAAGTGGATCAAAACCTTTCATGAAAGTTATACATGAATTTTGAACAATACCTGTTCTTGTCTTAGGACAACATTGATTGATTCACTTTTTTTATCCACTTCAAATGTTGACTACTATAATATATATATATATATATATATATATATATATATATATATATATATATATATATATATATATATATATATATATATATTATATATATATATAGGTGTGTTATGTTTATTCTCACTACTGGGTACACACATTCAAGATATCTACTGTAAATGTACAGAGATGCTCTTCATCAAAAATAAACAATTTATGAGTTTATGAGTTGTTAAAAAAGCTAGTAATTGTATATAACAGCTTTTTATATATACACTCTAAAAACTGTTGGGATAAAGCATATTTTTTAGTGTATATATATATATTATATATATATATTATATATTATATATATATATTATATATATATATATATATATATATATATTATATATATATATATATATATATAATAAATTAACATTAAAAATATTTATTGAAAAAGAATGGAAATGTTTTTTTTTTTAATTAATTAAATTCACTATAAAAATTACAACGGACAATTCAGTTTTTTGGGGAATATTGCAATGTTTATATTAGATCATTTATTTGAGCGCATCACTACTTTATTTGAAATTCACGTGCCCTTGTAATCTTCTCTTCTCTGATGACGCGTTTACTGGTGAGAGGGCGGGATCAACCTGTAACCCGCATAAGATCGACCAATAGCAAACCACAACCATCCAATCATTTTCTGAGGAATAAAATCATGTCCCACCCTAAATTTTTTCTTGTTTTACTCAGATATACATAACAATAGCGATTACTAGAGAAAAGATTACTACAAGGTCCATTTAATGGCGAATATATCTTAACTATCCAATTACGTAAACATATGTAACCCCTAATTGATCATTTTCTGCTCCTAAATACAATGTAAGTGACGTCTGATTAGAAAAGCAGCACAAATTAATTCACATAAAAACAAATTAGACATATTCCTGGAACAACATTACCATCAACTAGTCATTATTGATCCAGGAACATGTTCAGCATGTGTAAATCACTTTAAATGGTAAGATGCATGCATCTCACCCAGTGCTGTTGAGGAATGTGTGTTCTGTGGTACAGGTCCGAGACATGGAGGAGGGGGGGAACCAGAATGCTGGAGTACATTTCCCATCAGTCTTTCTCTCGAAACCATAATCACTGTAACAAAAAAAAAAAAAAAAAAAGAAAGAACAAAAAAACACTTGGTAAGAACACTGGGACCACAATGATTTCTAGGATCATTGACTTCTAAGTACTAATAGGTCATTATTAAAAACAACTAGCTGAAATAGCACTGTAAGATCCCATGAAGGAACCCAGGTTCAAGTGCTTTCATCACCAGGACTCAATTGTGATATTTCATAGCAGGGCTTGAACCTACAACCTTTCAGTCACTAAACCCAGATCTCTAACTGCGATGATAAAATCCCACTGGTCTCTCATTCCTCATTACTGGAGAAGGCCATCATAACATTTGTCTTTCATAACCCACAGATTAATAATAAAAAAATATCCTGCCTTTTTTTTTTTTCAAAGATAGTATTTATAATGACAAATAATATTGAATTTAATACAATAGGTCAGAATGCTATAATCACCCAGCTATGAAATACTTTTCACCATTATGTGGAGTTAGTTATATTAGCTGTATAGGACATGTTATATTAATACCTACATTATAATGATTGAAATGGACTAACTATTAAATATTTTAATTATAATATAGAAGCAGTGAAAGATGCTAGCGACCGTGCAAACCACCATATCAAGCTTTTTCTTGAACCATTAGAAAGTTATACTGTGAAAAAGTCAGATAACAGTACAATACTTGTTTTATTCTTTAACAAATGTTCTCATATTTGTGAAAAATATTTGAATTTGTAAAGCTGTTTCCTTGAAAAAGAGATTTCCCGGGATCAACGCGCTGTGTGAAATGGGCTATGGGGAACTTTTTCATCCCTGTGTGCACAAACCCATCTGAAGTGTTTGCTGCCAAAATGCTCTTTTTTGTTTTGTTTCATCTGTCCAACAGATACATACCAACACATACTGTATTTGTTCATTAATATTTCATCAAATACCAAAAGATAAAAAATCAAAAACTGACAGCCAGAACTAGAAATCTTATAACGGGCCGTGGTTGGATCTTCCAACAGGACAGTGATTCAAAAACACACATCAATCAAAGCAAAAATGTGTCACTGAGCACAAAACCTTTTTGAGGTTTTTTGAGGTTGCAAAAAGTATTTAATAAAAAGGGGGAAATAATTGTTCCCAACGTGTTTTGGAGAAAAACATTTATTTCATAATGTGATTTTCCCCCACTTTCAATTCTTTTACTTCAATAAAAGGTTCGATTTTTTTTGATTTTTAAAAAAAAATATATATATATATATCAAAAGGATATAAACAATCAGATTTATTTTTTACAGCCATCTTACCAAGGGGGCAAATAATTATGTCCAGCACTGTATATATATATCAATGTATATTAATTTTCTTGGCAAATAATACGTTTATTTTTATTTTTTGCCAGGAGTTCAAGCACTAGCTTCTGTTATTCATGTCAACATTTAAAAAAAATAATAATCTAGAGATAAAATGAACATATGTTTGATTTCAACAGCATAACAATTTTTGACAGCAGAAGAAAAATACTCGTATCCAAAAATAATTAACACCTACATTTTCTACATTTTTAGACCTAACCGTCAGACAACAAAAGCCAAAGTTGTTTGTCCAACAATGCAACTCAACACCCCAATCAAGAAAACAAATTACACTAATTACCACAACAAGTTCCACAGATGCAGCCAGCTTGTGTCGGTAAACGCATAGCGTTTCACTCCCTGATTAACAACTTCACACATTGTTCCACGTGGCCTCGAGGGGCCTGCAAATTTGGAACTTTCCAGAACAGCGACATTAATAACTTTGATAATTCAGGGGGAAATGAGGGGAGAGGCCACATTTACATGACGAGGAGGAGTGTCAGGAATACAAATGGAGGGTTTAAGCCGCAAAGCGTGAGGCGTGAAATCCTACAGAAGAAAGGGTGGTGGTGACAGATGGAACAGTACCACTGAGGGACTATGCATTTTCAAGAAGAAACACGTCAATTTCCATCTACCCCTGTTTTTACGCAGCTTGACCGGTTTCCACATACTCTAGCAAATATCTTCTCTTCTGCAATGCTAATCTGATGAGGACTAGCCACAACTATTCCTTTATTCTGTAGAGTCTTGCCAAAATACTGGTTACAATTCTAAATTTAAATTGGTCAACGTTTATCATTTAACTTAATGGAGATCTCAGCAATGAATTCATTTAAAATCAGGTCAACGTGTGATCGTCAACGAGTGGATCTCTGAGCTGGTGTGAGTGAGTGGAGGCGGGGATAATTTGCATATTCATAGAACTGCGTATACTTAATGAGGCAAGGGTGTAGAGTTACATTCAAGCTATGTTAAGGCATGAAGACATTTTTTTTCAAGGAAACAACTTTTAAATATGGAATTTTGGTGTTGGGATTCAATTATCGACTACAGGGGGACTTTAAGCATTAACTTTGTCTCAGAACCTTCTCCTAAAATGTCATTAGACTGTTGACATGCACTACTGTTCAAAAGTTTGGGGTCAGTAATATTTGTTAAAAAGGTTTTTGAAAGTCTATTCCTTAGCTTATAAATGCTGCATTTATTTGAAGAAAAAAAATACAGTAAAAACAGTAATATTGTGAAATATTACAGTTAAAACGTAATTTATTCATGTGATGCAAAGCATAATTTAATTAATTTGTATATATAAATACACACATATACATTTATATATGTAATAAATAATTTCATGTATAATCTAGCCTACAGTATATGTATACATAATTTATAAAGCAAAGCGTAATTTATTCATATTACTCCAGTCTTCAGTGAAGCATCATATTCTTCAGAAATCATTCTAATATGCTGATTTACTGCTCTAGAAACATTTCTTATTATTATCATTGATGAAAATGTTTGTGAAAACAGGGTTTTCATGGTTATTTGATTAATAAAACCAGCAAAAGATTATTTATTTGAAATATAAACCCTTTGCAATATTGTCAAATGTCTTTACTGTCATATTTGATCAGTTGAATGTGTCTGAAAAATATCATTTTTGTTATTATTATCTTACTGACCCCAAACACAGTGTGTTCCAAATCAGTCAGGTTCAATTACAGTTAGGATTATCCCTTAGTAGCTGACTTAGACAGTAGACAGCAAAGCAGCTCAATAGATTTTAGAACATAGCCTGAATTTTAGAAGAAAATCATTTGTTTGCTTACCATTCAAAGTCCGACTCAGTGCAGTCACACGGCTCGGAAATCATCGTGATAGAGTAGGTTTTACCCATAACACACCTTGCTATGGCCTTCAGCTTTCGGTAGACTCTTTTGACTCCCATGAGGCAGCGTTCACCCTGCAAGGAGGATTTCAACAACATATACATATAGTACATGCCTACACATACACACACATATTTTCTACAATAAAATTGGCATACGGCGTTCTCATTCAGGTTTATTTTAGTTCTCACATGAATAATTCATAGCAATGAAGCATGTGTGTATCACCCTGAATTTATAAAAAAAGAGAGACTGGAAAGAAGACGGGAGAAATAGGAAAGAGAGAAAAAAAAAGGTTCCACTCATTGTACTACGTTGTTCCATATTTCATATCTCACATCCGAACTCTGCAGAGTTCATTTTGTAAAAGGTTTCAGGGTATTATACCACTCACATTTCTCCTATCCAAATAGTACAGTTTTATTTCGGGCATCGGATTTGTATGAAAGCTTGTTTCTGCCACAACATAATATAAAAATAAAATTACAAAGATAATTGCGACTTTATCTCACAATTCCGATTTTTCCTTTTATTCTTAGAAATGTGAGATATAAGTCACAATTCTACAAAGCCCCTAAAGGGACATTTGCAAAAAATAAAAATATGCAGTCTTTCACGTGCTCACGAGAAAATATCACGTGCTCACGAAAATAAAAATATGATTTTTGAAAAATATGATATGAATTTTTTTCACATGCTCACGAGATAATTTCTCGCCATTGTGCAATTTTTTTTAAATAAAAACTGTGACAAACACAATTGAGAGTTATAAAGTCTTGATTGTGAGATATTTTTTTTTCAAATCTGAAAAAAAGTGAATTGTTGGATATAAACTTGCATCTGCGAGTTGTGAAGTCAGAATTGTGAGATATAAACTCGAAATTGCGTGGAATTTATTTAGCAATTCTGACTATTTCTTGCAATTCTGAAAATTGTGAAACAAACTCACATTTGCAAGTTTTAATGTCCTAATTGTGGGATAGAGAAAAAAATATTGTTTCATTTTTTATTCCATGGCAGAAACAAGAGATTGAGCTTATACAGTTTTTGAGTGAAAAAAGCATTATTTCTGGATAAGTTTGTCAATATTCAAAAAATATGGAAAAAAAAAATTCACTGTTTATCACACTAGTGTGCTTTAATGTTTAACCAGGAGTTTGTTTTATTTTGTACAAAATGGAACAAAGCCACAGTTATGGATTTCACAGTCAAAAATGACCAGCCTACCAAAAAATAAAAATAATTGGCGGGAGTAGTTAAAGCCTGTGTGAGAAAGTCAGTACGTTTTAGTCCCAAGCAATAACATTAACTAACACTTTCAGATCTCTCCAGATCAAAATTACCCGAACACCACATACATGTTTGTTTTACCATTGCGGTTCATTGCTCGTCACGTCTTCTTTTTTTATCAGACTAACCAGTGCAGAGATGCGTAAACAGCGCTAACAGCAAAGGATGGTTGACAGCATAGGTTCAGACAATGAATGTCTTCATCTCATCTCCGCATGTTACTGTATGTCCAAAGTTGGGTTTTTGACATTGTTCATTCTTCTGTCAACTTCTGCTTCTCAGAATTTGTAACAAAAATAGAAAGTACCACAAGGCTTCAGGTTAAAGTAGGCCAGTCTACTGCCATGACCTAACAACTAATAAATGTACATCTTTTATTCCCTTGTGAGAGGACACGTCTGGCTTGACTTTTCCCAGCGAACCCTGGGAAAGCATGTCATGACCAGTTAGAAAGGAATCTCATAAGATGTTCCAAGCAACAAGAAGCTGAATGCGACAAGCTCTTTAGTTCAATCTAAATCTTTAGGACTCAATGGAGGGTTTATCACGGTGGAAAGACATGACAAAGAAAGGTATCTGATCAAAAATTTAAATGTAAGGCTTGAGATGCAGAATAGTAAGTGAGTTGAGGACATCAATGACATTAAGATGGGAAGATTCGTTTGTAGGCAAAGCAGACCAACATTTTTTGTACCTTTAATCAAATCTAAAGGTTTTTTTTTTAATCTAAAGGACACATTTTCCAGCTTGCAAACTTTTAAAAGATCACATGAACTCCAAATGATTTTTTTTTTTTGTTTCCATTACACTGTAAAAAGTGAACAGTTGGATCAACCTAAAAAATTACTTCAATTGGTAACACCTAAAAAAATTAAGTTTTCTCAACTTAAATTATCATGTTTTAGCGTGATAATTTAAGTTGAGAAAACTTAATTTTTTTAGGTGTTACCAATTGAAGTAATTTTTTTAGGTTGATCCAACTGTTCACTTTTTACAGTGTAATATGGTCATATTTTTTTTTAATTCTAAATCTGACAAAAGGTTTATGCTTAAAAAATCCACCTGTCTAAGAAAGATAGTAAACCTGATATATACAACTATGTGTGAAACAAGGATGCAAACCAAATATTCAGATTGGATATCCAGATGATAAAATGATTTCTCACCTGGTCATGTAAATCCCACGGGACATAGTCAGACTCTATGCATCTCCTGTTAAAGATAGACCTGAAGTCTATCTTTACCAGCTGCCATTCTGAGCGGTGACTGACATGACCGAAGATCCTGCAAACAAAGGCAGAACTTCAGCCACTGTATGTCTGGCATATCCAGACTCTAATGATTACAACCATGTAGAGCGGACAGGGAAAGGAAATGCTTAGCAATGTTATCCGAGTCAAACCACATCAGTGGAAACCTGCGTCAAACTGTCAACAAAAAGTCTGAAACTCAAATTGAGAGAGTCTGACACTCAATAACAGTGTGACACTTTTAGGGCCTGTCAGAAAGACAGCAGAAAGTATCTAGGAATATCCTACAAGGGAAAAACTTCATGAAATAATACTCAAAATAATTTTAGGTTGAGCTGGATTCAGAGGATTATGATGTGAAATCAGAACTGGCACGATGGTTTTAATGGTTTCTTTTTTAAAATAGCTGAATTGTTACTGGAAGGTCTATAAAAATATCACTTGATTTATCATTGCTTAATTTTTTTGTCGCCAAGCATCGTTAAGCATATTTACACATTTTAAAAACTTACAATTTATTCTTGTGGAAGTAAAACAGGTAATTTTGAGAAAGTTCAAAATAGGAAATAAAGTCTAAATGTGACATATATGTTACAATTGTGAGATGTAAACTCGCTATTGTTAACAATAAAATATTATATTATATTTAGTGCTCCGCAACGATTAATCACATCCAAAAAAAAGTGTGTGTTTACATAATATATGTGTGTGTACTGTGCATGATTATTTTGTATATATAAATACACACATATGCATTTATATAAGTAAGAAACATTTTCATGTATAAACTATATTAATACATCATTTATATTATATATAAATATTTTCTATATATATATATATATATATATATATATATATATATATATAAAATCTTAAATATACATGCATGTGTGAGTATTTATATATGCAAAATAATTATACATTTGTTTATCACATAAACTATATTTCATCAAGCACTATTTTCACATTCCAGAACAATTAAAATGTATTAGTCTTGAATATTCACAATACGTACGTCATAATGAGCGTCTCCTCGCCCGGTTCGCCCAAGACCCCGTCCACGAACAGGGGAGATGAAGTGAAACTGTATTTGTTCCACACTCTCCCCTCATCAAAGCTCAACCTGCATAGAAACCAGCAGCACACAGCTGAAACTACGATACAGTTTAGAAAAGATTGCAACACAGCTGGCAAATAATTCAAACAGAACTTTACTGCACCTTTCCGACATTTAATCTAGATTACTAGACAAAAGTATTACACAGTCTACTGGGTTTAATGAGAATGTTCACACTTCCTGTGATTATGTGATTCAGCTTGGTATAATTGCATTGACTCATCTTTTATGCACATATGCATGACATATTAATAATGATACTGGCGTGGGATTACCAGAGGTGCCTGATGGGAAGAGGGGTGTGTCTAATAGCTACTAAAGCTCCGCCTTGGTCCAGATACAGAACACTGTACTCTTCGTCAAATATCTGAAACAGACATAGTTCAACTGGTAAACATGTTGAAAAAAAGTGCATGTATGTGGGTTTGTGGCCTATATGTCCAAAACAAATAAATAAATAAATAAAGTAAAAATGTATACAATGTAAAACTATTTTACTATTATTTAGTTTTCGCACAGGGTACATTTTAAATAATGATAATACTTTGGCTTGAGAAGATGTTGCCATGTTTATCATATCACCAGTATGCAAACTTCTAAAATTAAAAAAAAACAGGCAATTAATTCATAAATAATAAATAATTTAATCCAGCTGTTTCATGTTTTTTTTTTCTTTCTCTAATTTAAACATTAAACAATTATCACACACACACACACACACACACACACACACACCACACACACACACACACACACACACACACACACACACACACACACACACACACACACACACACACACACACACACACACACACACACACAGGAATGTTGTCTCAACTATTATAATAAATGTATAGTTTTTTTCTGAGCCCTTAATAACGTTACATTCTTTGATTGATTGATTGATTGATTGATTGATTGATTGATTGATTGATTGATTGATTGATTGATTGATTGATTGATTGATTGATTGATTGATTGATTGGCAAGTATTAGCAATCTGATTATTCAAGTGTGTTTTATGGATTAGTTTGTTTTTCCTTATTTAAAGCATTCTGTCCTATTTGATAAAATTGCATAAACTGGTAATTGATCATCTAAAACGTCACCCTCTTGTAATCTAATGCAAAAGCTAGATCCATTCTTCTTCTTGTTGTAAATATTCTTTATAATATACTAAATACAAAAAATATACTTTTTAAAAAATACAGAGCTCCAAAAAATGCCTAAAACAAATGATCCCCTCCAGTCACCATTACAGAATTTCTAGTGGTTGCAAACATGTGCAAAACAAGTAATTGCCTTACAGAGCAAAAAATCCTGCCAGATGCTAGGCTGACCTACTGCAGAGTTGAACTGAAAATTGAAGCCCTCATTAGTAATTTCCATTTGTTTGCCCCAGAGCAGCGATAACTTCCTTGTATGTGCTGTGAATTCTTGCTGATATGAATTCCCGTTGAGTTTAGGCCTTGGGGCTTCAAGCATTTAGCATGCGCTAGTCCGTTTAAGTGGAGAAAACACCATCTGATTGGCTTAAGTACTTCACAGGCTAATCGCGAGGCTAGTGTTTATGTTAGCGGGATACTGTGTGGGGTTTACTTTGTTTTCATTTGGCAGTGAACTCACTGGAAAAGTTAGATCAACCAAGCTGCAAGCCACACTTGAGTAATCATAACCGAGAAACGCAGCTGACCCCAGTTGCCCTGATCAACATAAATCTATAATAAATAAGGACTGCATATTATTTAAATTTTGTGAGTTCTCTGGTTTAGCAAACTGCTAAATTTAAATAAACTAACAAAAAACTTCTGCATGCAGGTATGCGTCTCAGGGCATTGTTAAATATGTTCCTGTGTTATTTTCATTCATAATGTCAGATTGGCTGAGCTATGACAATATTTAATCTCCTTCACTCTTCTTGGGAGGGCTTTCAATTTGATTATATGAAAGCTGGCAACCACAGGTCTGCTGTCCTTGAAATGATGCTATTTCTCAAATCCCAGTGATTGTAATGCTTACTGACAAGATATATGACATCAAACCCATGCCCTACCCAGCATGCTTTAACTTTTTTGCCACATCAATTTTCTCTTAATTATTTCAACTCTCCATTTTTAATTAGACAGCTGGCCCCATAAATTTAAATCGCATCATCAAACATGCACCCACGGGCATCATATATGTCATTGAATTTAGTTTTCTCTGAAGGTGTCATTTGATTATCGGCTCTGAAACGTGGCACACGGATTTATCCGCTCAGAGATATGCATCAGTGCTGAAATTAAACGGCCCACGGTCAGAGTCACCTGCCGCCACGTGTTTCCAGCGTCGGATGTGATGAACATGCTAACGTTGCTGCTCGTTAACTCCGCACCGATTGAACCTATGGAAAGAAGAGCAGAACAATTACGGTCATGCTTACCGAAGCAGATTGAGAGTTGATAACTAAAGCTAGAAGTATGAAGATTGAGTAGATTGTGCCTCTTTTGCAAAACTAAAGTCATATATACTTCATTCCAAAAGCTTGAGAGTGCCATAAGGATTTTGTCAAAACTTTTTCCTTTTTTTTGAGAAAACCCACAATGACTACTTTTCCAAATTTGTTACGGATATTGACAGTATTGGTTTTAAGGTTTGAAAATGTATGATTGATTGATAGATAGATAGATAGATAGATAGATAGATGATAGATAGATAGATAGATAGATAGATAGATAGATAGATAGATAGATAGATAGATAGATAGATATAGATAGATAGATAGATAGATAGATAGATAGATAGATAGATAGATAGATAGATAGATAGATAGATAGATAGATAGATAGATAGATTCTGACAGCAGAAAATACATCATGTGTAATAAAATCAAAGAGTCTTGCCGTCTGATGCTTTGAGAACTAACTAGGAGTTCTGGAAAACCTCTATATCTAATAAGCTAAAAACTCAGGAAAGTCTGTGCCATCCCCACAATTCTTATATGATCAAATCAATCAACTAAATGTCAATTTAGAGACTAATATCTAATAGTCGGCCTCCTCCTAGGATTACTTATCCAGATAGTTACAGTGCCAAGACATTTATATTTCATCTGCTTTCATCCAAAGGGCAATATAGTCGACGAGCGTCGCGGAAGACACAAGCCTGAAGGAGTAAAATGAAAAAGTGACAAGAGCCTTCAATCTTATAAAATAAACATTTGAAGTTTGAAGTGGTGGAAGAGTTAGTTGGTTGTGAAAACAGAAGATGATGGAGAGAGAATAATAAGAACACTCTAAAGACTCTCTGCTGCTAATCTCAAGAGTAGCACTTAGCATTTCCATTTGTTTATGCTAGCACGACACTAATCTTGTTTATAGTCCATATACAGATGCCTGTGCTCCACAAGCGCAAAATGAACATATTCAACAATAACAGTGTCATAAGCGCTCAAGATGAAAGGAATTTTAATATGCTTCGCTTTGGCAAACGCCACACTGATGTCAGGGATTTAAGAAAGAATATGAGAACTACACACTTTAAAAAAAAAGTACAAAAATACAAATACTCCTAGATCATTCAGTTTTAATAATCTTTTTTTTTTTTTTTAAATGTGTCGTCTCAACTTTTAAATGCTTCTTTAACCCTCTGACAGACACAGGACAGAGAAAGCCAGGGCTGGGTGTGCCTCCTCCAGGGCAGCACTTGCAGGTTCACCACATGGTCCCGAAAGGGAGTGGTAGTAACCTTGGCCACATATCCATGCCGGGGTCTCAGGATGATGTGAGAGTTAGCCGGCCCGAATGACTTTTAACTACGCTGCCTGCAATGGCTCAAAGGGAGGTCCCTGCAGTGCCGTCAGCACCAGAGATAAGTCCCATGAGGGTATAGAGGGGGGTCGAGGTGGATTCAGTCTCCTCGTGCCTCTCAGGAACCTGACGATCAGGTCGTGCTTCCCCACGGATTTCCCGTCAACCACACCGTGATGTGCGGAAAAAGAGGCAACATACACTTTGAGGGTGGAGGGAGACAGCCCTGGCTTCAACCCATCTTGCAGGAAGGAGAGAACAGTGCCGATCGAACATCTTCGGGGGTCTTCCCAGAGAGAAGAACACCACTTAACGAACAGGTTCCACTTCAGGGAGTAAGCATGCTTCGTGGGTGCTCTCGCAGAATTGATGGTGTCTACGACAGTGTTGTAGTAGATCACCTAGAACCTCCTCGTCACGTCCAGGGACCAGACATAGAGTTTCCAGAGGTCTGGACGCGGGTGCCCCGTCTCTGAGAGAGGAGGTCCTCCCTGGGAGGAATTAGGCCAGGCAAGGGCTGTCGAGAGGAGCATCAGTTCTGGGAACCAGGTCCGGTTGGGCCAATAAGGGGCAACTAGCAAGACCTGCTTCTCTTCCTCCCTGACTTTGCACAGTGTCTGTGCGAGAAGGCTTACTGAGGAAAACGCATATTTGCGAGTGCATCCGTGCAGAGGGTCCCCTCGGTCAGGAAGCAAAAGATAAGATCTGGAAATTGATTTTCTCCAAAGAGGAATCGGATCTGGTCGTGTGCAAGGTTGAAGCGTGCAGGCAGACCATCAACGGGGCAAGCTGGATTCCACCATATCTTAATATTAATCTTTTACATTGTAATCCTTTAATTTTAAATATTTGGCTAGTTTATGTGCTGCTGCACCTGTGTGTGTAATAAGCAGAGTGTACACGCGTTGTGCACCCGCCTATAGACACATTTTACTAACACGCTCTTTAAATAACAAAAAAAATATTGCGGCATTGACTTTAGACAAGGTTTTTGTTGGTCAATGGTACAGTCTATTTCAGTTATCTCAAAATTGCAACGCACCAACAATGCGCCTGAACACACCTCGTTTTCAGACCACCAAGGGGCAGAAATAGGCGCAAATGCATTTGATCTTTAAACAACGTGGCGTAGGAAGTGAAAATAATAACTGCGTCAGGCTGAAACTAGCAAAACACATTGCGTCGCGCTTGGTGCTGCATTATGCCGCATGTATGATAGGGCCCATATAGTCGCAATATTGACTTTCTCACAATTGCGAGTTTATATCTCACAATTCTGAGTTATATAGTCCGAATTGTGAGATATAAACTCGAGAAATATCGCAATTTTGAGAAATATGACCCCAGACTTTTACAGTAGTACAGTAGTACACTTTATGTATGAAATGAGATCCCTCTGCGTTATCCCATCTATAATGGTTTTGCCGTAGTAACGATAATGATTTTAGTGAAAAATATTTCGTTTCAAGGAAAATTTCTCTCAAAGCTACAGGATCAGTCCTTTCACCCAAACTCACCTGATGCCACTATGATTCCAGGAGCCGACTCTCTGCTGGCTATATTTCCAGATGTGTACGGGTTTGCTGATACGTGCAGGTGAAGATGCAGGGAACAGTACGGCTAGAAGCAACACACACAAACACACACACACACACACAAATCATCCAGATCAAACAGGGTCTCTAAATCGATAAAACCCCAGCGTGTGGCCTCAACTAAACTGTCATTGTGCTTGGGCTCCCAAATAAAATCCCATTAAAAAAAAATCCCATAACAGCAAAAGCTTGTGACTTTTTTCCCTCCAAACATTAATTTTGATTGGAATAACCTTTAGTGACACAATTCTCATTATAAGTCTGGAAATGCCAATGGTAAGCACATGTTGCAAGGGTTGTTTAGGGGTTTATTAAAACTTTGACATTTTCTAACAAATAGCTCTGTAATGGATGGTGAAGGCATGGGCACAAGCGGGACCATTAATTAGTTGAGTTTATCAAAGGGTAATTATTTTGTTTGCATTTTTGGGGGGTTGCAGATGCCATTCACAGGGATGGATAACATCTCCACGGAATGAAATATATGTCTTGTCATTTGCAATGACAAGCAGCGCTCATTACGTAGTAGACCTATTCCAAATGCACATGTCCACAGGAATACACATTCTGCTTGCATATTGTTAACTTCTTTGTTCTTTAATGTGATGCAGATATTGTGCAATATATGATCAAATCTAGCTAAGTGTTTCTTCAACAACACTTGTGGCTCTATATAGACCTTTAGAAAATCAATCATTTTAAAACACACTTTTCAAACTCTTACTACACTGTAAAACATTATGGTCAATTAAACTCCTTCTCTGCATTTTCTAAATGTTTGGGTTGCTTATAATGTTCTCTGGGATTGCAATGTGTGCCATTTCACCAGATTTTTTCATCTAAATCATTTACGCCAAAAGAGGAGAATACATCAATTTACATATGTGAATTGTTATTCATCACGATTTCAAAATAAAAGTAAAAAATAAAACTCTGGATATGAGTTTGCTTGTTTTGATGTCAACATGTTCTTGTTTAATAACTTACAGTGGCGGTAGCATTTCTATCTTAAAGAAGTAGACAAATAATAAAGATTAAGTGGACATTTGAATTACATGTTGTTTGGCCAATATTAAATAAGGATTTGATCATGCTGTCAAGTGTAACAACAACAATCACCCTTTGTTTGGCACCCTCTGCAAGCATTTTTTTTTATAAAACGTAATGTACATGAGTTGATCATGTTTATATTATGTATATTAAATATGCATTTTAAGTGTTATTCAATTCAACCATATTATTACTTGCTTTTTATACTTTTGTGAACCAATTATTATTGCCTCACTGTTATTACTGTACATGTATTTTAAGTAATTTTATGGGCTTTTAAATTATATTGTTCACCAGTGTTTTTTTTTTTTGTGTGCCATTGGTCTATTTGTATTACCTCAAAAAAGTCGACTGATTACTCGATTACCGAAATAATCATTAGAGACAGACCTATATTAGTTCAAACATTTTAAAACACACCTGCACTCTTTTGCATTTTGTGACTTTCAGTTTTTAAAAAATGTATTTTCCTGTCATATCGTGTATCGTCTCATGAGTTAAATTGTAGTTAAATATAACAACACTGTGCTTTATATTGTGCTTTATAGCATGCAGTGATGGAAAAAATGATGGCAGAATTTTTTCTTTTCTCCTTGCACTTTCAAAGGCTAATTTCATAGCTAACATTTTATCTATACAATTTAACAACATTTTCACACCTTTTACATACTTTGACAAAATTTAAGCTCGATTGGAGATGACACACAATAAGAAATTCTGTTCACAAGTCATAGGCTATTTATCTTGATTTGTCAGCTTTCCCCCACATCTGATATTTCAAGTATGCTCCTTCATTGACACTCTCCTTGGTAACAAATACAATAATCATATATAATTAGTGGGGCCAAAATTGTTGGATGTGATGTGAAATGATAGACATAATTTAGGATTTTAATTTGTCCAATAAATCATTTCCACACAATAAACATTGAAATGGGTTTTTTCATTTTTAAACTCTTTATTCCTATTATCACAGTTATAAAAAAATCGAATGATTCATATTTTATGATTGATTTTCATATTTTAAGATTGAAAGTCTGGGTCTGGAACAAAGAGGCAATACAACAAGCAGCATTTGAAAAGAAGCAAAAAATATATAAAAAATGAAGGTGAATAGATAGAAATAATGACAAAAAAAATTCCAAGATAGATTTTATGTGATACTCATAAAACAAAACAAAACAAAAAAAGTGAATCTGTTAGTTTTAATAAGAATCAACGCAAAGTGCCTGCAGTTGAAGAACCACGCAGCCTTGTTTAATGTTTCAAAAGATAAAATCTGTTAGTGTTGGAAAGAGCAATGACCTCATTAAGCTCATGAATGTCCATTATGGACAAATATCTCACTTTCTGTTTTCCCACACTTCCACTCACCAGTATGCAATGGATTCGGTTCCCTCTGAGATCAGCTGAGGGAGCCTGCAGGAGCCTCCAGTCTCTGCCTTTATTGTAGGTTATATGTGTCTTCACCTCATTATTTATCTTCTTATTGGCCAGGAACATGCCTTTTATCCCTGCCACCTAGGGATGGGAACAGGTAAGATAATGAGGAAAAGATGCACCACTAATAACCATATCTGTAAAGTTACACCATTTCAATATTTCTACCTATACGTACACAAGTCTATGATGCTTTTATTACTTAGTGTCCCAGGGGCACTAAACCCAGCCAAGAAAACTTCAAAAAATCGTCGTTCCTAATAAAATATATCTATTGGAGTGGAATGCGAGTATGTAAGGGAATGAGAAGGTAATCCATGTCCATCCTGAACAGAAGTGACATCTCTTCAGGGCCAGGAAGCACTAGAGAGGAGAAGAGGCAGTCCGGGATGGGACTCGGAGGACACTCGCTATTCAATAATTGACGAATATTTCAATCTCGCCGACGGCTGAGATTTTAGCATATGTTACATGGAGGTGGCGACCTCAATCAAGTGACCGGACTCTTCAGCCTATCCGAAGGCCAAATGTGATGTTATGGGGGTTGCTATCATCAACAGTTTAATTATTTGATCAGGAGATAGCTTGACACTTGCTGGCCTCTGTTGCAAAGCGCCGTTCCATCTAGAGGTGCATGAATAGAGACCTGATGGCGTATTCTTCAAAGAGACGAGCGGTCTACACCTAAACCCTAATCACTGGTTTCACTCCTATCAGACAAAATTGCCGTACTATAAAAAACTTGTGAACTAAGAACACTTCAAAGCCCTACATGCTCTCAAACTGCAAGATAGCATGTAGCATACAAGTATTTGCAAAGACACTGAGCAGAGTTTGAAGAAAAAAAGTCAACCAAGAGTAGATCAGGAATTGGGAATTGGATTTGGATTTGTTGTGTACAATAATTACAAACAAATAAATACAAACCCAAATGTGGTTTGAAATCTGAGTAAAGTGGGATGCTTAGAAATATCTTTTAATATCAACAGCAATTCAGATTTCAAGTATGTTCTTTGGTATTTGTGATATAGTAATTCAGTAATATATATATATATATATATATATATATATATATATATATATATATATATATAATATATATATATATATATATATATATATATACAAGCTGAAAATAATATTGAAAGTGCATAAATCTGTATCTTTAATATGGTACAAAATATTATAATGAAATTGACACGTCATTGGATTTCACATAATACATTTAGATCCATATAGACAGCATAGCCTACTGCTTTATTTCAAGGTTCCTAACTGCTCCTTGATTAGATAATCCACTGATAATTGTGTAATCAATGCCTAAATTAATTAGCACTGCTATTAAATCAATTAGCACTACAATCAATTAGCATTAATTAGTGTATCCAATATGTTCGTGCTTTTAATATCCAGGGAAATTTGAACATGAAGCAGTGATATTGAATCAGCATACATCTGTGCAGTGTGAAAACCAACTAAATGACACCGTTCTGTTTTCGAGAGGTACCTCATATAGATCTATCATGACATTTCCTTCTGGACCCATACTGCTCATGACGTTCTCCAAAGCCAGTGTGTAGTAAATGCCTCCGGACTCTGACACATACAGGTTGTAAGTGTCATTCTGGTTCCACTCTTGAACCGCTGCCACGACCCGGTTCTCATCTGTACTGATCACATGCAGATCCTGGGTAAAAGGAAAAGACGTTTCATAAGACAGATCTCAGTGATTTATTGGACGAAAGAATGTTTGGCTTCTGCTGTTATTCAAATATTTAAATACATGTCAATAAAAAAAGTCAATAAATCTGACATGGAACGTTTTACAATAGGTTATAAATGATGCACTAGGTAGTGGATCACATTCAGACCAGTGTAACTGCATGACTTCAGTTTTGTATAGTAATTTGGGTAACACTTTAACACCCTGTCTGCCTCGCTGCCTGCTGCTGTGTGTGAGTGTGTTTGCTCCGAGGCTGTTAGCTCCGTCTAAGCCTCGCATTTCTTTCTGTTTTGAACCATCATTTACTATCATTTCTAGTTGTTTATACTACTAATTACAGTTTACCTAACAGATTAACCTAACATCGCTAGCTTCCGTTATTGTTAGCACAACACGCTAGTATCTCGCTAGCCTGTTAAGGCGCCACCCGTGCGCTCAGTTATTTATTTATTTTTCTCGTGCGCGCCCGCGCATCTGAGTCCATAAAAAGCCCAGGTGAGTAAGAATCAGTCAACAAACACGGTGAGTAATGTCTTGTCCTGTTATTGTCACTTGCACCTCATGCCATATGTTTACCATAGCCTTCCCCGTCGGCATAGGGTTTATATGTGATAAATGCAAGGAGACAGTCAGGCTGACGGAGAAGATTTCAGAATTAGAGACACGCATCCAAACTTTAATTGAGGATAGTAAGTGTGCTCGAGCTTTAGATACTACTTTGGATGCGCCCAGCATAGTGAACCATTTACATGATTCGGTTCCGGCTGAGTTATTGCCTGTGCAGCCAGGCAGATGGGTGACGGTGAGAAATCGCTCTAGTCGCGGATCAAAAAACCACTCTTCTGTTCCGGTTACCATAACAAATCGATTTACCCCTCTCAGTGAAACACCCACTGAGAATGCTGTTGATTGTGCCCTGGTAATTGGCGATTCTATTACACGGAACGTGAAAATAGAGACACCAGCCACCATAGTCACATGTTTGCCGGGAGCCAGAGCGCCTGACATCAAAGCAAATTTAAAAGTGCCGGCTAATGCTAATCGTAAATTCTCTAAGATTGTTATTCACGTCGGCACTAATGATGTTCGACTTCGCCAGTCGGAGATCACCAAAATTAATATTAAAGAGGTGTTTGAACTCGCAAGTACGATGTCAGGCACTGTAATCTGCTCTGGCCCCCTTCCTGTTCGAAGGAGTGATGAGATAGTTAGTAGATTGTGTTCACTCAATGGCTGGTTGTCTAATTGGTGTCCGCAACATAATATATAATTCATAGACAATTGGAAAAGTTTTTGGGGCAAGCCTGACCTGTTGAAAAGAGATGGTATTCATCCCACCTGGGATGGTGCTGCTCTTCTCTCTAGTAATTTGGCTCATAGTCTTAGAGATAAAACATGACAATCTGGGGCTCAGGTCAGGAAGCAGACAAACTGGCTAAACCGACCGTCTGCTAGCGGCCTCACGTCACCAAGGTCAGATAAATCCCATCACATAGAGACTCTTTCACCTAGATATCATCATATAGAGACTGTGTCTGTTCCCCGAATTTGGAAATCCAAAAAACTGCCAAACCTTTCTAAGGTTAAAAATCTAATTGATGTTCAACAAATAAAAAACAGATATAATACAGATGAGCAAACGATAAAGCTTGGGTTGCTGAATATTCGATCCCTTAATTCAAAATCGCTCATAGTTAATGATAAGATTAAAGACTATAACCTAGATGTGCTGTGTTTGACAGAAACCTGGCTAAAACCAAACGATTACATTACCTTAAATGAGTCCACTCCGCAAGATTATTGTTATAAACATGAGCCTCGTCCGAAAGGCAAAGGGGGAGGTGTTGCTGTAATTTATAGTAATATTCTCAAAACCACTAAGAAATCTAGTTTTAAATATTTCTAGTTTTAAATATAGAATTCTGCTGGCTACTGTATACAGGCCACCAGGGCACCATAAAGATTTTATCAAAGATTTTGCTGACTTTCTATCAGAATTAATATTGGCTGCAGATAAAGTCCTAATTGTTGGTGATTTTAATATACATGTAGATAATGAAAAAGATGCATTGGGATTGGCATTTAAAGACATTATAAACTCAATTGGAGTGAGACAACACGTGTCAGGACCTACTCATTGTCGTAATCATACTCTTGATCTAATATTATCACATGGAATAGATGTTGATGGCGTTGAAATTCTGCAGCAGAGCGACGACATCTCCGATCATTATCTAGTCTCGTGTAAATTACATTTAGCCAAGGCTGCAAAGCCGACTCCGTGTTATAAATATGTTAGACCTATCACTTCTGCCACTAAAGATTGCTTTATCAATAATCTTCCAAATCAGTTTCATAATCTCAGCATCCCAGATAGCTTAGAAGAACTTGATATTGCAACAGAAACTTTTAACTCTCTCTTTTCCAGCACTTTAGACACAGTTGCTCCGCTGCGCTTAAAGAAGATTAAAGAAAATAGTCCAACGCCGTGGTACAATGAGCACACCCGGGCCCTTAAGAGAGCAGCCAGAAAAATGGAGCGAAACTGGAAGAAAACAAAACTAGAGGTATTTCGGATTTCATGGAAGGAGAGCTCGATTGCTTACAGAGAGGCCTTAAAAGATGCTAGAACTAATTATTTTTCAACCCTATTAGAAGAAAATAAGCATTATCCTAGGTATTTATTTGAACAAGTGACTAAACTAACGAAAAAGAAAGCTTCAAGCCCAGAAGTTTCCAAGAAACACAGCAGTAATGACTTTATGAACTTCTTCACTTATAAGATTGATAATATCAGGGACAAAATTATAACTATGCAACCGTCTACTACAGTATCGCATCAGGGAGTATATTGTAGTCTCCGTGAGGAGCATTTTGATTCATTTGTTGCTATAGGAGAGGAAGAATTTTGCAAAATTGTTAATTCATCCAAATCGACAACTTGTATGCTAGACCCTATACCGACTAAGCTACTGAAAGAGATGCTTCCAGAGGTCATAGATCCTCTTCTAGATATCATTAATTCATCTTTGTCATTAGGATACATACCAAAAACCTTTAAGTTGGCTATGATTAAACCGCTTGTTAAAAAACCGCGGCTTGATCCTACAGAATTAGTCAATTACAGGCCAATCTCGAATCTGCCTTTTCTGTCAAAGATACTAGAAAAAGCAGTATCCTCACAACTGTGTTCCTTTTTAGAAAGAAATAAGTACCATAGTACTGAGACTGCTCTCATTAAAGTCACAAATGATTTGCTCCTATCATCCGATCGTGGTTGTATCTCTCTATTAGTGTTACTTGATCTTAGTGCTGCATTTGATACTATCGACCACAACATTCTTTTAAATAGACTAGAAAACTATGTTGGCATTAGCGGAATTGCACTAGCATGTGTCACGAGGTGACGAAATTTAAAAATGTTTTCCTTGCGAGGCGGAACCAATGTTCACCGAGATTGCCTCCCGCCGGACCCATAACAATGGAACACCGGGTTAGTTCCGGGTTAGCGGAAAAATCCCGCGAATGGGGTGATTAATCTGAATCGCCGGCAGCTGCGCGGAAAGGGATTGAAGCCCCGCGATTGGAACACGTTGCCCTTAGGGGAGGATAAGAGGAGAGAGTGCAGACTGGAGAGGGAGTTGTGTTTTGGGGCCCGCGATCTCGGAGGAAGTGTGAGCGTTGGAGAAGAGGAAGTGGGACCGGCGAACAGGCGCGGCATCATGAGAGTGGAGGAAGCGTGAGAGTTTGGAGGAGAGGAAGGGGGGGGCCAGCGAACGGGCGCGCCACTGTGAGTTTGGGGAGAAGGAGCACATCGAATCAGCTGGAAAGAGGGAACCACTGGACAGTAAGATCGTTTATGAGAGACTCAAAACTCTCTCGACGTAAGCTCCGTGTCTGCTGGCTCTTCAAGAGGAGTACGGGCCTGTACACTCACCTGACTGCTATGCAGTGAAGCTCCCCAGCCATAAGTCCTCGGTCTGTCGTCGGTCGAAGAAGAGGATTACGTGCCTGTATACTCACCTGACTGCTATGCAGTGAAGCTCCCCAGCCGAAAACTCTCCCGCGTTAGCTCTGTTCTGCCGGTCCAGTCCATGGTGAAGAGGGACCCGTAGGTGAATGCTCACCTGACTGCTATGCAGCAAAGCTCCCCAGCCGTAAGTTCTCTGTCTGTCGTTTTGTCGAAGAAGAGGATGACGTGCCTGTATGCTCACCTGACTGCTATGCAGCAAAGCTCCCCAGCCGTAAGTTCTCTGTCTGTTACCTATGAAGAAGAGGATTACGTGCCTGAACTCACCGGTCTGCTTTGCAGTGCAGCCCTCCAGCCGTAAATTCTCTGTCTGTCACCTGTGGAGAAAAGTACGTTCCTGAACGCTCACCTGGCTGCCTGGCAGCAAAGCTCCCCCCGCCGTAAGCTCTCTGTCTGCCACCTGGAGAGAAGAGGAACATAAGCCGAAACGCCCACTTGGATTGTCCGTGGACGGAACGACCCTGCACAAAAGACTTTACCTCCAAACCTTTTAGCCATTTTATATTAAATAAATTATTGTTACTTCAAGTCTCGTTGTCTGTCCTCCTTGCCTGGCCTCTGTCCGACTCCCCAAGGGTGGTACTGGTCCCGAGGGGTGGGTGCAGCCCGATTTGGCCCGCCCCGACCTGTGACATCAACTTGGCGTAGTCGGCAGGATTCCACCTTGGGTTGAGAGGCAGAGGCGGAGCAATGGCGGGCAAAGATGCACCGGTGGGTCGCCCACATGTCATGCCCAAAAGTATGGAGGACCAGGTTCAGAACTCAGCTTGTCAGCATGGAAAACTCCAGTGCAGTACTTGGCAGGCCTCCAAGGGTTAAACGTTACACAGAAGACCCAGTTCATTTTAAATTCACTAAGGCGAAGCCAACAGGAGAAGGGGACCGGCCATTGAACCTGAGCAAGCAAACTTCCCCTCGCCCCCAAGACGATCCCAGCGCGACAGCCGAGGCCAGCCTCCGGCACTGTACAGAGACTGGGTAGAGTCACCGCGTTCTAGGGACTAGAACGGGTTGGTGGGGGGGTATGTCACGAGGTGACGAAATTTAAAAATGTTTTCCTTGCGAGGCGGAACCAATGTTCACCGAGATTGCCTCCCGCCGGACCCATAACAATGGAACACCGGGTTAGTTCCGGGTTAGCGGAAAAATCCCGCGAATGGGGTGATTAATCTGAATCGCCGGCAGCTGCGCGGAAAGGGATTGAAGCCCCGCGATTGGAACACGTTGCCCTTAGGGGAGGATAAGAGGAGAGAGTGCAGACTGGAGAGGGAGTTGTGTTTTGGGGCCCGCGATCTCGGAGGAAGTGTGAGCGTTGGAGAAGAGGAAGTGGGACCGGCGAACAGGCGCGGCATCATGAGAGTGGGAGAAGCGTGAGAGTTTGGAGGAGAGGAAGGGGGGGGCCAGCGAACGGGCGCGCCACTGTGAGTTTGGGGAGAAGGAGCACATCGAATCAGCTGGAAAGAGGGAACCACTGGACAGTAAGATCGTTTATGAGAGACTCAAAACTCTCTCGACGTAAGCTCCGTGTCTGCTGGCTCTTCAAGAGGAGTACGGGCCTGTACACTCACCTGACTGCTATGCAGTGAAGCTCCCCAGCCATAAGTCCTCGGTCTGTCGTCGGTCGAAGAAGAGGATTACGTGCCTGTATACTCACCTGACTGCTATGCAGTGAAGCTCCCCAGCCGAAAACTCTCCCGCGTTAGCTCTGTTCTGCCGGTCCAGTCCATGGTGAAGAGGGACCCGTAGGTGAATGCTCACCTGACTGCTATGCAGCAAAGCTCCCCAGCCGTAAGTTCTCTGTCTGTCGTTTGTCGAAGAAGAGGATGACGTGCCTGTATGCTCACCTGACTGCTATGCAGCAAAGCTCCCCAGCCGTAAGTTCTCTGTCTGTTACCTATGAAGAAGAGGATTACGTGCCTGAACTCACCGGTCTGCTTTGCAGTGCAGCCCTCCAGCCGTAAATTCTCTGTCTGTCACCTGTGGAGAAAAGTACGTTCCTGAACGCTCACCTGGCTGCCTGGCAGCAAAGCTCCCCCCGCCGTAAGCTCTCTGTCTGCCACCTGGAGAAGAGGAACATAAGCCGAAACGCCCACTTGGATTGTCCGTGGACGGAACGACCCTGCACAAAAGACTTTACCTCCAAACCTTTTAGCCATTTTATATTAAATAAATTATTGTTACTTCAAGTCTCGTTGTCTGTCCTCCTTGCCTGGCCTCTGTCCGACTCCCCAAGGGTGGTACTGGTCCCGAGGGGTGGGTGCAGCCCGATTTGGCCCGCCCCGACCTGTGACACATGGTTTAAATCATACTTATCTGACCGTTTTCAGTTTGTAGCAGTAAGTGAAGAGATGTCTTATCGATCACAAGTTCAGTATGGCGTACCACAAGGCTCAGTACTAGGACCGCTGCTGTTCAACTCTGTACATGCTACCATTAGGAGATATAATTAGGAAATATGGAATTAGCTTTCACTGTTATGCTGATGATACTCAGCTGTATATTTCTTCAAAACCTAACGAAACTTACCAATTCACAAAATTAACGGAATGCATAGCTGATATAAAAAATTGGATGACCAGTAATTTCCTATTACTAAATTCTGAAAAAAAACAGAGATTCTAATCATTGGACAAAAAACTTCCTCACCTAATAACCTAGAATACTGTCTAACATTTGATGGCTGCTCTGTTAAGTCTTCGTCGTCAGTTAGGAACCTGGGTGTGCTCTTTGATACCAATCTTTCATTTGAAAGTCACGTGTCTAGTATCTGTAAAACCGCATTTTTCCATCTTAAAAATATATCTAAATTACGTCATATGCTCTCACTGACAAATGCGGAACAATTAGTTCATGCTTTCATGACCTCAAGGCTAGATTATTGTAATGCTCTACTGGGTGGTTGCCCTGCACGCTTATTAAACAAACTACAGCTAGTTCAAAACGCAGCCGCTAGAGTTCTTACCAGAACAAGGAAGTATGACCATATTAGCCCGGTTCTGTCAACACTGCATTGGCTGCCTATTAAACATCGTATAAATTTTAAAATATTGCTGATTACTTACAAAGCACTAAATGGTTTAGCTCCCCAGTACTTGAGCGAGCTCTTAACGCATTATAGTCCTTCACGTCTATTGCGATCTCAAAATTCTGGCCAGTTGATAATACCTAGAATATCAAAATCGACTGCTAGCGGTAGATCCTTTTCCTATTTAGCACCAAAACTTTGGAACAATCTTCCTAACACGGTCCGGGAAGCAGATACAGTCTGTCAGTTTAAATCTAGACTAAAAACACATCTCTTTGGCTTAGCATACACATAACACATTATAGATTTCTATAATTCAATGTTAGGCTGCATAGATTAGATCAGCCGGAACTGGGAACACTTCCCATAATTCCTGATGTACTTTGTACATCATAAGAAGGATGGCGTCTACGCTAATATTAGTCTCTCTGTTTATCCCGAGGTTTACCGCAAACCGCCGGATCCAGGGCATATCCAGATCTGATGAAGGACCATCACATGGACACGACGGCACGCATTATCAGGGCTGTGAAGGCCCATGGACACCTCACCACACTCATCTCCTCACCGGCCGGATGACCCAACCCAACCAGATGAACTGGATAATATCGTGAAAGTTCTGATCCCATCTGACTCCTGACATTATGCTGCCTAACTCATAATCATACACTGTTCATTCGTTGGCCAAAGGAGGACTGGCCCCCCGACTGAGCCTGGGTTCTCCCAAGGTTTTTTTCTCCATTCTGTCACCTGATGGAGTTTTGGTTCCTTGCCACTGTTGCCCTCGCCTTTTGGCTTGCTTAGTTGGGGACATTTAATTTTCAATTGAACAATACTATTACAACATTGTTTTTCCTGTTATCTCTGTAAAGCTGCTTTGAAACAATTTGTATTGTAAAAGCGCTATATAAATAAAGGTGACTTGACTTGACTTGACTTTAGAATAATGGTCAAGAAGTAATGCAGTACAAATGACTACATCGACACTTCAGCTACTACTATCAGCCAATATGAAAACAATATTAACTAATCAGTAAGCAATAGCAAATTTATGACTAAGATCCTTATTAGGTAATCAATAATTATTGAATGAGATTAGCCTCATTAATCACCTCATTCAACTATGACAAATTATAAAGTATTACCAATTAATTACTAATCACAACATTAACATGTTTCTGAGACTTTAACATTTGTATGGATAGCCAAACATATCTAAAATGCAGATATCACTGCAGGTTCTGTGGTGAAAACGGCGTAATTCATGCTTTTTACTACAGAACATTTGAAAAATTTTGACCCAACATTTTCTGGACACCAAGCGTTTGGTTAATGGCAAAATATAGCCTGTTTGGCGTTCCATACATTTGTGATTGATGTGCCGGTCTGGATTTCTTGAGTGCTTTTGTTGTTATAATTGACGCTCAGGATCTGTTGCGCACCAAATCGCACCAAACTGTCCGCCATCGTCTTGTCAGTCATTTCTCTCTACTCTCGTCACATGATAAGTGAACTCTTTTATTTTTATCGATATTTTATTATACGTTTCAGCTGTGACAGAAACATATATCACAGATTCAATTAACTATATACAAATGCCATGAAATTACCCAGACCAAAATAAAAATCATTGAATTGTATAAAACAAACAGATGCCTTGACATTAACCAGACCAAAATAAAACAATTATATAAAAAAGTACACAAAATTAGGAAGTCAATTTTTAGTTTTTCTAATAATATCTTTGCAGTTATTGACCAGCTTTACGTGATACGTGAAATCTGACCCCAAGCTTGCTGTATGGAGCAGAGCAAACGCTTTCAGTTTATAATTCTATTGTCCGTTGTCCAGCTGAACTAAATGGTATATATACATACATATACATATATGGTAATGTAACTGCAGTTGTGTAGTAATTTTTCTTTTTTATAAACAGAGACATCAGCTAGATAGAAAAGAAACTTCAAAAAAGTCAATAAACTTCAGTTGCATTTTATTCACTGTTTTCCAATGAAGTCCATGACTGAGCAACTCTCTTTTCTTCTTCAGAAAGGAAAAGTAGGCCTCCAAAGTTCCTTTTAATGTTCAAAACATCAAAACACCTTTACCTTTCTTATTTACATTCATCAAAGGAGGATGACTTTAACCTTTAATGTGATTTTTGCCTCTAATCAAGTTAGATTGAATATGAATGTTATTGCCGGGATGGCAGGGGACAGCTGGAGTGCATTGGTGGTTTCACCCCACTGAGCTGAATCCGATTAATAATCAGTATCAGACCCAACACTCACCTGCCTTGTTTTGCTCAAAGCTCCGGCGTACGGCAAATATTCTTATTAGCCTTAAATTGAGCTTGTCAGTTGGGCAAATGCAACAAAACCACATGCTGGCAGTTTGCGAATTTCATCTACCCCAGACCGCGCAAGGGTTGCTGGGTGTATGCTTTAAGGAGCGCCGAGAGCTTGATTGAATAAAACATGTTTAATTGTCATGTGAGCGCAGCAGATTTTAAGCTTTGAATAATAACACAACATCCTGAGAGGCGAGGGACCGCGGTAGCATCTGCGTCCCTGAATTCACTCGCTCAGAAGTAAAAGCCTGCCAGATGCCAGAAAAAAAAGAAAAAAAATTGTAAAGGTTTGAAGCTTCAAAGGCTAACATCGAGGGACATGATGATCTGGGTCTGAAATAGCAATGTTTGTTTACTCTGTCACGGTGTGGCAGATTCCGACTTCGTGTCGAGCAAGTGTGAATGAGTTACCCTACCTTTGGAAGGGTGTATTTGGGAAGCTTCATAGGTGTAAACACATCTCGCCTGGATGACACATAGTAGATTGGCCGACCACCGGTTGACACCTTGGGTAATGGAGGGATCACAAACAGACAGGACAAGGACAGGTTAGAAAGAAGTAACATTTCGAGTGCCACCGGATATTAGATGCATATTAGGGCTGGCTATCGGCGATATTTTTGCCACAGTTCAATCATAAGATGATTTGATCTAATTACATGATTAGATAAGTTGAAACTGTGCCAAATGCATGACACTGTTTTTTTTTTGGAGGATTAGTTTCTATTTTTGCTTCAATATTAGCCAATGACCACATGTTTACACATGGTATTATGATTAAATGCTAATGAGATTAAAGGCCATTGCACACTGAGTCCGAATTTTTCGTATGCGTTTTTTTCGTGTTCATCAGCCTAAAAAATCGTCACGCACAGAAACCTTGCACACTGAGTCCGATGCGTATTTATTAAACCTTTGCGGAAAAAAACGCAAAAAATACTAAATGGATTCGTCAAGCAGTGAGGATGATGTTGTTGCCCTCTCTCTTCTTTAAAAGAGAAAAGAAGAAAAAGAGGTTCCATCCAATCTTGTGCCGAGAGGAAGGAGAGTTTCAGCTCATCAAGGAGTTGCGCAATTATCCCGATTCAAAATTTACCTCAGAATGTCAAGGAACAGTTTGATGCTTTGCTAGCGATACTGGAGCCACATATTAAAAAGAAGACCACCAAAAAAGACACACACACACACGCACACACGGCCGGCAGAAACGCTGGGCATACAGACAGCTGTATGGTTTGTTTATCATACAGTACTTTGTGCTGCGAGACGAAGCTGTATCAACTTATCATGATGCCATTCTGGATTGTGTCGTTCGCTTGTACGGTCGGTGGGTCTGAATAGTCAAAAAACCTCTCAAATGCTGGCTGTGGATGCGAAAAACGCAGAAAATCGAACCTGATCCGAATTTTTTTTGACGGACGAAAGTTTCGGAGGTAGTGTGCAAGCCTGATTGACATATCGTGAGGTCGATTTGTTTTTTTTTAACGTGCAAAAATTTCGGATGCGAATTTCGGACTGAGTGTGCAATGGCCTTAAGTGCTTAAACCCGAAATATTTAAAGGTAGCTAAAATGTTATCCATCAACATTGCATTCGTCCAGATAGCTGTGAAGGACCGTCAATCAAGCACCAAAAAAATTTTCATCTGCCCAGTGAGGAGCATTTGAAGACCGTGGCTACAGTTCATAACTATACCACAGAAGTATTATAACCCGAACTTGTTCTGTGTTCGCGTCATTTTGAAGATGATTGCTTCACAAACCTAAATGCTATAAAGTATGAATTTGCGAGGCGGCTGATACTGAAGGAGGGAGGTTCAGTACCGAGTTTATTTGGATCAGCTTCCTTCTCCGAATCACAATCTGTAAGTAGGCTGTTGCTTTTATGTTTGTATCATGTTCTATAATTATTTTGCGTGTTGTGTACGCACAGGCACAGCGCAGCTTCTAGCAGCTAACTTAGGTCTTCAATGTCAATTGTATTGAAATATGTGAAGTGTTTGTCGTTGTTGATGGAGTTGTCACAGGGCTCTCGAGTGTCACGCATCACGCATTGAGCGTGACAGTCACTCATTTCAGTCTTTTGTCACGCTCTCCGGCCACACATTGTATTTCTCACGCTGAAAAACTATTTGTAATATATTTAATATGCCGCAATGCCCAAAACTCACTCACTGTGGAACCGGCAGCAGGATTCAAGCGCGCCTCCTCCAGTGTTGCCAGGTCCGTATGCCTGCACTGTTTCCGCGGGTTGTTTGTGTAGTGCACGCTGGTTGACGCGATTGTTTTATCCACTGGAACATGATTGTTATTGAGGAAACACCCGGGACCGCTATTTGAATATTTTTGGCCGTGATTGGGTTAGTTTGATGAGCAATTGGGCTGGTTTTGTTGTGCAGACCTGGCAACCCTGGTCTCCTCTGGTGTTGTTCGTCTGGTGTTGTTAGCCAATCAGAAAATAGCACTGTTGTATCTGGGTAAGATCTAGCGCAACAACCAATGACACCCCGTCGGCTGGGTGTCTAACATATCACCACAGATTAGCGTCACGCAAAGGCGGGGTTTGGAAAAATGTCTCGCTAAACGATTCATATGGGAGTCGGTGAGCAAATCAGGTAAAATAAATGCATATTATAAGACAACAAAAGTGTTTTTTGTCATTGCATGCTTGTAAAACTGTTGTTGGGGACTCCCAGAACAATATTAGGAACATTTTAAATGCCATAATAGGTACCCTTTAAAAGAGAAAAAGAAGAAAAAGAGGTTCCATCCAATCTTGTGCCGAGAGGAAGGAGAGTTTCAGCTCATCAAGGAGTTGCGCAATTATCCCGATTCAAAATTTACCTCAGAATGTCAAGGAACAGTTTGATGCTTTGCTAGCGATACTGGAGCCACATATTAAAAAGAAGACCACCAAAAAAGACACACACACACACGCACACACGGCCGGCAGAAACGCTGGGCATACAGAATTGTTTTTATCTCACAATTCTGACCTCATATCTTTCAATTGCGAGTTCATTTCACACAATTCGGACTTTGTAACTCGCAATTGCTAGAAAAAAGTTACAATTAATTCATATCTCAAAATTCTAACTTTATTTCTCGCGATTCTGAGTATATATCTCGCAATTGCAAGTCCATGTCTCACAATGCAGTCGTTACTTCTTTCTATTGCAAGTACACTGTAAAAAAAAGTTGCTGCTTTAATTTTGGATGTTTAAGTCATTACAACTTAATCATTAAACTGACTTAAAAAATTAGTTGAATTTTGTATAACATAAAAAACTTTAACGTTTACTTATTTTGATGAGTTAAAGCAAATGTAAAAACATGTAGTCATAAGGTATTGATCATATACTATTTTACAGTGTATATAATGGCAATTCTGACCTTTTTTCAGAATTGTGAGGTATACTTTTAACTCATAATTACTAGTTATAAAGTCTGAATTGTGACAAATAAACATGCAATTGCGGAAAAAGTCAGAATTGTGAGATTGTCACACCTATTTAATTTTTTATTCTGTGGAGGAAACAAGCTTCCATTCATTACGCCACACACACAGCATGCATTAAGCTTAATTCCATTATCTAGTACTAGTCAAAGGTACTAGTCCGCTCTATAAATTACTCACCTGGACAAACACATACTCATCTTGGACCACCAGGGAGTTAGGGTCAATGTATCCAGGAAAAGGTTTGCCCTTGTTGGCATCTGTGCAGTTCTGAAGTTTACATGTGACATACAGAGCCTCTGCAACAGGACAAATGGCAGAAAGAGATGAAGGTGTGTTTCGTTCTTGTTCAGTTTCAGTTTCAATTCAGTTTCTCAATATAGGTTACTTTATGGTACAGTTACTGTCAACACATTTAAATGTTACCAAGACATGAAAACATAATTGCCCTTGTATATTAACTCTTTCCCTGCCATTGCAGAAATTTCGTTCATTTATGAGACAACGCTTCCTCAACTTTTTTCTGGCTTTCCGTGTTTTCACTGTTATACGGCAGGGGGTGCTATGACGCATCTCCTGAAAGAGTTCTGAATCTACTGATCAAAACACAGGCGAAGAAAAAGCAGAAACAAGCGATCGCATATGTAAGCACAAGCATACATAATGTGAAATAACGCGATCATCAACATTAAACAGCATATAAATCAAAACCGCTTGATGTTACCAAGTAAAATGTCGACCCAGGACGAGGTTCTCAGCTTTTTGCTCAAAGCTACTTAAAAAAAAATCTAAACAACCTCACACAACTTGACTGACTGTATTTTAAGGGACCATATCCAGTGGAACTGACAAACGTAACTTCTTGTTCTGTCCGTCTATCGACAGGAATAGGTTCAGCCAGCCCAGTCTCATCCCAAGACGTCATATGTCTGACGCTTTTGACCATACGTCAACATCCAACGTTTCAGGGTACCCTTTAACGTCAGTATATGACGCTATCTAATCCCAACCCTACCCCAGACCTAAACCTACCCGCGTCATCTAACTGACGCTAAAGGTAAAGCGTCAGACATATGACACCCTAGGATCGTCATCTAACTGACGTTAAAGGGTACCCTAAAACGTCGGATGTTGACGTATGGTCAAAATGACGTCATATGGTCATATGACGTCTTGGGATGAGACTGTGTTAGTTCAGCAGACAAAAGACAAACTCAATTTGTGCAGCATGTTTATTACAGATGACAGATACCGACAGATAGATTTGCTGGCAAATAACTGTCCATTTTGCATTTTGACGTGTAGCCTATTTTGAACCCTATAAGTGTTGCCTTGTGCCGTGTTTAAATTATAGCTTCTTGAAGTATTATCAAAGCACATCATACTTACGGGTTTCTGAGATGCTGGTCTCAAGGTGAATCAGGCCTGGCTCTTTATCAAGGCCCAGTTTAGACCTAGAGAGCCCAAAGGAAATAAAAACAGAGTTTTGTTAAATGGGCTTTGAAAAAAAAAGAAGAAGAAAATCTGTTTTGTTTCCATACAACAACAGATGGGTCAAAATAAGGGCATTGGATTTTTTTCTGTGTCGGCTAAAAGATCTGTGTTCTCCTCCCATAGGAGCAATATGGGTTAAGGTGGGAAAGTACCATCAGAACACCCTGTCCTGTTAAGCTCCCATTTCCATCTCCATCTTTCTGTGCTGTCTGACAGAAGCAAGAAGCATATCCCGACATCATTAAAAGTAAGCCCTTCTCATTTGCTTCCCAAGAACACCCACAGGCAGCGCACATCTCTCTCTTGCTCTTTTTAGTGTTGAAAAAAATCATTGTTGCATGAAATATTTATTCGAGACTGAAAAATCAGAGAGAGCTGCTCCAGTGAGAAAGCTACAAAGGTAGAAGCAGACAGCTCAAGACTTTATCATGACACTTATTGGAAGTATTGACGCTTTCACAAATATAGCATCCCTTGGCATGTACTGGGATCACCCTTAATATTTTAAAGACAGAGCAGCAAATTCACAAAAAAGTTATGTTGCGTTTGCTCACGGAATTTCAGCTCAAAACCCGCATTTTCACGTTTGATCAGCAATCTATTAAGATGCAGAGTGGAGGTTCTCTCTGAATGGGTATATTTGCAAAAATTACAAATAATGTGAGCGGACTGTACAGATCACATGTATTGTGCAGCTACTGGATGGATGCACAGACATGAAATATTGATTGCAGCTTAAATGAAAAAAATAGTCCATTGCAATGTACAAACAATCAAACTGAACTCCTCTGAACGCAACCCATAACTAAGTTTCAAGCTGCCGTCACTTGAAAATGAGTCCGTGGTGAAATGATGATGGTAAGCATGTAAATTTCAGGTTGCTGGATGGCGCGATTGTAGCCTGGTCCCACCGGACTCTCATACATTTAATTTGTGCATAGAGTCTGGCACCGTTCCATTGACAAGCATGAACTTCCTTGTAGGCGGTACTCTATTGAAGTCTAAAACTATTGGATCTGCCCAGAGTCCCTCTGGATCTGCCATAACCAATCGCTAAAGTTTGGTAGTGACGAACGCATGTCATTCACCACTAATGGAGCGAGCTGGAAAATCAAACTTTTCCCGAACCCCGTGGGGAGGAGGGCCACTACATCATGGCCACCAACAAAACTAAGCAAAGATTGTTCTTGCTCTGGTTTTAACTTCTTGATATTCAGCAGCGTTGCCTCAACGGACCGAATGATTTCGCTCGCATCTTTCTCCGCTGCCATTACTGAACTCAAAATAACGCACGACATCAACGTCATCGTTTTCAGCCACTCCCTCTGTTCGCTGATTGACCCTAAATAATTGACCGGAGAAAACGAAAGACTACAGCACAATCCCAGACGTAGTAGTGAAGGAAAATGAAAATTGAGCGGAAGTACATAGGAGGACGGAGCCAGGCTAGCGCGATTGACCAATCAGAATGGAATATTCCATTTTTCAGCAACCTTGGTTCCGAATGTATTGGTTTTTGTTTCTATTCATTTTTCCAATAGGGATTTTTAAAATGTCTTTGTAAAAGAGCTTCAAGCAATTAACCAAACAACCACCTATGAGGTGAATAACAACACCAAAAATAATTGGAAAAGGGGACGATAAAGGCAAAATGTACTTCACTTTCATGAGGGAAAGATCTATAATCCCATGTAGCACTGTGAAAGACAACTGAATAAAACTAATTATCCATATTATGCATACAAATATTACAAACATTACTGAACCCCGGGTCTGATCAACCCGTGGTGGGCCAACCCGGCGGAGGGTGTCTTGTGATAAGTGGCCGAAACACCCAATGATTTCGGGCACACAACTGAAGATGTGTCGCAATGGTGGCACCGTGAGTTCTGTGCCAAAGTTCACCCCACCCAAGACGACATCCCCACTCAATTGTGTGCTGAAAGTTAGGGATCTTTAACAACCAGTCCTAGTAAGAATCATTTTGAGACCAAAGTGAAACTGACTCATTCACAGTGCTCCATAGGAGTGGGTCGGTGCTAAACTGTTCAATTTGATGCAATTTATTTGTCGCAATTCTATAATTGGTGGAGATTTCTCTGCAGAATCATGGTTAATGTAGTTTTCAGCAGGAATTCCCCTGTTGAGCATGGTTATTTAAAAAAAATAAGTTGAAATAATGTAGGCTGATGGCTTCAACAAAAGCATATACCATTGTTTAACAACCTCAGCTCACAGTAGGTCTGTCTTTAAAGGTTTAGGAGTTATCGTTCAAAATCAGTCCCCCTACGGAGAAAATGAATGGAATGTAACCTAAATGCGGTCGTCTAAAAATGCGGTCCTCTCCTTTTCAATGCAAACATGCTTCCTTTATATTTAAATCAGGTTTATTATAGTGCTTATTTAGAATTGTATATCAGCATTTTGTCTTACGTAATTCTCATCCAAGATTGTTCAAGTACCTTCAGTTATATTTCATGACCGTATAACCTTGCTTACTCAAAAGAATGGTTAATTTTCAAATATCTACTACAAGGAACTGCTAGGCTTCGATTTGAGATCAATAGTGAAGGTGAAAGTAAAGGAGTTCCTGACCTGTTCAATTCCACCAAGACTCTAAATCTATGCGGGCATTAAGCCGCATCGGATCTAAGTTCCTTTTGAAGCGCTGACAAATACAAAAGTACATTTCATCCATTCAAAGCTCCATTCCTTCAATCATCTCATATTCTGGCTGTGACCATGGTGGTGTCTCTCATCAAAAGGGACGATCTAATTTCACATAGTCAATAGCTACCCATTTGTAAGGGTTATGTGTCTCATCTCACTTCAGATAATAAGACTCTATATGTGAGAGTTCATTGAGGGGAACTTGTGAGGGTAGATCATTACCAGACTAAAAATAACGGTACTGCAGGCTGACTCTCTGATGTCTTCGCTCTGTCCCACTTTGACTGAGCTTATACAAAAAATCGAAACAAAAATGTCCTCAAAAAACAAAACCCTGCTGCTTAATGACTACTGTAGATCTGAATTTGGATGGCACATGGCATGTAAAAAGACAGACATGATCAAAGAATAACTGACCAGTCTGTTGAGTATATAAATTGTATTTGTGATTTCTACAGTTAACGCACTATTAGTTACTGATTCCTATTGCTCGCTTTACCATCTTTAGTGTGTGTGTGTGTGTGTGTGTGTGTGTGTGTGTGTTTGTGTGTGTGTGTGTGTGTGTTTGTGTGTGTGTGTGTGTGTGTGGCATTTATTTATGTTCTTTTTTTTTTATCGAACTTACCCATTTTACACATTTTATGCGCAAACACACGCACGCACGCACGCACGCACACGCACACACACACACACACACGTTTTCTTGGCTATGTAAATGGGGACATTCCACAGATGTAATATTTTTTATACTGTACAAACTGTATATTCTCTCCCCTTACACTAACCCTACCCCCCAAATCTAACAATCACACAAAACTTTATGCATTTTTACATTTAAAAAAAAAAAACGTCTCAGGTTACTATTGTAACCATAGTTCCCTGAGAACAGGGAACGAGACGATGCGTCGAAACGCTACGGGAACGCCTTCTGCGTGATTGCGTCTGAAGCATCTATGCCAACTAGTCCAATGGAAAAAGGGAATGAGCGTCACGGGCGGGTGACGTCATGACCAGGAAAGGATAAGAGCACTTCCGCTGCTCGCCGGCATTTAGCTTCGACAGTGCCGAAGCAAGCCGATCGCAGGGACGCCAGAAGTATGGCAGGGGGACGCATCGTCTCGTTCCCTGTTCTCAGGGAACTATGGTTACAATAGTAACCTGAGACGTTCCCTTATCGAAAAGGGAACTTCGAGATGCGTCGAAACGCTACGGGAACGAGAATACCCAATGCGCCATAATTCAAGTACCTGAGTGTCAGACTGTTCAGCTAAGCACTAAGCACCTGAGAACCTGGGGCAGCATCCAGGTCCAAACTGTAAAATCTCACGAATGTGAGCGGAGAGGACCAGCCCGCCGCATCACAAACATCTTGGAGAGAAACCCCATGCAGCAAGGCTTTAGAAGCCGCCATACTCCTGGTCGAATGAGCTCGGACCACCAAAGGACAAGGCTGGCCCGAGTACTCAAAAGCAAGTGAAATAGCCTCGACTATCCACTTACTGACTGTCTGTTTTGAAGCAGGAAGACCTTTTTTAGGTGATCCAAAGCAAATAAATAGTTGATCGGACTTCCTGATTGAGGATGTCCGATGTACATATGTGTCCAATGCTCGCACTGGACACAACAAGTGCAGTCTTTCCTGGTCCGCAGTTGCAAACGGAGGAGGACAGAAAGCCTGCAGCACAATAGGCCTCGGAGTCAAGGTCGGCACCTTAGGGACGTATCCCTGTTTTGGATAAAGGAACGCCTTGACCATCCCCGGTGCAAATTCAAGGCAGGTGGGGGAGACCGAAAGAGCCTGAAGGTCACCAACTCTCTTGAGGGACGAAATAGCTAGGAGAAAGATGGTCTTAAGAGTAAGGAACTTCTCTGAGACCGAATCTAAGGGCTCGAATGGAGCCCTAGACAGGCCCTCTAGAACTACAGTCAAATCCCAAGCTGGCACCTTAGTGCGAGTTGCAGGCCTCAGCCTCAAAGTGCCACGAAGGAAACGTGTAATCAGGGGGTCTCGACCCAAAGATAAACCTCCCACCATGGTATGATAAGCCGCAATGGCTGCCACGTAAACTTTTAGTGTGGAAGGACATAGACCTGACACAAAGCGCTCCTGCAGGAACTCGATTACTGTGTTGACAGAACAATTAACCGGATCCCACTGATGTCGGTGACACCATAAGGAGAAAACTCTCCATTTAAGCGCATAGAGTTTCCTCGTAGCTGGAGCTCTGGAGCTTAGGATGGTCTCAACAGCCTCAGCTGAAAGACCACTATCTACAAGTTGGGCCCCCTCAGAGGCCAAACCCAAAGATTCCATATCTCTGGCCGAGGGTGAAATATTGTGCCCCCGGCCTGAGACAGAAGGTCCCTCCTCAAAGGGATCTCCAATGGAGGCCCGTCTAACAGAAGGATCAGGTCCGCAAACCAGATCCGACTTGGCCAGCGTGGTGCTACTAGCAGTAGGCTTATCCCACACTGACGGACCCGCTCCAGAACTCCTGGGAGCAGAGCAACAGGGGGAAAGGCGTACAGACGTAGCCTCGGCCACGTCTGCACCATGGCATCCAGCCCCAGGGGGGCCGGGTGAGTAAGTGAATACCAGAGGGGACAGTGCGTCGTGTTGTGAGACGCGAACAGGTCCACCTCTGCTCTGCCATATGCCTCCCAGATTTTCTCCACCGCCTCGGGGTGGAGTCTCCAATCCCCTGGCCTCAGCTCCTGCCTCGACAGGATGTCTGCTCCTATATTCTGGTCCCCAGGAATATACACTGCCCTCAGGGAGAGTACCTTCCCCAGGGACCACAGGAGGATCCGGTGCGCCAGTTTGCAAAGCGGACGCGACCTAGACCCCCCTGGCGGTTCAAATAAGAGACCACAGATGTGTTGTCTGTTCGAACGAGCACATGATGGCCTCTTAGGTCCGGAAGGAAATGTCTCAACGCATTGAAGACAGCCATCATCTCCAGGCAATTGATGTGCCACGAAAGATGATGGCTTTTCCACAGACCCTGAACCGAGCGGCCTTCCATTACCGCTCCCCAGCCGGTGAGGGAAGCATCTGTCGAGATAGTAGCTCGATGGCAAAGAGCTCCCAACACCGGGCCCTGGGTTAAGAACCAGTGTTTCCTCCATATCTCTAAGGCACGAAGGCATCGCCGCGTAACCTTGATCATACGGAAAGGGTTTCCCCTCGGGGAGAACCCTCTGGTCCTGAGCCACCACTGTAAAGGCCTCATGTACAGCAGGCCAAAAGGTATACGTTGGACACTGCTGCCAGTAGACCCAACAGTTTCTCGAACTGTTTTACAGTGCGTGACTGACCTAGCTTTAGCTCTTTGGTGGCTGCCAGGATAACAGCTACACGAACGGGCGATAGGCTGGCCCTCATCGTCACTGAATCCCATACCACACCAAGGAAAGTGGTTCTCAATACTGGAGAAAGCACACTCTTCTTGGTATTGAGCATCAACCCCAACATCTGCATAAGAGCGAGAACGACACCTCGGTGCCGAACCGCCAACTGCTCCGATTCCGCAGAATCAGCCAGTCACCGATGTAGTTCAGAATACGTACGCCCTGAAGCCCAAGGGGGCTAGAGCTGTATCCACGCATTTCGTGAACGTGCGGGGTGATAAAGCTAGACCGAAAGGAAGAACCCGATATTGGTATTCTTTGCCCCCGAAAGAAAACCCTAGGAACTTCCTGTGCTGAGGGAGGATGGAGATATGGAAGTATGCATCCTTTAGATCTATCGTGACAAACCAGTCCTCGGATCTGATTTGGGTCACGATCTGCTTGAGGGTCAGCATCTTGAACTTGAGTTTCTGAACTGACCGATTCAACAGGCGAAGATCTAAAATGGGATGCAACCCTCCATCCTTTTTTGGAACAATGAAATAACGGCTGTAAAAACCCGACTCTCGGTCGGGTGAGTACACCTGTTCTATAGCCTCTTTGCTAACAGGGCCCTTACTTCTTGCTCCATTACCAGAGCCTGCTCGGGATGCACCACTGAGGGTAGCACCCCGCTGTAACGAGGAGGACGAGAGCCAAACTGGATTCTGTATCCTTTCTCTACAATCTGCAGGACCCAATGAGAAATATTCGGCAGAAGCTTCCACGCTGCCAGAAAATTTACTAAGGGAACCAGCCTCTCAAGGCTGGTCTCTGGTGTTACTGAGAGAGCCAAATCTGGAGCCTGAAACATACCGGCAGGAACTACCTGACCTGACTGCTCTAAAACCCCCCTCAGAGGGCGCGAAACCGATGCTGTGCCGCAGCATAGCACCAGCGACTCGCTGGAGACCACTGCGCCCTGAAGCACCAGAGGTGGCAGGGTTGGCAGGAGGGTCTCGTGAGGACCCCGAAGTGGAACGGGCACCGTATAATGAGGTGAACACCGCTCCACTCCGGTCGGGGCTGTCCTCACAGGCCTGATGCCTAAGCATCAGGACCTTTTTTTTTTTTTTTTTGAACCGAAGCTTTCTTCGCCTGAAGAACGGTCCTCAGATCCGGCTTAGGCTTAGGCGACTTCGGTTGAGAGGGTTGCGTCTGTCTCCAGTATCTACATGGAGGAACACGAGACGCAGCACTCTCTTACTGTGCACATAATATGATGAACTCGACGGCTGGGGCTGCTCACGCCCAGCAGCCCCAGGGGGGCTGGACACAGCGAGGGAGAAACCTTATTATATATATATTTTTTATATATATCTTTTATCACCTAACAACGACCGCATGGAATGCGTCGCCGAAGAGACCCGAAGGCTCAAATTTCGCTATATCCAGAACCCCAGCAGATCGGCCTGATAAGCCTGGAGCATATAATATAGATTTCTATAAACATTCTCCAGCTGACCTGCTGCCGTATAAGCTTTACCCATAAAACCAAAGTAGTACTGCTTAAACCTACGCGCTGCCTCGGCAAACGCGAGATCCCAGCCACAGAATCTTATTTTTGCAAAATACACTCGAAATCTAAGCGGTGCCTCGGCAAACGCGAGATCCGAGCTAGATTCTGATTACAACATTAAACCTACACGCTGCCTCGGCAAACGCGAGATTCTTTAGTATAGACTTATGAGCAAAGCAGAGACTTAAATGATGATACTGGACCAGGTGAAAAAATAGCATTTTCCTATTTTTATTTCTGTTCAGCCTGGGGCATCATATCATAACCGTAATCTTTCAACCCTCTAATCTTGAATAAACATTTAACACGAGGGCTGAAAGTAGTGATAAATACGGTTTATTCCATAATTTAAATATTCAGTGTGTAAATCAGGGAAAAAATGGAAGCCTCGTGGTGGAGATAATGTGATAGAAATAAGAAAACGCTCGTCAAGTTTCTTAGGACGAGCGTTCCTTTTTCTCAGCTGGCCATTAAATATTTAATTTACTAACAGCACGGGACAAAACCTCCACCAGTTCATCATATACTGGAAAAATAGATGGCGAATCTAATTCAACAGTGTGTGTGCTTGCTTTCACTTTCAATATTCTCAACACAAACCTCCTCGGAGGAAGAATATGACGGAAAAAGGGCTCTCTCTCCCCGAGCGGAAGAAACCGCAGAGCGTGCTTCCAACACCGGGGAGATAGAGCTGGATCTTCCGGGCAAGGAAGAAGAAAAGGCCCTCGGACCGTTCTCCCACCCCTCCAAAAGATCCTTTTGCGATCCCCAGGAATGCATTCTCCGCGCCGCCTCGGCAAACGCGGGTCCTGTATCCCGTGAGAATCGCGAGCCTGCGACTATCATACAGAGTGACAGGCGAGAGCAGAGCATGCTAATCTGGTAGTTTCACTTTCACAATGTTAGCACTCAGCATGCTCTTACTCTCAAACAAATTGACACAAAGCTGTGTGTGTCCCCACCCGTTTAAATAAACGCGGGCAGGGAGGAACACACTGTTTGTACATTTGTTTCGCCATAACGATACCAACAATATTGCAACAGACAACAATAAATAGACAGGGACAGTTTGACACAGATCGCTTGCTGAGGCACAGAAGCTAAATGCCGGCGAGCAGCGGAAGTGCTCTTATCCTTTCCTGGTCATGACGTCACCCGCCCGTGACGCTCATTCCCTTTTTCCATTGGACTAGTTGGCATAGATGCTTCAGACGCAATCACGCAGAAGGCGTTCCCGTAGCGTTTCGACGCATCTCGAAGTTCCCTTTTCGATAAGGGAACTTTAATTAATATACCATTTTGTATACCATATTTACAAATAGGGATTTGGTTTTAGGACCAAATTTGTCCCCAAAATGCGCGCACGCACACACACACACACACACACACACACACACACACACACACACACACACACACACACACACACACACACACACACACACACACACACACACACACACACACACACACACACACACACACACACACACACACACACACACACACACACACACACACACACACACACACACACAAAAGAAAAATTATGTCTTTTTGGTCTCACTTAATCAGTAGTTAGCAAAAGTTTAAAAAAATGGCTATGGCATTTAATACTTGTGTGATATCAAAATATAGTTATTTTGTCAACAAAGGGTGAAGTCAAACACATTTCTACCAGATTAATTCAATAGATGAAAATGTGTTCATTTATTCTCTCATCAATTCGAATGCCAGGTGATGTGAAAATATTTGATATGACTTAATTTTGGAATCTGATTCCTTTGTACATTATTTAATTATTTAATTAATTAATTAATTAATTAATTAATCTATTTATTTTTCACCTTTTTTCCCCTGTACTCAAGATTTAGTGGAGATTATTTATAATATTAAATAAACTTGTCTGAAAGAAAAAAAATAAACAATTGATCCATGCCCCCTTTTCAGTCCAGCTTGTCCACTTGAGACCAGAGATAAACACAAAATCGAATCACATTTAGAATTTATTTCTCAACCGGTCTCTTTAATCACCACAGTCTAGACATCTATTAGCCATTCTGATCAAGTTGAATAAGCTTTCTTAATGACTAAATCATTTGCAACATGCAGAATCCGACTCAGTAACAAGGTCTAATGACAACATTCACAACTTCTAAAGTTTGGACGTAAACCTCGAGATGAAACACAGTGGGGAAGATCGCATCAGGGTTGAACAAAAAATCCGTGTTCTTTGGTTTATTCTTTTATCAGCCACAGAATGCAGGAGTTCAAATGATTGATGTTCCACATGCAGCAGAAGGAATCACACAGAGAGCTTACCAGTAGAATCGATTGGGCGCCACCCGCTCGTGAACAAGCTGCCATCGACGGCCAAACTCAACAGAGCTGTAGAGCTGAGGACCAAATAATGTGTTAGCAAAGGTATTTGTATGAACATTTATGACACTTCTGATTGTAGAATATTCTGGCATTGAAAGGTTTAATATTTATTTGTATCATTAGCCCTGTTCAACAACCATATGCCTACAGGCAGCTGTCTTCTAAGTCTACATTATCACTATTATGAAACCTAGCAGCAACTCCACGCACTACACAAAATGGAAGTGTGATTTCCATGCTGATTCAATTTTGACATTAGCATGTTGCTAAGCTAATGACATGATAATCCAATATGCATAGAAATACATAATACACACAAATATTGGTTGAAAATATTTGTTATCAATCCTTTTTTCTTGAATGAGATACTATCAGTATACACTACTTTTCAAAACTTTGGGGACAGTATTTTATAAAAAAGAAAAATTCAAAAGAAATGAATCCTTTTATTCAGCAGAGATGCATTAACATGCTCAAAAGTGATAGTTAAGAAGACATTTAAATTGCTAAACTGTTAAAATATTGATTGTAAAATATGTCAAATCAGTGATGTTCTTTTGAACTTTCTATTCAATAATCTTAGAAAAGCGTGTAATTGTTTTCAATTAAAAAAAAGAATAATCGAGTAATGATGCTGAAAATGTGACATGACAGGAATAAACTACATTTTAAATATATTAAAATAGGGATTTTTTCTTTTAAATTATAATAACATTTCACAATGATAATATTTTTACAGTATTTTTGATTGAATAAATGTAGTCTTGATGAGCATAAAAAAAAAAAAAAATCTTACGAACCCAAAATGTTTAACGAAAGTGTATTCATAATCTGTATTCCTCTTATATTTTATTTTCAAAGATTGTTGCAATGCATTATGGAATTGTCTTCTCCAAGTAGGATATAATGCTGCCTTAAAACTGATCCAAAACAAGATATCTTAGAACGCAGCATAATTAAGTTGTCTACATTTTGGAACAGAATTCGCAACAGGAACGTGCCACAGATGTCTTAAAATACTGCCTACGTAGGCAGCTAACTAGGTTTTCAAACTGAGCAAGTGAAATTACAAATGATTTTCCAATAAAACATTTTTTTTTTATCATTTTTAAAATTAGTATAATTACACTGGAAAAGTAGCAATCAGCAAGAGAACAAACACGAAGATCTGAAATTCACTAAATGTGGCATAAAAATGACTTGCATATATATTTTTCTCAGTAAGAAACATCCTATTTATGTGCAATGTGCTTTAAGGGAAAAATCATATTATATAAGTGGCAAATACAAATATGTCACACTGGTACTTACAGCACTTTGTAATGATACGTGCCATTTGTTAAAGTGTTGAGCAAAAGTTTTCCCCGAGGTGTGAAACTTTACCTGCCTTGCTCAAAGCAGCATATTTTTGCCAGATTTTGCAAGACAGTTCTAAAGCAGTGGGGGGTTTCAATGCAGCACTTGTTTTTGCATTAGTTGGGAACTGTGATATCACAACCTTGTATCCAATATAACAACCTGAATGTGGGTGGATGGAGCTCGGTCAAATTTAGACATAGACAAACGGGATCAAACTAAACCAAAACAGACAGAAACGAAGAGAAAACAATAGCTTAAACTAACCTAAATTGTAGGCCTATATTGTATATAATTGATAGCCTATGTTTTAGTCTGGTATAAGCTGGGGGTTTTTTTCAGGGAAATAATGTTCACCAATGAAGGCTACTGAACTTTTCCTTTTAGCTTGTATCATCTCTTGTGTTTACTGTTATAATAAAATAAACCTCAGGAACTTTGCCAATGACACTGTGGTATAACTCTGTAAACACTAATAAATAAGGCATTTATGTGTTTAATTAGTGATTGTGTTTTCTTTTTGTGCTGTTTGCTTTTGCAGCTTTTAACCATGGCTAGTCATGCACATTGTGCAAACAATCAGCTATTAGCCTTCAATTGGCTTATAATTCTTTTTGATTGTGTTCATTTAATTGCAATTCATTTGCAGTGGCCATCCTTCAAGGGTGAAGTCAATGTTGATTTGTCAAAATTGAAGTCAATGCTGTCTAACACCTTTGCTCGAGACTTGAAACTATCATCAATGTTCCCTATCAGTCGCTCACGTTTGACGTTACGTCAACGTGACGACGTAATTGGGATCACTTCAGGGAGCCCTATCATCTTCGAGTGTCTACAGAACGAGCCAATGAATGTTGGCATGCGTGAAACGCGTCCCGCCCAGCAGCACGGGCATAAACAGGAAGCTGGCGCATGCACATGCATTGTTTTTCACTTCAGATCTGAGTTTTTGTTGGTCTTCTGAATACAGACTCAAGCTACTGTGTTGAATAAATCTTCTCTTCATCCTTGTATCCAGTGTTGGTGTGGTGGTGTGAACAGTGAGTGGCTGCGAGCTCAAGCTCAAAAACTGCTGTTTTCACAGCATTGAAATCTCTGTGTCGACTTCCGTTGGGCATTCCCTGAAAAGTGTTTACAGCACTGCTGTACACAGCAGCCATTCCCTGTATGCCTCAGTACAATCGAAAGGCATTAAGAGAGCATTTTTTTTTTTTTTCTTCACAAAAGAGCAACACAAAGTCCTTTTGGATGTGGTCATTCAGTCGATAGAGCAGTTGTGCGAACACAGGGACATGGTGCTGCTCAGCCACCTCAGCCACCTAGGGCTTCGGGTCAACTGGGAAAGGAGAAAACTCACCCCCGGGCAGAGGATCTCTTTTCTCGGTATGGAGTTGGACTCGATCAATATGACAGTGTCCAGTCAGTGTTGAACTGCTTGAGCTCACTCAGACGCAGAACAGCGGCACCACTGAAACTGTTTCAGAGGCTCCTGGGGCATATAGAAACTGCAGCCGTGATATCGCAGCTCGGACTGCTTCATATGAGGCCGCTCCAACACTGGCTCCACGATCGAGTCCCGAGATGGGCGTGGCAGAGCGGCTCGTGCCGGGTCCAAGTGACTCCGCACTGTCGCCAAACTCTCAGCTTGTGGTCGGACCCTTCGTTCCTGCGGGGAGGTGTTCCCCTAAATAAGTGTCCAGGCATTCTGTGGTCTCCACAGATGCCTGTACCACCGCCCGGGGGGCCATGTACAACGGGCATGCAGCTTCAGGTCTGTGGACGGGGCCTCAACTGCATTGGCTCATCAACTGCCTCGAGTTGTTAGCAGTACATCTTGCGCTGGGCCGCTTCAAAGCGCCGCTACTAGGCAATAGGGATGTGCATCTCAATAACCGAGGCCGATGCTATATGCATCTCGATGCATAGTCAACGATACGATACACTAAAGATACATATAAGCAGCTACCGATGCGATGCAATACGATTCACTACTATTACGATGAGATCCGATTTCAATTCGATTCAACGCGATGCTATTCAATGTAATACATACAGTGCAATGGAGAAAAATATGATGCTATGCAATTCAATATGGTATAGGTAGTTAACTTTTATTTCTTTTGTTCAGACATACAGCAAACCATAAAATAGCTTAAGTGCCATCTGACTTTTAGCGCATGGCTCTTTCACAAAGAAAAGATTTGGTTTTCACAAAACCAAAAGAAAAACATTTACATTTATTAATTTAGCAGACACTATTATCCCAAGAGATTTACAAATGAGAAAAATAGAAGCATTGAAACTAACAGTAGGACAACAATTTGCTTTGCTGCACTCACGCTGTGTCTGCGCTTCAAGTGTGTTGATAAATTAGTAGTACTGCCTGTATATTTTATAGCGGCGCGACATATTTTACACATCGCAGTTTCCAAAAAAAAAAGTGTTTCCAAACACTGGTAATTATCTGGTGATAGATAGACAGATGGCGACTCCATCCCCAGGTGGTCCAGATGATATGGAGGCGCTTCGGGACTGCACAGGTAGATCTGTTTTCCGCCCCGGACACGTCCCACTGCCAGTTGTTCTTCTCCCTGACCAAGGGCACCCTCGGGCACACAGCCTTGGCACACAGCTGGTCCCGGGACCTACGCAAGTATGCATTTCCCCCAATGAGCCTTCTTGCACAGACCCTGTGCAAAGTCAGGGAGGATGAGGAGCAGGTCTTGCTTGTTGCGCCGTATTGGCCCAATCGGGTCTGGTTCTCGGAACTAGTGCTCCTCGCGACAGCCGCTCCCTGGCCCATTCCTTTGAGAGAGGATCTGGTTTCTCAAAGACAGGGCACCCTATGTCACTCACGTCCAGACCTCTGGAAATTCCATGTCTGGTCCCTGGGTGGAACACAGAGGTTATAGGTGACCTACCCCAAGCGGTAGTCGACACCATCACTTCCGCTAGAGCCCCTCTACGAGGCGCCTCTGTGCGTTGAAGTGGAACCTGTTCGTTGAGTGTTGTTCTTCTCACCAGGAGAACCCCCGAACTTGCTCGATCAGTGCAGCGCTTTCGTTCCTGGAAGATGGGTTGGAGCGAAGGTCGTCTCCCTCCACCCTTAAAGTGTATCTTGCCGCTATCACCACACATCACAATGCAGTTGAGGCTAAGTCGCTGGGAAAGCACGACCTGATCGTAAGGTTCCTGAGGGGGGCGAGGAGAATAAATCTGCCTCTCCCACTCTTTATACCCTCTTGGGATTTGTCTCTGGTCCTTTCGGCACTTCAGAGACAAATCCCAAGAGGGTATAGAGAGTGGGAGAGGCACATTTATGAACGTCGCCACTGTTGCTGACCATCGCTGTATTGGCGTCATTATCTCGGCTCCTCAGCGAAAAACAATGAGTGCATGCGCCCGCTTCCTGTTTATACCCATGCCGCGATGGAGTTTCACGCACGCCAACGTTCATTGGCTCGTTCTGTAGACACTCGAAGATGATGGGGCTCCCTGAAGTGATCCCAATTACATTGTCACGTCGACGTAACATCTCCATGTCCCTCCTTCAGGGAACGAGGGTTACCAAAATGTTATTTGATTATACTGCATATCACTGTGAAAGAATAATGGGGGAACAAATCAGACAACTTACCTATTTAAATAGACATTTGGTGAAGAAAACCTTTTTTTAAATTGTGTGTTCATAATCCTGATCATTTTTATAATTTAGATCCACATCAAGGGGTAGAAAAAATTAAATCAATTAAGAAATGAATATAATCCAAAATTAGGGGAGTTAAAATGATTCATCAGTTGCATCAGGAAAAATAATATAATAAAACAAATCTTGAATAGTTAAACTATTTTATGATATGATTAAATATGATGCTTAAACAATCTTTTCAGAAGAGTAAAATTTTGTCATAATTTATTAGCCCAAAACCATGAGCTCGAAAGCATATAATTAATGGTAATTCCTTGCGACTGGGGATCCATAAATTGTCTTAATTGCCAACTTTAAGCTCACTGAAATTGTCTCTTTAAGACGTATTTCCTCTCACATTGATAATTTCCCTTTGAGGACATTTTTCATTCCCAAATATGGATTGGCATTCATTTTCACGCATGCGTGATATAATGTCTTGCTTTGCAGTTTGTGCCTTGAATGTTTATCAAGTATGCAAATAACATAAATGTGTTTTTCCATTGTCTTTCATGAATTTAGTTATATAGTTGGCAATAAAACAGCTTGATAATTAGAGAGCCACATTAAGAGTACCTTTCTGAATGTTATCTCCCATAATTAGATGCTGTTTGCCATATTTTTTCCAGGAATGATTTAGCTGAAATGATTGTGCACCTTCTGGTCATGGCCATAAGCAAGGATCCAGTCCTCCTGCTCAGGATGAAACAACAGGCTGAGGATGTAGAAGTTGAGACGGTATTTTTGATAGGTGGCGCCTTCATCTGAGCTGATGAGCAAACTGCTCTCCACCTCTGGATCTGTCAGCAACATGATCTGAAACACAGACAAGAGGTTCTTAGTCTCTACATAGTTCATTCACTGTCCCTCGGAGACCAAATGCCTCAGCTAGTGGACGTGATGAGCTCCATCTGTGATGTTCTGTCTACAAACAGACATTATTGAATGGTGAGAGATGCTAATAACAAGACCAGTGCATCTATGTTTACCTTATTAAAACATATTCTGTTGAACTAAAAATATTATAAAAAATAGTCACAAATTACAGTTATGCAATATATTACATCTACAATATACAATATTTATAAAACGGTAATTTCCAGTCCTTGATTATGATTGGTTAATAGCTGTGTTTTATTCATGATAAAACACAGCTATGACCGCTTCACCCAACAGTTCTATGTATCACTACACAACACCCCTGGCAACCAATCTTAGCAACGTAAGCATATATTCTCAATGATATTATTCATTGAAGCTTATAGAGTAGAGTATTGTGAGAGATCGAGTAAGTGCGTGTACCAGCATTTACGGTAGATAGCAATTTCCTTCAGGTCAGTCGTAATAATAATAGTATATAATAGTAATAATATATTCGTAATAAAAAAAACAGTTTGAATGTCCACTGTGATAAAGTGTCCTTTTAACAGTTAAGGGGTTTCCACATGCCGTAACGCTAATGTTAGTCATTTGTCAGTTGCGTCTTGCTTCTCCGTATTCCTTCTCCGTGTTTCAATCCTTTCAATATACCGGTAAAAGTATACTCTACAGACAGACTCACTCATAAAGATAGTCTTTGTCACCATTTAATGGTGAAATAATGTATTTAACTTCTGTTGCTGTTCACTAAAAGGAAGGATTTTAGTGATTTTACTTTATGAAACTTGCATATTTTTTGGTTTTAATATTTGTATTGAGTGGTAACCGTTTTATAAAAGCAATAAGCATTTATAAAAGCAATAAGCATTACGTCGTACCTACTGTAACTACACCCTTCAGTCGTGACTTATTCACGATCCAGCACAGCCTCTCGATATACAATATTACTGTATTAATAAATGCAGCCTCAAATTGCTTTATACAGTATGTTACCGTTCTATAGCCTATACGATATAAAACAATAAATACATTTGAAAGTGAATCCGGATGATTTTTATTTTAACATGTACGTATTGACCCTGGAACATTTTAATAATAAAATAAAACATTATCAACACTGCATCTCAATTTGTATTTCCTATACAAGACAGAAAGCTCATTAATTTGGTGAACTCACAAACCGTGTTCCTAATTTGCAAGTCTTAATGAACACTTTTAAAGTTGTGGCAGCACCGCCTCGTGTTAACTGTGATATCTTCATTTCCAATCCCTGATTTGCTTGGTTTGATCTCATCATAATCGCAGTGGATCACAAGCATAAATCTCTTTAACGCTGTCAATCTTGTAACACACTCCGATGAGTAATTCATTACGGCACCAGCATGCACACACTTTAACTCACCCTAAAGCGCAGTCACACTGTTAAATCTATAATTTCCCTAGAGCTTTTTTTTTTTTTTTTCTGTTTAAGAGTGCCACTAGTCTTAAGTTTGTGCCAGTTTTGGGAAAAAAATAAATACATATAATCAGCCTCAAATATAATTAAATCGGCAAGGCTGAACCATTTCAAAACCTTATCACTGACAGAGAGCTGGAGGTTTTAGGGTCTAAGGAGTGTGTGTAAGTGTGTGTCTGAGCTCCACATGAGAATTGCTTTAGGGTCTTTTTTTTCTGTTCCATGAGTTTGTAAAGCCTAAAACAGGCCGGGTATGGACTCTTAGCAATTTTATGGACACAAGCTTCGATTATTAACAGATCAATAGCCCTCTTGCTAATATAATACGGGTCAGTGCAACTTGATCAAGAACTATCTTGTTTCTTCCTTGGCACATACAACATCAGTGTCAACCTCAGAATCGGTTTCCATTTCAATTGCGTTCTTGACCCTTCTCTTCAGGGCAATAGCATTATTAAGTAGAGCAGTGCAGCAGAGCTCATCAGACCATTAGTCAAACGGGATATGTTAATGCTAACCATAGCGGCGGGAACCCAGAACACCCATTCATCAATCATCACCAACTCAACCAACATGACCCAGATGCCAACCAATCAGTGGGTTGCTTCATTGGTGGATTCTTTATTCTCTTTTAAAGAACCAAACATTTGATTGCCGTTATGATATGCTAGAGATATTGGAGGTGAATTTTATGGCAGCAGGGCTTCATTTTACTAAGTCTAGTCTTGCTGGGTTCTGGAAGTTCGGATGATTAATAAAAATGTGTACTCTTGCAAAGTGACCTTAAATGAACAGTACAATCACTTAAGTCAAAAGTTAATAAGCGGCCAGCCATAAAAAACTAAATCCTGAAAAACTCCATGAAAAATAAGGGTGCCTTTAGGCCTATACTGCTAAATAATGGGTTTATTAGACTTGGAATATATTATTTTTTTTATGATACTTTGTGGTTCTCTTCAGGCATTTTTGGAAAAAATACTTAAAGTGCCCCTATTATGGTTTTTGAATAATACCTTCAATGTAGTGTGCAATATAGCGGTTTGTAAATGTAAAATGCCTATAAAGTTTTAAAGATCAAAGTGCACGACAAGTAAAGTTACTGTCTCCCAAAAGAAAGCATTGATTCTGAACTGTCTGAAACGAGTCGTCAGAAATTACAGTTCTACTTGACATTTTAATTTTTGTGTGAACTGTCCCTTTAAGTAATGCGTGCTCAGATTGTATTCAGATCGTGCTAAAATCCGCAGTGCTGAACAAAATGGACATATCAGTCATACAAGCTGTCCTATACTCTCTTATGGATAAAAGCCTCTCCATCTGCATTTCTATACCTGACATAGACATATGAAAATACAATATGCAGGTGAAGGTGCATGTGTCTCTCGCTCGTTCTCTGACCTTCAGTTGACCTTCAGTTGAGTAGAAATAGAAGGAAGGCAGAGGTGGCAAATAAAATAAAGAATCCAAGAGTGCGAATCTGCGGGAGCTCCAAAGAAATGTAGCTAAAAAATGAATTCCTAATTTAGAAAGCTTTGATCGGCACTATAAAAGTGAAATGCAGATAATTCAAGAACAAGTCATTTTGGTTTGAGATAAAATTAAAGATGGTCTACACTGGCCTTGTCGACTTTGCTTTTATAATGTGAGTCACACATTACCAAGGGCAATTAATTTTATCTTCTTTTCTCCGTCTCCTTACTCATGCAGCCTTGCAAAATCCACCTCCGTATCTTTCGTCTGATTCTCTATGTTAAGTCCCTATCAGTGACTTGAAGCATAAGAGCAGAGGTTTCTGGGAAGACAAAGGTTAATGAAGCAGCAGATGAGGTGGCTGGAGAGACGCTTGGAGAGTGTGCTGGAGAATCTTTGAGTCCCTCTGTGCAGTGATACGTTGGCTCTGATAGAATATTAATGAAATTAGAAACATGTTTCGGCTCCATCTTAAACTAATTGGATTGTCTGACTCTTGTAAATCCTGACCATAACGAGGTCGGTCATCAATGCCTTTTTTTTTTTTTTTTTTTTTTTTTACTGCTAACCTGACTTGGATAAATGGTCTTCTGAGCTTAAAATTCAGATTCAAACAAGTGTCACCTACTTTGCACCACTGCACATAAACCAGTAACTAAAAAAACAGCAGGGAATTTAGCTTTGCAGTACTTTTGGTCAAGGTTTTTGAGCAAAGATAATTTCAATTGCCTATACCAAGCAACCTACTAAAGCAAGAATCACGATATTTAATTTTTCATTTTTAAACAGAGATCTCGATTCTCCCACGATTCTAAACAGACAACAAAAAAATAATATATAACTATTAAATAACATAGTTTACTTGAGGTTCTGACAAAATGTTAATTGATGCAGTCTATTTAAAATGTTTAAGTAATCTGAATGTAAAAAAAAAAAAAAAACTGTTTGAATTAGAGATGCACTGATATATTAGCCGATAACGATAGCTGATTATTCAGAACGATATCAGCCGATGTCGATAGTTTGTTTTTTTCTTATGGATAAAAAATATCTCCCAAATAATGCTGCAAACAGAGAACCCTCTCGTTTGGTACACTATAATATTAGAGATTAAAATTGACAACAGAGCTATTATTCAACTGCTATTTTTTTTCCAGATACAATATTTACACTCAAATAAAAGCTGAAATGTTTGTATACAACTCAGTTACACATATAAGGTAGTTTTCATAAGCACTTGTCTTATTGGCAAATTGATTCACATACATTATCATATATAATAAACAGTAAATAAGCTCCTCTCTAGTTTTTTTTAAAAAAAAGCTATTAACAAACGGATGACTTTCCTGAGGTAAAAGCAACATTAAGTGATATTGTTCACAAGCTTCAAAAGCAAGTTTTATTGACATTTTCCACGGTTGAAAGACTGATTGAGTGATTACATGAGACATGATATGGATTTCGGTAACTGTACTGTAACTTTCAACTCACCTTCTGATATTCATGCATGTTTTTCTAGATATAATTTGTATTAAAGTGGAAGAATAGACTTGTGTTGCTGCTTGAACCGAGGAGCTACTGTGATCTGTCATGTCACATTTAAAGCTACAATATGTATTTTTTTCCACCGCTAAGGGTCGCTAACATCTTACAATAACAAAAGGCGTAGGTTGATGATGACGCAAACGCGGAATTATGGAACTTGAAATTCAGTCGACTACGTCTCCGTACCCTCCTTCAGGGAACAAGGGTTACATACGTAACCGAGACGTTACAGTACGGGCGGAAACCAGGGATAACACGGATATTACGTCATTGTGAATATAATTGCTTTTATCGGCCGATACCAATTGTTGGCCGATACATCGTTGCATCTCTAGTTTGAATAAATTATTCAATGTCTAAGACTTTTGCCTACTGGAAAGTGTAAATTTGTAAAGAGCCGGGGGGGAAAAAGGTATATCGTGGTCATGAATTAAAAATTCATGAGCACTAATTTGTTTCCTTGTTTTAAGTAGGCTAAATCGTACGCACAATATAATCATTTGTTCCCTCGATTTAATCGTGGCCATGTTGTAATAATCCGTTCCATCGTTTTAGTTAAATCAAAATGAAGGAATGAATTAGTTCAACGTGGCCACAATTTACTAAAACATGGGAACAAATTAATAAATTGTGTGGCCATGATTTAAGTAAAACGAGTGAATGAATTAGTAAATCGTGGCCACAATTGACTAAAACGAGAGAAAGGATTCTTAATCCTTGCGTTTATTTAAAGAAAAAAACAGCCATGTTTTAACCAGAAATATAGCAAACAAGGGAAAGTCTTAGAAATAAAGTGTGGAAATAAAATGTGTTAATAACAGCATACTAACTGCCAACAATGGCAACGTTTTTTAATTAATTTATTTTTAATTTAGAAAAGTCAAGAAAGTCAAAGAAAAAATCATGTTGCCACAAGGCAAGGCAACACGGCTCCATAGATAGTGAATGCTATTATAACATTATTGAACAGGTGAGGACAGTCAATCTATGGTTATTGAATTTGTGATCAGATGAAAATGAAATCTCATTAAAAATGTGTACACAAGCTTGCACAGTCAAGCTTTACAGTCCTTAATTAACTAAATGAAAACACATACACAAAACACACTTAGCACACACACTGTCCCGCTTTGCGTTGTACCGCACCGTATTTCGGTTATGATGGCTGTCAATCAAAATCTGGAGCTGTGATTCGTTCCATGTGTTCCCTGTCAAAAAACAAATGGATGATTTGGTAAATTAAAATTTTACAAGGCGACATAATGGCAACAAAAAAGAGAAAATGTTTCTTTTAGGAAAGACTGGGCTAGGATATATATCTGGGTGAGGCCGATAGAAGGGGATACCGAAAGAGTGTTTTGCAGTCTATGTAAAAGCAGCTTTTCTATTTCACATGGAGGAGAATATCACGTTAGGCATCACATTACATGTATATCCAAGGAGGATGGCCAGGTTGATAAAATCACAGCAACTGAGGTAACCAGTGTTCATAGACATTATATAACAGTTTCAGGTTATGTGTTATTGGTGTTAATATGTCCCACATTGTCCCACCCAAACTTAGTAATCGTCCCACATTTGGTTTGTTTGAATGTGGTCACCCTAAATATCACGGATGACTAAACATCATTAAAAAACTGTAAACCAAGCAGTTTGCCCTTTCAGTGCTTACACTAATGTTTTCACGACACACACAAAACTCTCCAACGGTCTTTGTAGGTTTGCACAGGTGGGCTGCATTTTTATTCCTCATCCAGCTCAGGAATGACTGAGCTAGGGAGGATACTGAATGTGCACCCTGGACAGAGCTGTGTTTTTTCTGCTCTTATTATGGATGCAGGTGGTGAACTCGTCCATATTGCCTTATTAACCAAGGCTATTGTTTGCTCACAGGAGAACTGACCAATTAGTGTGAAATGCTGTGTCGGGTCCCAGGTGAGTGCTCAAGGTGTTCACAAAACATCCAAGGTGCTGTTATTTAAGATTGTCTTGGGAGAATGGGGTGCTGGGTTATACAGGCTGGTTATTGGAGAGGAGTGTGTGTGTGTTTGTGGGAGAAAGATAGTAGCTGTGTGTTTCAGCTCTGAACAACATTGAAAGAATCTCAATACATTTTCCTTCTCTTGTCCTTAAAGGGATAATTCACCCCAAAAATAATTCACCCTCACGTCATTGCAAACTTCCATGACTTTCTTTCTTCTGTGGAATACACTAATATTTCGAAGAAAAAAAAAAAAAAAAAAAATATATAATATATATATAATATATATATATATATATATATAATATATATATATATATATATATATAATATATATATTATATTTTATATATATAATTTTGAAAAAATATTTCTTATAAAATGTCTTCTAACTGATGATAATAATTTTCATAAATTTCATTTTAAGTGAACTATCTACACATTTTAAAGTACAAATTTTCATTAAGAGTCTCTTATTGAACACAATGTGTTCTGATTAAATAATAATCATAAAAGTACAATGTATTAAATATTGATGTCAATCTGTCTCATGGCATTTAAGGCTCAGATGATTGGCTCAAAAATAAAATAAGTATAAAAAAATATAAAAAAAAAGCAAATGATAAAATAAAGTAAAATAAAATAAATAAGTTTCCTTGAATGATTCAGAAATGTATCTAAAGTTATGGGAACAAATCTATGAATCAAAATCACTAATGAGAGGCCATATGTTCCATAAAGAGTCAGTTAATACATTTTATCTCTAGTTTGAAATTCTCAACTTGATTTAAAGCTGCGATGAAATGGAAGTATAGTGATAGATTGTTTCTGTATCGTGATACGTCTGAATGAAACAGATTATAGAAAAATATACAAAAATGTAGCGCAGGGACTTGGTTCTATCCATCGTTTGTTGATTTGATTTTGAGATGTGGGCGGAGTTTAAGCACTTAACTTAAACGATTGGAAAAGTCCTGCATGTCACCAGGGAGAAGGGTTGTTAGTTTTGACATTTTGATGAAACATTTCAAGGTCAAAACATTTGAAAAAAAATAATATATATATATATTAAAAAACGCATGGATGAATTGATCATATAAGAAGCATTGGCAATAAAATATGTTACATGCATTTATTAAATATATAGGCTGAATTTTCATTTCATGCCAACTTCAAGACATGGAAAATGCAAATATAAAACTGCTGACTGCTCTATATAGACATGGCACATTTAAAATAAATGAAAATACACAGTTTTTCCCCTCATTAGTACAAAAAAGCAGTAACTCAGTGTCACACACCTTCCATCTTCACCACATAAACCTCTGTTCACCACACTGAAGAATAACCACCATCTAGTGGCTGAGACAATGTATCTGCATTTTACTGCTGTTGCTGAAGGTCAGGGCGAATAAAAAGACGAAGAAAATCAGCTAAATGTTGAAATCTTTATCTTAGGAGAGACAATCTCTTGCTCTGAAGGAAAGATTGTGCTGATGGCTCAGTTTTAGGGCCGTCTTTAAGGGAGTAGATGGCACTCATGGGGTTGCCAGGCGACAGGCAAACTGATTATGACTCAAGTATTCCAGCGCTCGCATGGAATACCTTGAAAATTATCGAGACACTCCAGCTTTAAAGGGGGCCTACTGTGCCCCTTTTTACAAGATGTAATATAAGTCTCAGGTGTCCCCAGAATGTGTATGTGAAGTTTCAGCTCAAAATACCGCACAGATAATTTATGATACCATCTTGTAAATGCCTATTTTTGAGTATAAGGAAAAATATGCTGTTTTTGTGCATGCATCTTTTAATGCAAATTGCCTGCTTCTCCCCAGCCCACTTTCAAGAGAAAAGTTCGAACACATCTGTTTGGTTTTGATTATCATCTCTATAGCGGTCACGCTCAAGTGACATTGCAGTTCTCTTTCATTCGCTCATGTTCACGTGTCGACTGATTGGGATCATGCTTAGGGAGCCCTTTATCTTTGAGTACTGTTATAACGAGCCAATGCACATTGACGTGCGAGAGCTGCATGTCACACTCCTCTCCGCGGCGCGGGTATAAATACGGAAGTGGATGCACGCACGCGGACTACGTCTCTGTTCCCTCATTCAGGGAACGAGGGTTACATACGTAAGCAAGGCGTTTCCCTTTCAGTCGCTCACATTCGACGTAGTCGACGTGTCGACTGATTGGGATCCCAATTAAAAAGCCACTAGTGCTGCCACCTTCCAGTGCCTAGACAAAGGCTTTCTGATCCCCCTGCGTTACTGAGGCGGAGACGGATAAGGCTTAGGCCAGGGAAGACACTGCTGTTCCACAAGACCACTGGAAAGCGTTCCCTTTCTTTGGAAAGGAAGTCACATCCTGCCCGTAGGGAAGTAACATGTGGAGGATACACATATGGACTGGGTGTTACCGGGCATTATTACATGGCTTGGTAGAATTCCAATGTAGAATGCGGTCTGTTATTTCTTGATAACAGACGCTGCTTAGTATAACAGACCGTTGCCATGAAAAACAGAGCGTTGCCATGGACGCAGTTCAGAGACGGAACGGACTATTTTCCTTAGCGGAAACAATACAATCGCTATACATTATCCCTTACGTACAACATATGGAATGTCACTGTATGGCTCCAGCCTATAACAGGGGGGAGACAACACCGGACAGTGACGGCAAAGCAGGCTCTGCCAAGGGAAGACACGGGCTCGCCGCAGGGAGCCGTACCGTGGCCCCAGCCTAACACAGGTTTTACCAGTGCATACGAGTGTTAGGCCTGGCACCGGACGCTCCGCCACATCCATTGCCGAAGGGTGTAGAGGAACTCAACAGGGTTCGGCTAAAGAGGAACTCTACCGGTGCAAGAATGGCGCACGTATTCAGTCCATAGAAGGGGAATGGCGCAGCAAACCAACACTTCAAACCGGGCTTACAGTAAAACTGGCTTCATGTCAAGGGAGCCCACAGGAAGCAACACGCTCGACATATAGGCTATTTTTCTAGCGAACTTGTTTGGTGTTGCCCAGCCCGCAGCTCTAAAACATCTGTCAGCGAGGCACCCTGTGTCAATGCCCAGGAAGGAGCTAAACTCTCTCTTTGGAGAGGCTCACTACCCAGGTGGGCACGGTGCAACTTGGGTAAACACACCAAGATGATCCAACCACTATCCAGTGGGCCAACCTCTGTTTGGAAATAGCATTCCCTTCTGCTGGTCTCCGTAACAGACAAGAGCTGGTCTGAGGTCCTGAGGCTTTGTGTTCTGTCCAGCTATAACCGCAAGGAGCAGAAGGGACAGAGAAAAGCTTGCAGGCTCACCACCTGGTCCCATTAAAGGGAGAGGTAGGAACCTAGGGCACATATCCAGGTATGGATATGGTATGGGTAACCGTGAGAGTTGGCTGGCCAGAATTCGTCGATTCGTCAACACGATTCGTCGACCGAAAATGCTTGCAGGTCTTCTACCCTCTTGATAGAGGCCAAACAAGCAGGAGAACTGATCTTTTATAAAGACGTTTTTAACTCAGCTGCCTAAAGTGGCTCAAGGGGAGATCTCTGAGTGAAGTAGCACCCAAGAGGGTATAGAAGGGGTGCAAAGCAGATTCTCTTAGGAACCCGACGATCAAGTTGTGCTTCCACATTGATTGTATCAACTGCATCATGATGTGCGTCAATTCATAGAGTCAACATACAATTTGAGGGTGGAGGGAGACAGGCCTCGCTCTGACCCATCTTGCAGGAAAAAAAGCACGAGATCATCAATGAAAACAGAGATCATCTTCTACTCTTTTGGTGTCAGGCTGTCTACCGGAAGCTAGTTAATTTAGTTGATCAAGTTATAAATATGGATATTTTTATAACACAAATGCATCGGTTCGCTTGAGAAAGCCTATTTTATCCCCATGGAGCCTTATGGATTACTTTTATTATGGATTGATGCACTTTTTTGGGCTTCAAAATCTTGTCCTCCATTCCCTGCCATTATAGGATTGGAAGAGCCAGGACATTTTAAATAAAACTCTGATTATATTCATCTGAAAGAAGAAAGTCAAATAAACCCGAGGCTTGAGGGTGAGTAAACCATTGGGTAATTTTCACTTTTTGGTTAACTAGCCCTTTAAATGCTCTGGCGAGGAGAAAAACAGAGTGGACTATGTACAGCTCACTCAGGGTGGGGTCTATGCTAATATGGCAGAAACTGTAAGCAGTAGTGGGCGGGGCCTGTGCAATGTTACGCCACATTGCATAAAAATTGAAAATGTCTTATTCTAAAACACTGCTTATGAGTAATGGGGATTAAAAAAAGGAGTGGGTGGATTTTTACCATTATAGGTTGGTTGCATACAGTCTGGCGACACACACATATGTTCAAACACCATGTAAAAATGATTTTTGCATAATAGGTCCCCTTTACACTTACAGTACATACAGTACATTCATAATACAAAACTGTGAATTATCAAATAACAAGTGATATTACAAAATGAAAGAATGAAGAAATGAATGCCAAGGCAGAAAGAAAGCATTCATATTTCATAGTTGAGCTCTTTAGCTTAGACTCAAGACTTTTGCCTATAATGTACTTTCATGTATGTTTTTCATCTTTTATTCTCTTTGCATGCGCATATCCTTTCATGCTCTCCCTCTACATGAAAACATGAGTACAATTCTTCCCGCAAAAAGATCAACCCCTGTTATCTGGCAATTATCTTTCCAAAGACACATACGCGACCATACAAGCTTGTCAGCGGGGCGAGGAGGATAAAGCCGAGCCGGGGTGGAATCGGGGAGCTGGTCAGGCAAGCTGAGCCCAATTAAAGCTTGGGAAAGAGAAAGGTCAGGGAGGCAGTGACTTCCACCAACGAGGGAAAATGTGAAGTCTTCATATGAGAATGAGAAATGTCAGGCGCGGGCCCGAGCAAACGAAGCAAAGGTCTCGTGTGTGATTGAGAGTCTGACGAAGAGCCGAGCTAACAAGCGACGATTTGAGGCAGGGGAAGGGAATGCAGAAGAGAGGAGGTTATTTAGCAAATTTCGGCTGAAAACATGCCGTTGAGTGGTCACTCTTACTATTTTGATATTCAGTGAATCAGGTGACCATGTTAAAGGGGTAAAGGGATAGTGGGAACACTTTACAATAAGGTTCCATTTGTTACCATAAGTTAACAAAATACGCTAAGTAGAATCATCAATTAAATATCTATGTTACAAATACAAATATATTTTTTATTTTTTTTAATAAATCAATTCATGTATTAACAGTCAAAATACCATGTTTTTTTTTAATCATTAAGAATAATATAATATAATATGCCAATAATTGGTCTAAAATACAAAGAAACTAAAAAATGATAAAATAATGCATGAATGCTTTCACTAAGATTTTTTATCCCTCGCAATTAACTAAGGTATGCTCTTTTGGTGTTATAATCCTCATTAATAATAAAAGAAATAATAAATGAAGTATTAAATAAAAGAAACCTTTTCTTAAAGTTGTTCATTTCATCAAACTGCCAAAGTGTGCAAACAACTGTACATATTTCTCTCTCTCTCAACCCTGTTTTTATTACCTCTCTGTTCTCTCTCTACTCATTGCATGCGTTTTGAAATGATGCCTGAGGGCGAACAGATGTTCATCTTTATTTCTTTCTCAGTTAGGACATTTGCTTCCGCCCAATCAGTGAATGTTTCCCCTGCAGATCGCATGCCATCAGAGCTGCCCACACCACCAGACTCCAACTGAAAATCTCACCTATATATTGTGTTTTCATTTTAATGGCAGACAAAAACTGCTACAACTATCTCAAAGTGAGTCATGAATTAACAATAGATTAGCATCTATCTGAAATTTGATGTCTTGTTTCAGAACGGCTGTTACTTTAGTTTCTTCACGAACTTTGCAGTATTCATCTGGTTTATGATGCTAAATTTGTTGCAATGCTAACAGACACTCTTGCTACATTAGAAGACAACAGACACTACGGTATAATTAGCACACTCATTTATCAAACAGCCAATGCTAAAAGTCTAGAGACAATCCTACACAAGTTATCTGAATCTCAACCTCGGTTTGGTGACGCTAACTGAGTCATTCCACGAAACGGTACGATTTGAGTCCCTCTGACCTTTTTAAGTGTATTTTACCTATTGGGTCACCAAAATCTATTATTAAAATCGTTTTGTATCAATTGAAATGTCTCCTTTAATAGAGTTTAAAAATAATGACAAACATTTTATCTTTATATTAGAAATTATCTTGTTTTTTCAGTTGACATCACCTATTTTGTCATGTCCCTCTTGGCCTTCTATGAAAGTGTACTTGGAATATGAATAATACAATTAGAAAAAAGTCCATACATTTTGCCATTCCCATGAATATCTAGTCTCAGCCTCAGACGTCACGCCCACAGAACGTTGGCTAAACGTCTGATGCATATGGTACACTTAACTGGAAACACTTCAGGAATGTCGAAGTCGTCATCTGATTGGTTGAATTTTATCGGATTTCCGGGAGGCGCGAGTGTGCGTTTATTTTCAGTCCGCCGGGAAACAAAGCGCAGACGTGCGATTGCGGAAGAAAAACTGTTGTGTTTACATGAGTGACAATGAGCATTTATCAAGATAAGCTAAACGTAGTAAACGTAGTAATCAGTAAACGTAATCAGCAATGACTTACTGCTGGTTTTCTTCTCCATCTTTGATTTTCTATACTGACTGACTTGTTGCACACTGGTCTGTTGTTGTGGGGACATTTCCACGCCGCGAAACGTGACGCTGAACGAAACGAACTTTAATTGGTTGTTTGACATGTCGGTCAAACGGCCTCATGGGCGGGCCTTGGCCAAAGAAAGCTGCTATGAATTCTAGACCTTCAGGCGTCAGTCTGAAGGTCTGGCTACGCGAGACTAATGAATATCTATCTGTGCTTTTTTGCTGGTAATGTTTAAAAAAAAAAAAAAAATCATGATTATTCATTAAAATCACATTATTTAGTTCCGTACCTCAGTAATCCCTCAACCCCGTTACACACATCATTCTACCCCCATAAAAATAATGAACAGATCCTTATGTAACCCAGGTGGTTTATTAATATTCCATATAGGGTTATTAATATCTTATTTCTGAGATTATTACAGAAATAGTTAGTTCTGAGTAAGAAGGGAATTATTATTCATTAAACAATAGTCTTCGTCATTCAGAGAAGTTCATTTATAGGATTTATAAGTGATATAAAGGGTTTCACTTGAATAAGATTATGACTGGGATGTGGTGCTTTCAGAATAATGAGGGAGATTAAAGTTTGTCTGTAATGCACCTGGGGAAAACGTGCTTTTGCCTAGCATTCTTGTATTGCTAGTAATCACTTGTATTCTTGTAATCACGGACATTTATATGCAATGGACTGCACGTTGATTATCGTATCCGTGTGAAGAGGACACCGGTTCGCTGGACTTTGATCAGAGCGGGTCTAGATCGGATGAGCTCTGGATTTTGTTTGCTGCTGTCGGGGAAGAAGATGGTGAGCTGATGGGTAAAGTCAAGCCAGTGTGTTTGTAGGTGCTCGTGGTGGATGAAGAGTTGCTGAAGTGTCGTTTGCTGACGGAGGAATTCAGGTGATCGGGTTTTGTTTTATATGCTAAAATAGAGTGTAGAGGCCATTTGTTGTTTCTAGGCCACAACGAACTCTAGCAATGGTACAGGCCTGCAACGAGGGGTTGGGTGGTGACTTTTACATTGTGTGTGTGTGTGCACACGCGCATATTCGAGTGATCACAGAAGTACTGTAAAGTGTTTTAATTTTCCCAAAGATAACAAGAGTGTTAAGAAGTGTTATTGCGGAGTTATGTGAGGTAACTGAAAAGGTTATTCCTTAATTTGATTTTTTCATTCTATTGGAATAGTTTAAAGTGAGTTAGTTTAGCTTAAAGTCACAGAGTGAAAGTGAATTGAGTTCAGTTAGTTTCTGAAAGATAAAATAAGTGACAAGAGACAAGTGTTGATTTACATTAGAAGTTTATTGGTATATTAAGACTCAATACAAGGGGTTTTCATTTGTTTAATATTTCTTTATTGTGTGTGAATAAATGTTATTGTTTGTTTATAAATACCAATGGTGTTTATTGCAATTAATTAGTAAATACAGATTATTAGATCTCAAAGAAGGGAAAGAATAACATTATTGCATAGTTGCAAGTCGAGAGACACATTTAAAGAATCCGGTGCGTCGCTTGGGTTACACTCACAGCATAGGGGGGCGCTACACATTTTGGGGGCTCGTCCGGGATAAATTATTCTTTTCCTGAGATCCTGTTAAAGATTTACACTCAGAGCATAGGGGGCGCTACACTTATGTGACATCAACAACAGGAAGTAACATCATAGAAGTCTTCTGAACAACATTGTGTGCGGACACAGGCAAGTTACCAACTACTTTTATAACTACAACTTATTTAGAATTGTGATATTGTGGTTGTCAAGCTCAATGACTCAACCCCGTTACATCAAATAAAGATAGAATTCTATTACTTGTGGAAATGATCTTTGTTATTTCAAAAGCATACATGATTTCTTAGTATCATGCATTCCATGTGCTCTCCTTTTATTCACTACATATAGAGCAGTGGCCATTTTTAGCAAAAAAAAAATCACAAACCCATCACACTCAACCCCATTACTTCTTTGCCACGAAGCATGCGCACATGTAAAAAAAAAAACACACAAACACACGCTCAATCACACACACCCACACATACATCAAAAAAGCACACAAGTTACATGTTTTATTTTGATGACCTATTCAGTCATTTTATAATGTTATAATGTATATGTTATTGTTGTTTTTCCTGCAGTCGGGTAGGGTTAATAAAACTGAGTTGCAATTGCAATTTATATCTGTTGTTTTTCTTGGTAACATAATAAAATACAGTGCTTATAGAAAATCTTACAGTAAATTTGAGTAAAAAAACAACTACTCATATGTTAAGCTGTATTTGTCTCTTCAACCCCGTTACCATCTTCAACCCTGTTACCCTAGTCTCAACCACGTCACACCTACATTTTTATGAATTTTTATTTTTACGTTTATGAAAAAGTTAAATATTGTTTGTTGAACTCAGTCTGAAATGTCCAGAGCAATCATAAGAATACTGATTTTAGTTCAAATTCTGAAGATAAGCCACATCTTTAAACAAAAAGTATGAGGTTGCTGTCACAAAAAGGGCCCATTTCAGGCTTTAGTAGCATATGTGTGAAGCGATATGTATTTACATTTGTAATTACTGAATTAGTGTGATGGACATCTGACTAATAGGAAAATGTTGATTTCATTACAAATTTATTTTATAATTATATTCAGAGCTCCCATAGTGCATATAACGGGGTTGAAGACTAATAGAGCCCATGGGCTCTATCTTGCACCCGGCGCAATTGACTTTGTACACAGACGCATGTATCATTCCTATTTTGCACCAGCGCAAAGCGGGCTTTTCCCTCCACAGACACACGTTGGTAAACTAGGAGGCGTGTTTCGGCGCAAACATTCCCTAGTGCTATTTTGCAGTTCCAGAAAACAATTGCGCCACTGACCAAAAAAAACCTGGTCTAAAGTCAGTGGCGCGTTGCGCGTTGTTCATAATGCTATTTTAAGCGCGCATGCTTGGCCATAATGTAACGGGTGCACAACGCGCACACACTTTGATTCTCTCATCAACACAGATGCAGCAGTTTTTATTTTTGCAAATCATACATTATAACAAGGAAATATATTACCATACGAGGGAAATCAGTGTGGTGTCCATGATGATGTGAAAAAATAGGCATACATCTAGCTTACACATTTACCAGTGTATATTGGTAATTTTTCAGGCAAATTGACGGATCAGACCTGTTTGCCCAATAGTGGCAAGACACATATGTATATATAACCTGACTCCGCCAGATGGATTTGCTCCGCATATCCATCTGGAAACCTTCCGTCGAAGTAGTATTTTGGTAAGGGGCGAAAATACTGGTTAGCTGATTGGCCTATGTTGGTGATAGACGGGCCAAATCAACCAATCAGATCAACGAAGCATATGAGAGCGACGACGAAAACACAACCACAAGCCAGGCTACTCTTGCTGCTGCAGGTAAAGGCTCGTTAGCTCTGTAATTCCGTAATAACTCTGTAATTCCGATAAAGCTTGCTCGATAGCCACACTGATGCTAGTTTCATCCGCTGAAGCCGCCATGTTCTTAAGACTGAACTGTTGCGCTTCTCGTTGCGTCACACCTCAACCCGCCTCAAAGCCAACGCTGATTGGACGTTCGTTTGGTGAACTGCTCCCAAATTTTCTTTAACGGAAAGTATCCAGACTGATCTGCGAGTGAAACCTTGAACATCTGACAAATTAGTTTGTCCGTCAAGGACTAGGGAAAAAAATCTGAAGACTGCGAAATCACCTTTACCATAATGTAAGTACATTAAAAACCTTACTCTTTAACTTACCAGTTAAGTTGAGCTTTCTCATATTTTTTTTCTATTGATTTGGGTGGGTTTGTCCCATCCCCAATGTCACTTCTCTTTCTTTTACGGCCCTGACGAGAACAATGATCTCCTCGGCTGTGAACCGATTCTGAAGCGCGCCTGGTGCGCGCGCCATAATAATAACAATCCGCCATGCAACATGCGCACCTTTTCTTAAAGGGTATGTTGGATGACGCTCTGATTGGTTTATTTCACGTTACGCCCAAACCACACCTATGAATAATGAAGCTACTTCAGACCAACCTCTTTTAGATTTGCGCCAGGCGCAAGAGGCATTTATCCTGCCGGGAAAATAGCAACAGCGCCGGGATCCGCCCACAAAGTTACTTGCGCTTTGCGCTTTGACACTTGCGTTTCAGATCGTGCGCTGGGTGCAAGATAGGGCCCCATATCTTCAAATTATTACCAATAATAAAAAGTATTTAATGCCTGAGGTGGAAAAATATGTTTTTCTGGAAGTTAAATATGTGTGGCATTAATGTTGTGGCGTTTTCAGAAAAGTAATACATGTTGGTAAAAAATTAAAAAATGTGTAAGTCCAAATCGTACCGGTTTTGTGGAATGACTCAACTGCCTTAGCTATCAGCTATCGCAGTTTATCATGAGGTCACTATCAGCCCTTCATTCCCAGCAGGCTGTTTGTGTGGCGTAGGCTACTACTGACAAGTGGGTGTTTAATGTGGATGTTTTACTTTTTAAAATGTGCTTCTTTTTTTGAGGGGCAGAGTGCAAACTCTGTTTACAGTGCTAGTTATTGTAATTGCACACTCATAAAGCGCAGATAGTTTTAGAGACAAGATAGACAGAGACAAACATACTCACAGCTACACACAACCACACATGTATGCTGTTCAACTTCAAGTGTGACTCATATGACAGTGCAAAATAGGTTTGTGTGCAGGCCAACAGAGAGTTATTAAATAAAAAAGCTGAAAATTCACTTTGTGAAGAGACAGTTCACTCGCTCTCATCTGAATGAAAGGTCCCTCGTGATAACAATTACAGGCTGGGGCACTAGAGTAGAACAGACTGTCAAAAATTTTTTACCTTTCATTATTTAACAGCGGTGTTTTGTCTGCGTGTCTGTGTGTGTGTGTGTGGGGGGGGGGGGGGGGGTTGCTATTCTCTTGAGGTCATAACTTTTTTTAATCGCAGAAGAAAAGCAAAACTCAATAAATCATGTTGAAAGGGCATCTCTTCGAAGAAAAGATTCATTAATAAAAAACTTTAATATGTATTTAATTTATCACAAATTTTAATTGATCGTTTCAGGCTACAAGTAAATGTATTTAGCAAACTATAGCCCAAAATGCAAATTCTGTCATAATTTACTCTTGTCAATCATGCCCAAACCTGTATTTGTGGTGTATTGGTGACTAGAGCTTTAAAGTTTTAAAAAGGAAACAAAAGCACCATAACAGTATCATAACAGTGTGCAATATTGTGCTATATCTGTTCAGTTTGCTCACAGGTTGAAGTTGCTATTTGCAAATCTTTCTCGCTGTCCTTGGATCATCATACATTCATACAGTACATCTTCAAAATGTCAAATTTCATAATGATTTTCATAGGCATTTTGATTTTCATATCAAAATGCATATTTTTGACTTGTGTTACAAATATCTTAACATTCTTAAATCAAGATACATTTACTAGAAACGCAAAATAACTGAAGGCATTATGTCTTATTTTCTAAAAAATAAAATGTTAATTCCTTGATTCCTTAACCTTAATTCAAAGGGAAAGTTATTTTTATTATTATTTCCCATTGGCAGATATTTATTAAAGAGTCATACATGCTAGTCTTATCTCATTTGGATTATTGTAATTCCTTATATATTAGAATATCCCATTCATCTATGTCACAGCTTCAAATGGTTTAAAATGCCACAGCCAAATATTTAACTGTAAACGTGAACATATTCCTGAAATTTTAAATTCTCACCACAATAATAACACACACAATTATGCCAAAATTTCAGTTTTGTCCAGTATCCTCACAAGAACAGTCTTAAATGAGATAAATAAATTAGCGTGTGAGAAAATGAGACGTGTGTGAGATCCGCATGCATCAGCGGCAATTCTTAAAGAACTTTTTTTGTAGCTTTAATAAGGATTATTATATTTAATTAGCAATTTATACAGTGCAGACTGCCTGATAACTTTCTGTATATGTCCTACCTGTTAGAAAGAAAGGGCACTGGTAAATATGACATTTATTATGGGTTTATGTGAGGATTGTTAGAAGTTCAGTTAAATTAAAAGTTGTTATATTTTTGAAGTCTAATTAATGTTTAAAATGTTATAGCTTTCAATTAAACTGTAACATTGAATGGCTATAATTAATGTTTTAAAAAATGTCATCATAGCTGTATTAGAATCAGTGATACTGGCCTTCATTCATTAAAAGATGCCATTAAAGTAGTATTTCAAATATACTGTTTGTATGTTGTCTCTACATTAATTTGGAGATTAACTGTGAAATGATTACCTTACAAAATATATTAAAGGCTTAAGTGTTTTTAATCACGATAAATCACAAGTTTTAATTAATCCAGTTATTTTTTATAATCGATTGACAGCACTAGTTTATTTGTAAAATATCCAATGGACATGATCCAAGCCCTTTGAATCGTCACCCTTCAAACCACAAAATGTGATACAGTATCTTGAATACAGCAATCACAACTTGAGTTCAATATTAGTCTTTGTTTGTCTCTTGCTCTCTCCCCACCGGTCTCCCACCATGTTGACCGCTTCTCTTCCAGGGTTTTGGCACCGTCGCCGTTTGATTTTCCTCTCCCGTCTACAATCTGCTGTGGCTGCACTTTCTGCTGTGCATTTACCTTTTCCCTGTGGCGCTCATATGCTCAAAACTACCGCACGGTGGTTTGGCTTCTACCTCTCTAGTTTAATTATCCACCATCCTTTAATGGTTTTGATATTTTAGCCCAATATGACAGTCAATTCTACAGGGTGAATTAATTTTCTCCATCTCATTACACTCTGACTTCATATAATCTTTGAGGTATAGGAGCTTGCAAAACATAATTCTGCAGTAACACGTTTGCCACCGGAACAGAATTTGGTATATTTTGGTATTTGTTGATGCCTCAAATTCAATTTGTCACACCCTGTAATGCCCTCCTAAAAGCCACTCAAATAAGAATGAGAGATTTTCTTTGTGAAATGTATAATAAAATAAAATCATTCTCCCGAAAAGTACAGCCATTTCAGGACAGCATATAATAGCAATTTCATCTTGAGTAAATTTCATATTCGCTACAAAGCCTTTTGGCATTGCTCATTTTTCTCATTTAAATGTCTGTTTGATTTCCACTGCCTTGGAGGAATTACCCACATGGCATGTTGGCACTGGCACCACAAGATCCACAACTGATTGTTAATCCTCCAATTATATTCAGGCTCTTCAATTGACTGATTTAGTTATGGTCATCTCATTTTGTTATTTGATATTACCTTTAGAACAGATGTAGATCAAGACTTGTGACTTAGAGTTAGACTCAAATCACTCATAACTAAAAGAAATGACTCTTGATTGATGTGACTTTATCTTACTCTGATAAGTCAAGAAAATAAATATATGGTCCCACTTTATATTAAGTGGCCCTAATACCTGTGAACTTACATGGTTACTAGATATGTACTTAGTATGTAACTACAGTGTAAATACACATTGGTACATAGTATTTACAACGGTAATATCTGTGTAACTACACATATGTAACAACCCACGGAAAGGTATGTGTAAGTACAAATGTGTAATAGGACATTGGTAACAACACTTTTTCCACTACAGTAAGTACACATGTGTAACAGGCATTGTGTAACTACATTTTGTAACAACAATATGTATTCACACAAGTTGTTCCACTTTCACACGCAGTCTTCCAAACTGTAGTTACCAGTTAAGAACACACTGAAACCATGATGATTCCTATGTGGATACCATGTATTTACTGTCCGACAGGACTTATGTTGAATCACAGCTAAAGTTTTCCTTTGTGGTACCAGTGTACTTACATGGTTACTCCTCAGGAACTCTGCACTTGATACAATGTGTTCAATTATCATAACTTACTGTGTATTATGCAAAACCCAAACCTCTGTGCAACATTGTATTAACAGTGTACTTACATGGTAACTCCTCAGGAACTGTCTACTTAATATAAAGTGTAAAATAGTCATAACTTACTCTGTAATATGCAAAACCCAAACCTCTGTGCAACACTGTATTAACAGTGTACTTACATGGTAACTCCTCAGGAACTGTCCACTTAATATAAAGTGTAAAATGGTCATAACTTACTCTGTAATATGCAAAACCCAAACCTCTGTGCAACACTGTATTAACAGTGTACTTACATGGTAACTCCTCAGGAACTGTCCACTTAATATAAAGTGTAAAATAGTTATAACTTACTCTATAATATGCAAAACCCAAACCTATGTGCAACACTGTATTAACAGTGTACTTAAATGGTAACTCCTCAGGAACTGTCTACTTAATATAAAGTGTAAAATAGTCATAACTTACTCTATAATATGCAAAACCCAAACCTATGTGCAACACTGTATTAACAGTGTACTTACATGGTAACTCCTCAGGAACTGTCCACTTAATATAAAGTGTAAAATAGTTATAACTTACTCTATAATATGCAAAACCCAAACCTATGTGCAACACTGTATTAACAGTGTACTTACATGGTAACTCCTCAGGAACTGTCCACTTAATATAAAGTGTAAAATAGTTATAACTTACTCTATAATATGCAAAACCCAAACCTATGTGCAACACTGTATTAACAGTGTACTTACATGGTAACTCCTCAGGAACTGTCTACTTAATATAAAGTGTAAAATGGTCATAACTTACTCTGTAATATGCTAAACCAAGACCTCTTTGCAACACTGTATAAACAGTGTACTTACATGGTAACTCCAAAGGAACTGTCTACTTAATATAAAGTGTAAAATGGTCATAACTTACTCTGTAATATGCTAAACCAAGACCTCTTTGCAACACTGTATAAACAGTGTACTTACATGGTAACTCCAAAGGAACTGCAGGGTCATTGTTGTGTACCACAGTAAATGCTAAACACAAGGTTACGTAGTGTATAGTAAACTCTGAAATATAAATGTGAAAGTTATGCTTATAAAGATTCTGGGATATTACTGCATAGCACTTTTAAAGATTTACTCTTTATTTTTATATTTTTTGATTTTACATTGTGGTGACCTATTTGCCTTTACAGTAAATTACAGTGTTCTGTAAACAATAAACAAGATTAGCCTACACTTTAAAGCCTTAAAAAAACCTTGTTTAATCATTTAACCATTTTGTAGCATTTAGTTTATTTACTGTGAGACACAAAAAGCGTTTTCTCCAATAAAACACAACATAAATTCGCAAAATACATAAATTTTATTAACCTGATGTAATCCAAATATTTAGAATCCATACGTTGTTTGCAGGAAACAGATCCAAATTCAGCCCTTTATGATCTTCATCTTCATTTCTCAGCAGCGACCGCAAACGTCAAATCCCGCGCTCAGGCGCGCTGGTGATGAATTCAAATTCAAAAAATGCGCCTTCAAGAAGAGTTACGACATGTTTTACGGCCGTGATATCAAACGCTCATTGGCTCTCGCCTGCTTCGTCACAGATTGCGACATGCCGTGTTTCAGTCGGTGTAGTAGGCTACAGAGAAGCGCGCGTGCCTTCACACAGAGCGAACCGAAACCACATTAACATTTTCATGGATTAATAATTTATATTCTGATCTGTACCTCATACACAACTATTATAATACTGCCAGAGAGGACTGCGGCTGCAACGCATCATCATGTGAACCACTTTTGGTACCGGTTTTGACATTTTCGCAATAAACAAATTATTGTGAAATTTATAACGTTACTTGTCTGTATGTTTTGGGTTTTTTTTCTTCATAAGTGTAGCCTACGTAGTTTTAAGGAATGGTTATGGGTAGGTTTAGTTGTATGAGTAGGATTAGTGGCTCAAAATATATTTTAATGCTATTGTTAATAAAACTATGAGAGGTTTGGGTTTGCTGAGATGGTCTCTGTTATGACCGTTTCACACTTTATATTAAGTAGACAGTTCCTGAGGAGTTACCATGTAAGTACACTGTAATATGCAAAACGAATCGGTTACCTAACGTAACCTCGGTTCTCTCTAGATGAGGGAACGAGTATTGCGTAAGCTAGCTTACGCTACGGGAAAGATTCCATCTTTCTGAGAAATTGAAGCCAAAAATTATCCTATAATTTTGTATCCATTGTCAACGCAGTTCAGCTGCAGCAGACCATGAGAGGGCTAGCTAGCCGCTCATTGGTTCGCTCACGGAGAACTGCTTAAGCCTATGAGGGAGCGCGAGTGAACCCGCGACCAATGAGAGTCTGACTCGCTCTCAATACGTCACCGCCCGCCGAAACGGGTGTGGACGAGACTATAAATATCCCGAAATAGGCTGAATAATCTGGTTTTTTCATATACTGAAGCGAAAATCGCCAGTAGCACAAGCACGGCCAGGAACGCAATACTCGTTCCCTCATCTAGAGAGAACCGAGGTTACGTTAGGTAACCGATTCGTTCTCTTACGAGAGGTTCTCTCGTATTGCGTAAGCTAGCTTACGCTACGGGAACCCCTGGTCAACGCCGTGCGTGCTAAGCATCCACTATTAGTCCCAGGGGGGACCCCGGGGAACCCTGTAAGTGGGAATGAATATATGTACATGTGACAAAAGGCCAGCGGAGCGGGCCGGTGACTGTGTAGTACATAAGCACATTATAGAGAGGGAACAGAACGAACTCGGTCTGTGTAATTAACCCCCTATAGTGCAGCTCAACCAGAAGAGCTGAAACATACTAGACTGCTAGTAGTTTAGCCTGCAAGACAGGTACTTCCAGATTGTAAAATCTGACAAAGGTGGAGGGGGAAGCCCATCCCGCTGCCCGCGCAAATGTCGTGAATGGAAATTCCGCTGGACCATGCCCACGATGAGGCCATGCCTCTAGTGGAATGAGCCCTGATGCCCAGAGGGCATGGCAGGTCTTTAGATGCGTATGCTGCTGCAATGGCATCAACAATCCATCTGGATAGGGACTGTTTCGAAGCGGCCAACCCCTTGGTGCGCCCACCGAACGAAACAAAAAGCTGCTCGGATCGTCTGACCGGAGCAGTGCGAGTAACGTATAATCTCGGGGCCCTGACCAGACATAGGAGATTAGTATCAGATTCGCTATCGGATGCAGGCAGAGCCGATAGGGATATAACTTGTGCCCTGAACGGGGTGCCGATCGCTTTGGGGACATAGCCATGCCTAGGTTTGAGAACGACTAAGGAGTCATTAGGTCCAAACTCAAGACAGGACGCGCTGGTGGACAGCGCGTGTAGGTCTCCCACCCGTTTTACTGGCGCGAGCGCGAGTAGAAAAACGGTCTTTAGCGACAGGTACTTTAGGTCCACGGTGTTTAACGGTTCGAATGGGGGAGCTTTCATAGCATCAAGAACTATGGAAAGGTCCCAAATCGGCACCGACGGGGGGCGAAGGGGGGTTCATCCTTCTAGCTCCCCTGAGGAAGCGGACTACCAACCCATCTTCGCCCAGTGACTGGCCGCGCCGGGGTTCAGCAAACGCCGCGACGGCTGCCACATACACCTTAAGAGTGGACGAGGATCTGCCCTTGTCCAGCATCTCTTGGAGAAAATTTAGCAAGGAGGGAACCTCGCATATCCGTGGGTCCAGACCCTTTTCGGTGCACCACTCTGAGAACACAGACCATTTTGACGCATAGAGCCTTCTGGTAGAAGCCGCTCTAGCCTGCATGATCGTGTTTAACACTCTCTCTGGCAAAGCAACGGGTAGTTGTTGAGCACCCACGCGTGTAGCGCCCCGCGCTCTGGGTGGGATGCCAGATCGTGCCGCGAGCTTGGGAGAGGAGATCTGCTCTGACTGGAATGGGCCACGGCGCTGTCTGTGACAGCTGCGTGAGCTCCGGAAACCAAGTCTGACCCTCCCAGCGCGGGGCTATGAGGAGCACCGAGTGCTGCGCTTCTCTGATTCTCTGAAGCACCTGTGGTAGCAGAGAGACCGGAGGGAAAGCATAAAGCGGGCGGCTGGGCCAGATTTGGGCTAGCGCGTCCTCGCTCCTTGAGAAAAATATTGGGCAGTGGGTGTTCTCCGCCGAGGCGAAGACGTCCACCTCTGCTCAGCCGAATAAACGCCACAGTTTCTGAACTGTAAGAGGATGCAGGGACCACTCCCCGGGGGGAGTGTGGGGTTCCTGGACAGGCTGTCTGGACCGTCGTTCAGATGTCCCGGCACGTGCGTCGTCCTGAGCGAGAGCAGGTGACACTGAGACCAAACTAAGATGCGTTCTGTCAGCTGGAAAAGATTCCTGGATCTGACTCCGCCCTGACGGTTTATATAAGAGACCACGGCTATGTTGTCCGAACGGATCAGCACGTGGTGGCCCTGAATGCGCGGGAGAAAGCACATGAGCGTGTTCTCGACCGCAACCTCTCCAAACAGTTTATGTGTAGGAGGCTCTCTTGAGCTGACCAGGGGCCGAAGGCCGGTGAGCCCTCGCAGACCGCTCCCCAACCCGTGTTGGAGGCGTCTGTCGAGATGACTTTTCGGCGTGAAACTGTCCCCATGGAAACGCCCCGCTGAAACCATTCTGTCACTGACCATGGCTGCAGAGCTGTGATACAGGTCTGTGTTACTTTTATCAGCTGGTGGCCCGTGGTCCACGCTCGGTGAGACACACGGCTCCTCAACCTAAACTGAAGCGGGCGCATGCGCAGTAACCCCAGCTGGAGCACCGCGGAGGCTGAGGCCATACAGCCCAACGCTCTCTGAAATGTTTTCAAAGGCGTGAGTCTGTTCATCTGAAAAGATGCGGCGAGACGCTGCACACGGTGCGCGCGCTGCGATGACAGACGCGCCGTCATCGTGACCGAGTCCAGCTCTATACCCAAGAAGGAGATAGTCTGACTGGGTTGTAGTACGCTCTTTGTCCAGTTGACAGAGAGGCCCAAAACTTTCAGATGGTCGAGGAGAACTGTACGATGAGACAGTAACTCTCTCTGACATTGTGCCAAAATCAGCCAGTCGTCCAAGTAGTTCAGTATTCGCAGCCCCTGACTCCGCAGGGGGACGAGCGCCGTATCCATGCACTTCGTGAACGTACGGGGTGCTAGGGATAGGCCGAACGGTAGGACGGTGTATTGATAAACCTGGCCTTCGAGGCGAAACGTAAGAATGGCCTGTGAAGGGGATTTATCTGGATCTGAAAGTATGCATCTTTCAGATCTAGTGATATGAACCAGTCCCCCTGGCGCACATGCGCGAGGAGTTTTCTGATAGTGAGCATTCTGAACGGTCTCTTCATGAGAACTTTGTTCAGCGATCTGAGGTCTAATATTGGTCTGAGACCGCCGTCTTTCTTGGGGACAAAAAAATAACGGCCGTGAAACCCCAACTCGCTCATAGCCAGAGGCACCCTCTCTATAGCGTTTTTGCACAACAGAATTGCTATCTCTGGACGGAGCAGCGCGTCACTGCTTCTGGGTTCACAGTAGTTTCTAGCCTCGCTCGGAAGCGAGGAGGGCGGCGGCAAAACTGTAAGCGATAGCCTAGCTTTATTGTGTTTAACACCCACTGCTTCCCACGCTTTGAAGCGTGACGCTAGGGGGTGAATGGCTACATGGTCCCCATCGCTGCACTTCGCGGGCTGCGTGAGCGCGCTGATAGTGTTTACAACAGCGGGACGTACACTCGGAGAGGAGTTTATGGGCCCTGTAACAGAGTGAACAGAGGTAAGACGCGCACACGGGCTTGTGGGCGCGCTTATACACTCTGAGACTCGAGCGGGCTTGGCCCGCTTTATCAGAGTGGACTCTGTGTGAGACAGGGGAACTGGAGTGTCTTTGTGTATGAGTGAACACAGTGTTGTGGGCACATTCTCTACATAAGTTTATGGACCGTGTAACAGAGGTGGGACGCGCGCACGGGCTCGTGGGCGCGCTTATGTACTCTGAAACTCGAGCGGGTTGGGACCGCTTTATGAGAGTGGACCCTGTGTGAGACACGGGAATAGGAGTGTCTTTGTGTATGAGTGAACACAGTGTTGTGGGCACATTTTCTACACAAGAGGCTTTTACGCTCTTTTTGAGATTTCTCTGGGACGCCGTAAACACAGCGTTTTGTGTATGAGTGAACACAGTGTTGTGGGCACATTTTCTACACAAGAGGCTTTTACGCTCTTTTTGAGATTTCTCTGGGACGCCGTAAACACGGCGTTTGTGCTCATGCAAGCGGGAAGGGATACCGGCTTGGTAATGGCGGGGTACACTGCTGTAGTAGCCGCGTGAGCGGGGACTAACAGAGGGCGAAACTTTGACGGCGATCCGGCCGCGGCGGGAGAGCGCCGTCTTTTTCTCAACCACGCTAGGCAGACTTCGAGTAATCAGTTTTCAGCGCGATCCTCTGCCGAGGCCCCCGGGGAGGCGGCGGTCTGTGGCGGCTGTCAGAGCGAGAGCGGCCGCCCTGGTGTCACTGAGAAGTCTGACTGTGTTTAGCTAGGCGCTAGGGTGGGGCTCGTGCAGGAGGCTGGTCACGTGAGCGGCCTGCAGAGGAGCTAGCGCGACGAGGCAGAACAAAATTCGCGGGAAATCCTCAATCCGCGACTGAAGGGGGATTTTTCCCCCCGCTCTCGTCCCATTCACGAAGTACCTCACTCTGTAGTAGACATGGGGTGCAGAAGCTGCTTGGCCGGCGGCTGAAAGCTTGAAGTCGGACTGCAGGCTTTAGCGGGTAGCACAGGTGATGAGCGCCATCTCGCGGAGGGCGGCATAGACGTGCGGCGACCAGGTCCTCTACAGGGAAAATGGAGATAAAGCCCTTCTCTGCGGCTCCGTCCACAACGCGACGCGGGGTGGAAGAGTCAGAGCGAGTTCTAGCAGAGAGCGGGGCGTTCCAGGACTTCGTGAGTTCTGCGTGCAGATCAGGCAGAAAGGGCGCAGCCCGTTTAGCGGCGGGAGTCGAGCGCTGGTGGAAGTAGCTGTGCGGGTCCCGGTTGATTCTCGGGCCGAGGAGGCGTGAGAATCGGACCAATCCTCACCGTCTGAAGCGAGAAGCGAACATGTCTCCTTGGTGTCCGCGGCGTCAACGGAGGCAACAGAGCGGCCACTCGGCGGCAGCTGTTTGTCCGGAAGCGGCGGAGATGGAGAGCGGGAGCGAGAGGCTCCGGCGAGATGAACGCTTCCGGCTGGGGGTCCGGCGGCCTCTGAGAGCGGCGTTTCTTTCTCCGCGGCGAAGTCAGAGGCGGCACGGAAGCATCTTAGTGGCCAAAGTCGAGCCCGCGGGGTCAACAATGGCATAGTTTCGGAGAGCTCGCAGTCGCCACAGCGGGGGCGAGCTCGGCGTGCTCCAATCCGAGGCAGAGAGCGCAGAAGAGGTGGCGGTCCCCAGCCTCGAGGGGAGCGCGGCAAGAGCCGCCAGAAAATTTACAAGACATCTTGAAAAAGACGCTCGCTCTTTTAGATACAACAATATATAGGAAGCATTTTTGTAAAAAGGATACAATCCGTCGGATGGCGCTAGCTCACAGGACGGCTGAAGGTGGCGAAGACGGCCGGCTTCCTCAGTCTCCCAAACGCTCGCTAGAAGGTGCCTTTTCGACGACGGCGGCTTCTCTCTCAGGATCAGCAGATGCAGGTGCGTCGCTGAAGGATGAAAAAATCGGATTATTCAGCCTATTTCGGGATATTTATAGTCTCGTCCACACCCGTTTCGGCGGGCGGTGACGTATTGAGAGCGAGTCAGACTCTCATTGGTCGCGGGTTCACTCACGCTCCCTCATAGGCTTAAGCAGTTCTCCGTGAGCGAACCAATGAGCGGCTCGCTAGCCCTCTCATGGTCTGCTGCAGCTGAACTGCGTTGACAATGGATACAAAATTATAGGATAATTTTTGGCTTCAATTTCTCAGAAAGATGGAATCTTTCCCGTAGCGTAAGCTAGCTTACGCAATACGAGAGAACCTCTCGTAAGAGAACCCAAACCTATGTGCAACACTGTATTAACAGTGTACTTACATGGTAACTCCTCAGGAACTGTCTACTTAATATAAAGTGTAAAATGGTCATAACTTACTCTGTAATATGCAAAACCCAAACCTATGTGCAACACTGTAAAATGGTCATAACTTACTCTGTAATATGCAAAACCCAAACCTATGTGCAACACTGTATTAACAGAGTAAGTTATGACCATTTTACACTTTATATTAAGTGGACAGTTCCTGAGGAGTTACCATGTAAGTACACTGTTAATACAGTGTTGCACATAGGTTTGGGTTTTGCATATTATAGAGTAAGTTATGACTATTTTACACTTTATATTAAGTGGACATTTCCTGAGGAGTTACCATGTAAGTACACTGTTAATACAGTGTTGTACAGAGGTTTTGGTTTTGCATATTACAGAGTAAGTTATGACCATTTTACACTTTATATTAAGTAGACAGTTCCTGAGGAGTTACCATGTAAGTACACTGTTATACATTGTTGCACATAGGTTTGGGTTTTGCATATTACAGAGTAAGTTATGACTATTTTACACTTTATATTAAGTGGACAGTTCCTGAGGAGTTACCATGTAAGTACACTGTTAATACAGTGTTGCACAGAGGTTTGGGTTTTGCATATTACAGAGTAAGTTATGACCATTTTACACTTTATATTAAGTAGACAGTTCCTGAGGAGTTACCATGTAAGTACACTGTTAATACAGTGTTGCACAGAGGTTTGGGTTTTGCATATTACAGAGTAAGTTATGACCATTTTACACTTTATATTAAGTAGACAGTTCCTGAGGAGTTGCCATGTAAGTACACTGTTAATACAGTGTTGCACAGAGGTTTGGGTTTTGCATATTACAGAGTAAGTTATGACTATTTTACACTTTATATTAAGTGGACAGTTCCTGAGGAGTTACCATGTAAGTACACTGTTAATACAGTGTTGCACAGAGGTTTGGGTTTTGCATAATAAACAGTAAGTTATGACAATTGAACACATTGTATCAAGTGCAGAGTTCCTGAGGAGTAACCATGTAAGTACACTGGTACCACAAAGGAAAACTTTAGCTGTGATTCAACATAAGTCCTGTCGGACAGTAAATACATGGTATCCACATAGGAATCACCATGGTTTCAGTGTGTTCTTAACTGGTAACTACAGTATGGAAGACTGCGTGTGGAAGTGGAACAACTTGTGTGAATACATATTGTTGTTACAAAATGTAGTTACACAATGCCTGTTACACATGTGTACTTACTGTAGTGGAAAAAGTGTTGTTACCAATGTCCTGTTACACATTTGTACTTACACATACCTTTCCGTGGGTTGTTACATATGTGTAGTTACACAAATATTACCGTTGTAAATACTATGTACCAATGTGTAATTACACTGTAGTTACATACTAAGTACATATCTAGTAACCATGTAAGTTCACAGGTATTAGGGCCACTTAATATAAAGTGGGACCAAATATATTTACAGGAAAAAGCTATTCTGATGTATGTTCTTATTTAGACAACTTAGACATGTAGGCTACATGTAATTGTACATCCTATCAGGCCAGTACAGTTTGTCTACTAAAGTTTGATATCATAAAATGATGACACCTCATCTGATTTTCAATGTATTCAGTAAAATATGTGCTTAAAACAAGGTATCAATTTAAGGTATCCTTGTTACATTGTAATTATACATTTAAGTATTGAGTAATATAAATTGACTACATGTACTGACTGTAGGGTTAGGATTAGGAATAGGGTTTGGGGTTAGTTGAATGAAATCATGCATCATTTACTATTATTACTACAGGAATAAAAAATAACTCCCAAATTGTCCACAGTCAGATTGAGGTACTGTAGGTATTTACGTTGCCAACATTCCTTTTTTTTTTGTCTTATACACAGAGGGCCCAAAAACAATTGCTTCAATATTGCTCTCATTTAAGTGTAAAAAAAAGTTTAAAGACATCCACGATCTTCTATCAGCTAAACATGCAAGCACGGTTTCTAAAACTTTTTTGTTATTATGTTTCAAAGTCAGATAGATTTGGGTGTCATCTGCATAAAAATAAAAATACACTCCATGCTTCCTTAAAACTGAACCTAATGGAAGTATGTACTAAGAAAACAAAGTTGGAGCCAAATAGTTAGGGAAGTGTCTAAAGTGGACCAACGAAATAAAGTGTAACCCCATAGTCTAGTTGGCTCCCAACACACTGAGCAAAATCTTTGACTATTCAGTCAATAGAACGTGACAAAAAAACAAAACTACACATACTATGCAAATACTATATTTCTAAATGTCCCTGCTTTGTTCTCTATGCTGAATATGTTCCATTGTATCCTCAAGAACACAATCAACTAGCATTAATGGATTATTAAAGCTCTACTATCCACTCCACACTACTCATTATGTCTCTTTGTGATGTACTGCACTGACCAGCCATTCACCATTCACATTCAAGGATAATCATTCCTGGCTTGATATAAAAAGCCGTCCCACATTACACGCTAATGTAAAAGCAGACAAATGTATGTTGACTATTCTATTAGACCCAAATCTGTTATTATGTTTACAGTAGAGCCCTTAATTACGACCCAGACCTGGTTTTATAATGTCATTTTGAGAGTAGCTATTTAATGTGAACTTGGGTTCCGCCTTTATTACTGGTTAGAAAATGAAGCACTTAGATGTGACAGAAGGGAAGGACATTTCCAATGGGTTCGTATCTCCTCCTCTGGTGTACAAGTTTGCTATTTTGCTGAAGAAAAAGATTACCCGACCCATTGGCATTCAAAGTGGATGAACAATACAGCTCAGTGTTGAGCAGATGTTGATGACATTTGTGCGTGTGTTGGTGGTAGAGATGCCGTCTAGACACAGTGTAATTAAATCTGCTGGTTCAGAACTGCTGGGAAATATGAATCCCTAAATAGGCACCCACAACTGTAGGCAAAACAAAATTGATCTGTTAGAAAAACATCCCAGATTATTACATTATGATTGAGTGCCACGAAGCCACAGCTCCTGCATCTTAACACCACACTGATATGAACAAGACTGAGCAAAGGGGTAGGGAGTAATTAAAGGAATCGTTTAACCAAAAATGAAAATTATCCCATAATTATATTTAAAAAAAATCCTGGCTCTTCCCAGCTTAGTAATGCTCAAAAAAAGCTCAAAAAAGCTCATCCATCCATCATAAAAGTAATCCATATGACGGCAGTGGGTTAATAAAACCGTCACAGGTCACCCTTCCGCAGGAACTCAACTCTCTTGCCGGAAGCCAGTGATTATATATCATAAAGTTTTAATTATGGATATTTTTCTTACAAACTTTTTGCATATCAGACATGGGAATTTATTAATTATACCCATTATGTAAACCGAATATGTCCATCTCTGTTATAAGTTACGCTATAGTCACACAGGTTTGTTTATGGATTAATCTCAAGGCCACGAGAAAAGGATGTCATTCCCTCAACATAAGAAGTCTTCACATCGTGTGTCTTTGAACAAAATTAAACAAAATGGCCACAACATATTATTGTCACGGTGGGTTGCAGGAAGGCAGACGAAAACGAGGATATATTTCCAAAACAAAGGTTTATTTGTAATTAAACACAGGACGGCAGAACAGGTAGCAACACACACACTAAATAAGATGGAGATCGGACAAATACTGGCTGAACAGATGGAACTTAAATACAAACACAGATGACACTGATTAATAGAACACAGGTGATACAGATGATGATGATGACGACTAAACAGGTGACACAACTGAACTGATAATGACAGTAACCATGGAAGGAGAACAGGAACCAATCAAAATACAAATTGAAAGTCCAAACAAACACTGACATGTGACAGTACCTCCCCCTCCCGGAAGCCGCGACATTGCGCCGTAGACAGACCTCAGACCGGCTCAGGCTCGGGAACAGACTCGGGCTCAGACTCGCGCTCAGGCTCGGGAACAGACTCGGGCTTAGGGTCGGGAACAGGCTCGGGCTCAGGCTCGGGAACAGACTCGAGCTCAGGCTCAGGAACAGACTCGGGGCTCAGGCTCGGGAACAGACTCGGGGCTCAGGCTCGGCAACAAACTCGGGCTCAGGCTCGGCAACAGACTCGGGCTCAGGCTCGGGAACAGACTCGGGCTCAGGCTCGGGAACAGACTCGGGCTCAGGCTCGGGAACAGACTCGGGCTCAGGCTCGGCAACAGACTCGGGCTCAGGCTCGGCAACAGACTCGGGCTCAGGCTCGGCAACAGACTCGGGCTCAGGCTCGGCAACAGACTCGGGCTCAGGAACAGACTCGGGCTCAGGCTCGGCAACAGACTCGGGCTCAGGCTCGGGAACAGACTCGGGCTCAGGCTCGGGAACAGACTCGGGCTCAGGCTCGGGAACAGACTCGGGCTCAGGCTCGGGAACAGACTCGGGCTCAGGCTCGGCAACAGACTCGGGCTCAGGCTCGGCAACAGACTCGGGCTCAGGCTCGGCAACAGACTCGGGCTCAGGAACAGACTCGGGCTCAGGCTCGGCAACAGACTCGGGCTCAGGCTCGGGAACAGACTCGGGCTCAGGCTCGGGAACAGACTCGGGCTCAGGCTCGGGAACAGACTCGGGCTCAGGCTCGGGAACAGACTCGGGCTCAGGCTCGGGAACAGACTCGGGCTCAGGCTCGGGAACAGGCTCGGGAACAGGCTCGGGAACAGATACAGGCTCGGGAACAGATACAGGCTTGAGGACAGACACAGGTCTGGGAACAGGAACAGTTCTTGGGGAAGGAACAGGTCTTGGGACAGGAACAGGCTCTGACTTGGCGGCAGTCATCCTGGCAGAGGGCCCAGGCGGCAATCATCTTTGCTGAGGGCTCTGGCTGTGAGGTGGCGGCCATCTTTGCCGAGGGCTTGCACTCAGGTGCAGCGGCCATCCTGTCCAAATACACTGGCATGGCTGACCTGGCGTGAACAGTCTCTGGCTCGACAGGCTTGACGTGAACAGTCTCTGGATCGGCATGACTGACGTAAAGCTCAAACTCGGCATGACTGACGTGAAGTTCTAGAAAGGCAGTCTCGACGGGACGAGACTCTGGAAGGGTGATCTCTGCGGCTGCTGGTGATGGTGGTTGTTCTCTGGATCGGGACGCGACGCTCACCTGGCGATGGCTTCCCTCCTTCATAGTACATCTGTGTTTGGGAGGTCGATGGCCTGGTGGAAATTGGCCCCAATCCAGAAAAGCAGCTTGAGGTTTTCATCGTCGAGGGGGCTAGTGACGCTTGAAGAACAAAGTTCTCCACAAAGGAGAAAAATCCTATGCTCTCTTGAGCTATGACAACAAACATAGCCCTGTCGTCCATACGGGTGTGTACAATCTTCTGTCATGGTGGGTTGTAGGAATGCAGATGGAGACGAGGATATATTTCAAAAACGAAGGTTTATTTGTAATTAAACACAGGACGGCAGAACAGGTAGCAACACACACACACACACTAAATAAGACGGAGATCGGTCAAACACTGATGGAACTTAAATACAAACACAGATGACACTGATTAATAGAACACATGTGATACAAATGACAATGTTAATGACAGTAAAGATGGATACGAAGGAGTGCCGTGAAAAAAGGAGAAGAGGAACCAATCAAAATACTAACTGAAAGTCCAAACACGAGTTAATGTGAAATCTAAGCGAACCGAACATGTCTCCTCTCGGTCACTGTAATATTATATATGACAAGATACAATTATAGATACTTAAATTTCACTGAAATTAAAAAGCTTATAGAACTTCATGACTAGCATGTACTGTAGCTTAGCAAAATACAGTCTTATAGTAGCTTCCCCAACACTAACAACTGAAAGTGTGTTCAATCTTCATTAACGGCCATAATTAACCGAGTGATGGCCACAATTAAGTAATGCATTACTGTTCTTGATAAAGAAAAAAGTAAACGAGTAAAAAAGGAGGTTTAAAAAAGGATGATGGAGAAAGATAGCTTGTACTGTCAAAGAAAACTCCCAAGCCTCAAGCCATAAATACAAGCCTTTTTGCCATGCCTTTGATTAAAACACTAGCAATTTATGAATCTCTTTTCATCCAGTTCATAATTCATTAGACCTCAAAGTAAAAAAAAAAAGTAAAAAATTGCAGCCTTATCAATATTAATGATATGAATGTTTTTGCTTTGAATGCTAACTATATCTCCAAGTGAAAACTGCGTGCTGTAGCCAGTGAATCTTTAAAATGCATTGATCTCATAAAAAGCTGGAGAGGTTAGTAAATACTACTAGAGGATAAATTAGCCAACAGCGCTCTGAGCCAAGAAGAAGACCCGTGGAATCCTTCCAACGCGGTTAGCGGTCATAAATGAGCAGGGGGTTTGAGCTACGCACACACATTAACATAATCACCTTGAAAACTGTTTTGACATCTTCGTAAAAGAGACATCATGAAGACTAACAATGTTTAGGTGTACCAGACGGAGGAAACAAATGCCATAAATCTTACCTTGCGCTTGTTGTTGGGGCTGACGTACAGATAGCTGAGGATGGTCTTCACGCCCACCTTTTCATTGAGTTTCTCATAAGTGGTTCCGTAATCTGTTGACCTGAAATGTAATCAGAGGCCTTGATGAGAACCTGGGGAATCAGCTGTTGTAATTAAAGACCTAGTGTGCGCTTTAAACAAGGCTGAAGTGAGTATGGAACTGAAGCTTATTCAAGAAAGCAAAACACTTCTTAAGTGCCTAATTTGTTTTAAGGAAGGTAATTACAGGTTTAAGAAATGTTGCAACGCAATGGCGCTTTACAGTCCCTTAAGGTGCAGTCACATTAGTGAAATTTTCGCATGCAAATAAATGTCTATTGTTCATTGTTAATAGCTTAGAGATGTATGAAGAATAGCTTGCGCATAATGTCACTTTTAAACCAGTTTTTCAGAAAGGTGTATTTCTCTCTAAAGGTGCATTCGCGCGGCGCGCCTCAGCGGAGATGGAGATGTTTTTAGCCGACACTGATTTAGAAAACAATAGTTTATTAATAAACAATTAAAATGCCCCGTTATTTTTTCAGACACATGGCTATTATCATTAGCCTATAACTCACCTAAATCACCTTTCTGTGGGCTGTAGTTCCAGAGACATAAATATGACTCTTCTCATTCAGCACTGCAGGAAAAATATAATTTTCAGGTTCTAATTTGGCCTTAGAAAACCATTAAAATCAACATTTTTTTCATATTAAGTTGTAAATATTTTAAATGTTTAATAAAGGGGCAAAAAGTCATAAACAAACATCTGAAATTTAGTCGATTTTTTTTTTTGCGCAGCATTTGTGTAGCTACAGTTCAAATAAAAAAAATGGTGTTCAACTTTGCATTCTAAAAAAACATCCACCGTTCATTTTTCCTTTTGCAATACGTGTTAAATAAGGAAAAACGAATGGACACAAACACTGACCGTTTGGACGGAGTTCTTTATTAAATTCATCAAATAAACAATAATTAGGCTACAGGAATACTGGATTGATTCTAAACCTCAAAGAAATGCCACAATCAAGACCTCGGAGCAGAAATGAGGGAGAAACATGAAACTCCTTGTGCCGTTCGCAGTATAAGTGTCTTTCTCTGCCATTAATGCTTGGATAACACACACGTCTCCTTCCATTATTAATAATAATGTCTAGTGTGGTGGTGGCTGTGATATAGGCTATAAACCTACCCGTCACCATGATGTTTAAATTACTTATCGCGAGAGGAAAAAAAGGACGTTCTAGTCGCATAACATCAGTTAATGGAAACGCCGTCATTCCGCAATAGTTTTTTTATCGACATTTAGAAAAAAATCGCAAAAGTTTTGCGCAAATCTGTAATGGAAACGCGGCTAGTAAGTTTGCTCCATGACCATATGATTAGGGGGGCACGTTGTGTCATCTGGGGGGGCACGGCCCCCTAATGCCCCCCCTTGGCGACGGGCCTGCATACAGGTGTAAGCAGATCATATAAAAACATAAATGAATTCATACCAATTTATCAAAATGTCAAATAGTTACGAATTGATACGAGACTGTGTTGGATTAAGAGGATTTAAGTAAAGTACCTTTAGGTTACCGTGATTTTGCCAAATAAGACAACACCTTTGTTGATCCTGGAACAACATTTATGTCTAAAAACATAGTCCTAACAATCCCATCCCTACAACTACACCCTGCCCATAACACTGTTGTAGAAGCACCTAACCCTGGTTGTAAGTCTAAACTTGACATAAACTCCAAACTTGTCCCTATAATCTGATTGATTGATTGGGATGTTGTTCCAGTATCAACAAAGTTGTTAATCTAGCAACATGTTGCACTTTCACTTATTTCTCATTAGTTCATACATTTTCATAAACTGATAATATATTTGATCAAAATCATGTCGATAGAGAATTCTGTACTTTTTAAATGAGCAAATATTTTGATTTACTTTAAGAGTAATTTCTATCAGTAGACACCCTGCCAACCCATCATCCCGATGCTCATTGGCATTCACACAAAATGTCAGCTTTTATTAAACTTACAGTATGAGGGGGAAGTTAAAGAAAATAGACCATCAGTCAAAGCTGAGGAAAGATACACAGAGCTTTATCCAGAGAATCTGTCATCACTCAATGTGAAGTTTTTAACGTTAATGAGACTTTGCTAACTGACGTTCCATTTTCAGCTTTCAATTTGAAATGAGCTCTGTAGAAAGTCAGCAGTTTCTAGCCAATACAATAACAACTTCAGCAACGAACTACAGGCAGACACTAATGTTGATATTTGTTACTTTCAATTTGTATCATCAGATCAATAATAGCCCATACATTGTTGCAATGGAAAGAGAATAAAATCCAAGATACAGACGAGGTCAAAACGGCAATGTTCAATAACAGGAGCATAAAACAGAATGCACAAAGACAGATGCTCAGGACCATATTAATCCAACAAATAAGACTTCACAAATGACCGTTGAAACAAAGGGAGCATTTAACGGTTGACTAATGAGCTCCAAATGCAACACAGGTGTGTGGTAACTATGGTAACAAGCTTTTGATAAACACAGAATTCCAGAGAGGATGCCCTCTGTTGACTGTTCGGGGAACAACAGACATTTCCCTGACATCTAGATAAACAAACACAGTCATTTCAGAGGATACAGCTTTGCTGCTCTGGCGCTATATGCAGCACTTCTTGGTTATTAACTAAATACATGTCATTTTCTAGACTAGGGAAGGTCCACTGAGATGAAATTAAAGTTCTCAGCATTGTAAACATAACAGAAACAATAATTTACTTCTTTTATCCAAGCGATTTACAGCACACTTAAGGCCCTTTTACAAGCTTCAGTGCATTAATTCAACACACGACCATCTCCCTTAAAAAATGACTATTTTACAAAGTTGCTATGTAAGCAAGAAAGCATGCACGCAAGTCTTGGCGATTTGCTATAAAAAGGACTTGTTCAAATTTATCAGGAAGTTCTTAGGATTTAAATTAGCTCATGAAGACTTGAAATATTGCAACATGATCTAATGTCGTTGCTATTTGTATTTTGGTTCTAGTAAACATGCATATTCATACTTTTTTATAAACACATACATAAAATACATGTGTTAGAGTATTTATTAGGGGTTCAAGCGTGTAGCACTGAAACCCTATTGTAATTGTTACATTTTCCCCAGGGTCAGCATTCAAGTCGTAGAGACTTGAAACTTTGAGGGCTGGTAGTCCTCACACTGACTACAACGTCACCAAGGCTCGCCCTGATTGGCCTGACGGTGGCGCTAGTGGTGGAAAGTACAAAAACGCTCATAACTCCTAAACCGTTAGGCGTATTCTCTTGTCGTTGGTATCCTTGGTTCAAGATGGACATGCCTTGGATTCGATAGTCGTCTGGCGAAATTTTCGTGTATTTTGGATTTTTTGAAAAACCTACTTTTGCGAACTAGTCCATAGGTTTTTGACCTGATCGGAACCACACCAGGGCAGAAAGATTCTCTGAAGCCTGATTGTCAATAATTATATATAAAAAAAAAGTTTAAATTTCGATTCTCTAAGGGCTGCCAAAACGTTCAAAGTGGGAGGAGGCACCTTTACTAAAATGGCTATAACTCGTGAACAGAATTAGATATTTTCACCAAACTTGCCGCACATATGTAAGAGCTCTTCTGTGGTCATGTTAAAGAGCATGTGGCAACTGGCCACTTGGTGGTACTATAACATGACAAAAAAATAAATAAAAAAGGGTATAATTACGCAACCCTAAGTCTGATTGACTTGAAAATTGCCATGCAGTGTTTTCATCCAAGGTGCCAAGAACGTGACCGGCGGAGGCCAATGAAGTTTGAGCAACTATCAGACAAGGCTAATGGAGGCCAATCGGTATGAAATCGATGGGCCTGTTGACTCACTGCCTTAGGGGCCTGTGAGAAATAAAATAAAAAAATCGACGCCTTTGCTTTTTTTTACGTGCTTAAAGAATTGCATACCGCATGGTAGAACTCCACATTCTTAGCAACTTTGCCTCTAGGACCGCAACTGTCAATCATCATTTGTTGGAAAATTTTGGAGATTATTTTAAAAAAACTACTTTGGCGAACTAGTCCTAGGAATTTGGCTCAACCTTGATAAAACCGCTGTGCCACAATTTTCATGACTCTCTCGACCAATAATTATCAAAAAAAAAAAATGTTGAGTGAGTAACCTTGGGTTAAGTGTCTTGCTCAAAGGAAGTCAGAAGTCAGCCTCACACTTGGTTGTACAAAGCTTTAGCCACACCACAACACACCCACCACATGTCTTTACCAGGAATTGAGCGCAGGCTGTGACCATGAGACAACTTAAGGACGATTAATAGCAAAGCGGTTCAAAAATGACTAATTCCATAGTAGTTTTTGTGAATATTCTGAAGATTCTTTAAAAATCAATCAAAAGCAATTGCCACGATTATGCTATTCTAAGTGTTTCAAGACTGTCAGTGAAGAGTGAACTGAGCCTTTTTTTCTTTTTTTTGTGCCAGAATAATGTGTGACAACCTTCAGAAGCCCAGAGACATTCAGCCGCCTCATTAAGCTGTTATTGAAATATAAAGCATTTTCCATTCAATTATTTTCGCCTAGAGCTATATACACACACAACACATAATGAGATACAGAAATAGGGAGAAGGAAATATATCCAACATTGTTTACATTTCCTGTAATATGAAATGTTGAATATTGGCAGCATTTGAAAATAGGCTGTGGTGAAGATGTGGTGAGTTTTATAAAATATTCAAACGTTCATCTGTGTGCTAATGTGAAACTTGTGTTCGGTTGAGACCTGACATTTTTTAAACATGTTTTTTTTTTTTCGGGTAGAACTGCCATTTCAAATCTATTCTAGAAGAGCAAAGTCTTGCCAACTCACACAGAAATGACGCAAAGACACATAACATCAGAGAATCAAAATATCTCCTACCACTTAAAAGGGTGCAATCAAGCGTACCCCGGAAAAATAAAAATCATGTTTGGATGTTAAACTTTCACAAACCTCATTTGACTTGCAGTTTGATAAGACGAGATAACTTCAGTGCCATTCTTACATCGTTCAAAACACTTGGAACTTCATCTTTTTATAACAAGCTTGTACTTTGTTTTTGACTGCTTCCGTCCAAGATTCAAGTCTGAGGCTGTGGAACAGCTTTTTTTTCCCCACCACCGAAGTTTGACCTTGGACCATTTAGAGTTTCACTGTCATTGCTCTGAGATCTTAATTAATACATTAAAAAAACATGGCACTTTAAATATCCTGCTTAAAAGAGGATATTTTCTACTGTCTAGTTCACTACATGACCACATTATTTCACAAGCTGCACCTTTGAGAATTCTGTGCTGTGATTGTCTATTTTGTGGTGTGTGTGTGTGTGTGTGTGTGTGTGTGTGTGTGTGTGTGTGTGTGTGTGTGTGTGTGTGTGTGTGTGTGTGTGTGTGTGTGTGTGTGTGTGTGTGTGTGTGTGTGTGTGTGTGTGTGTGTGTGTGTGTGTGTACTGATCGGTTTATTCATATTAGGCAGCATTTTGACTTCTTGACTTCAATAAAACCAGACGTTACCACACAAATCACTTTTTCAGGCTTTCTGACAAAACCCATTTACAACGTAATTTTTCTGAACAAATGAAATACATTTTCAATGAAAAGTTAATAATCCTGTTATTTCCTTTTTCCACACAGTGGCAGAGACTGAAAACTACTGAAGCGAGTACACAAGCCTGAATAAATTGTGTGTATGTGCATAAATCAAACCTTCATTCAGTCTCAAAATACATTTAATAACCAGCACCATCCGATGCAGCTCTTTTCAAAGCCAACAATATCACAAATTAAGAACTTGCAGAAGCTCAGTCTAAAAAAAAGTAGCTTTTCTTTGTCTAATTTGGCTTTGTAAATGTTTAAGGGTACTAAAGGCTGGTACTTTTATAATAATATTCAAGACTTTCCGGGTTCCACAAATAGCAATGAGAGCTTTAGTGTAACTTATACCAGGAAGACTCTAATGCCACGTCATTTATTCATATTAATAGGTCTGGCCATTCCCTGCTTGACACCTGGAGTATACTGTAAATGCAATGAACTCTGTTTCACATTAGCAGTTGATGACGATGGATTCCCCAGGATTCGGGACCTACACCGAAGAACTTTTCTCTACAGCTAAACACGAATCCTTTACAGAATAAATACCATGCAAACGTTCACCTGCACTAACTTTGCTGACCATATGCTTACAGTGTTTTTCTATAAACACTTACAATATACATACCTGTACTATGGTACTCCAAAAAATGCTTACATCTACTGTATAGGAAGTGTCTCTGTACTTTATACCTTCCCATGAAAGCTTAATTATCTGCCACGGAAGGCATTTGACTACATTCATTAAAGCACTCCTGAATTTATCTACCCGGGTGAGATGGAAATAATTGTCTTGAAATATGCAAACATCTTGAGGGAACTCCATAGGATGCACCTGGCCTGTTATATGGCCTTATTATATTACCATCTATTAGACCTGATAACTCCCATTAAACGCTCTTACACTACTGCACTGTACAGCACTCACGGATACTGTACACTTATGAGAGTTTTCAGCAAGAAACCTTTCTTATTATCAATGTTGAAAACTGTTGTGCAGCTCAGTATTTTTGTGAAAACCCTGATACATTTTTTTTAATCAATAAAAAGTTCAAAAGAACAGCATTTTTTTTAAATGTGTAACAGTTTAGAAGTCTCTTTAAAAAAGTACCGACCCCAAACTTTTGAACAGTTAGTCTATATATTACGTTAAAATTTACAGTACTTGTGTTGACATAAGGGTGTTGAAAAATAACCCATTTTTTCATTATACCTACATGATTAACTGCACACACCGAGGACAGACATCACGGCAGAACACTCACACACAGACTCCCACAAAGGATAGACATCATTTAGAAATCCAATTATCATTTCACATTCATCTAAAATGATTGGGTTAGTAACTACAGTGCATACTGCCATTTGATTAATCACCCTCTGGTTACCAGCATATTTTTATTTCATTACTTCATTACTTCATTACTTTCATTATTCCAACTTCATTACTGAAATGCTGGATCAACAGCAAAGCATTGTCTGAGAAGTAAGAGATTGCTGAACATATCAGATTTCTTTCTGAGAGACCTTGGTTTATGAGCTCAGCTGGATCTTTTCCTGTCCTGCTATAATACAGGGTGTTTGGCCACTGCATTTCCGATGGAAGCTCCATCTTTCCAAGCTAAAGGGCCACACAGTCTGCTGAGCATCTCCACTCCAATCTGCTGCTGGTACAAGCTGCCAGAACTAGTGATCAGAGGCCAGTTTCACCATTTGTTTCATGATTGTAGAGCTTTTAGATTAGTGGAAGTTAAAGAAATAGCTCAAAATAAAAACTGAAGTGAATGAAACAACATGAAAGGGGTCTACCCTTTTAAGATCCTCAACGTCAGATCCATTCATGCAATTCTAATGCACATACGTTACGTCTGTTTAGATCAATGAGCTGTGTGCTGCATATCTTAAAAGGGTGGAGACAATCAACTATATAGACACCATTAATCAGCTAATGTAGCTTCAACAGACTATTAATACAGAGTTGATTTAAAAGTCACAACAATGGACGTGTTTGTACTGTCACACTATTTAAACAATTGCAATTGCATGGAAACTATGAGAACCTTTAAGCCGCACTGTATTTATTTGTTTCTTTCTGATGTTTGAGGAACTACCACGGGACAGGATTTTATCTACTTTCTTAAATAAACAAACAGTCACAAAGGTATATTACGCAACATGATTGTAATACATTTCCCTAGTAGCATGTACACAGATTAAACAGACTGAATAATCATTCATATTCTTACCTCCATAAAGAGCTTTCTGTGACACTTCCAAGATTGAAGTCATACAGTTTGGTCAGCATGAGGATCACCTGTACAAGAACACAAGAAGTTGTAAAAGGTTAAATTTATATCTAGTTCAGCGCATACTGATATGCAATCTGCAAGCAATCACATCGTGAACGCATGGCACAAAGCCTCTGCTGATGGGAGCCAATGAGATTGCTTGCTCAACATTTAAGTAGTCTGGTTCACTGTTTGCTGTATGCTAGTAATGCAGTGCGCTATCAGAGTTGCTCTGAACCCCTCCACCTCCCAGCTCCACCTGCCTAGATCTGCTACAGGATTTATAGTATGTCTATTTATAAAGCAGCATGAAGAGCATATCTTACATGCTCACAGCAGCATGTCTGTATCTCTATTAGCTCTGGCAAGTCTTGCTCTGCAGCAACAGCGTAGCATATCTAGTCCGCCAAGATCTAATACATTTACATTGCCATATTCAATAACATGCTAAAACTATTCCAAGAGTAGTCATGATTTATATATTTATATACACATAATTAATCAAATCAAAATGAATGATTCATGATGTTCAAATAAAAAAAAAAAACTATCTTAGATCCATGTAATTGGTCACCATTTCAAGTACTGTAATTGTCTGCCTTAATTGTAAAAGTCCAACGCTGTGACAAATTACAATTCGTTTTAACATATGTACTGCTTTTGAAAAAAAAATTGTACTATCTGCTACAGTGCATTCTATCAGTTGCAGTTATGGTGCCTCCATCTCAACACTGTATATTGCGATGTACATTCACATCACATGTTAACGCAGGGTATAGTTACGCTCACATGACGCTGCAGTTATTCGCAGTCATGAACGTTTATAATTTTTGTGCGTAAATAAATGCATAACATAACATTGCATTAACATTTCATTTGCGTTCTGTTCTGAGCGTGTACACACAAAGTGCGCACAATCTACAGAAGCTTGCAGTGCATGAGTACTGAGTACTGTTATCTTTCGCGTCTTATTGGGCTTAAACTGTCAAATACACACAAAAAAAATCATAAACAGTTGGTTCTGTCTAAAGTTAAAGTAGACAGTTGGGATAAAATAGTATGCGTGTTTGTATCCGTTCTGCGAGCTCTTAAATTGGCAGCAACCAAATAATACCCATGCTACCGCCTTAAAACAACAAGAGAAAATCACTCACTGCTCTTCACTGCATTTTATTATTTTACATTTGTTTATTCAATTTCGTATTTGAATGGTGCTGTTATATAGCCTACACCTACACCTATAGGGACATTAGTTAGGCTGTAATGCTCAGTCACTTGCAAAATAGTAAAACCAACATGAAAAGAATCGTGATGAAATCGTGAAATTATATTTTTGCTATATCACCCACCCCTAAAAGAGGATAACCGAAGAACAATGTTACAATTCCACGTAAAAGTAAAACAAATAAATGGGGGGAAAAACAACAGAAGCAGGCTACATGAGCACCCGTGACAAATTGCGTCGAAGTGGGGAGTCGCTAAAATGAAGGATCCCTGTCCCTTCTACGACAACCTGGGTTTTGGGTGCAAGTGCTTGTGCCTGTCTGCCAGATGTTGTCAAATGTTATTTTGAGTTTGTGGTGTGAACAAGAAATGGTCTGAGATCACTTCAATGCTAAAGAGGATTAAAAAAAAAGAACCGGGTTCTCTTTTGAGTCCACTACATTGTGAACACCAAAAGGACTGAGGTCACTTTTGGCTGGTTAACTTTCTGGTTCACTTTAAGTGAACTGGGTTTGGTTCTTTTAAAACGAACTATTTGCGAAAACACTTGGACGTTAAGAGCAGGGACGAGGCAACACATGAACCAAACACAGGAAGTGAACACAGAAACAATGGGAACTGAGAATACGCATCAACATAAAAGTTATTACAGAACAAAAGACACAGCACGGGGATTGTGACAAAATCGACTCTTAGCAGAAAAGCCCTCATCAAATCTGAATCAGAATCATTATTGAATCACCCATTATATAAGTCCTCAATAAATCAACCCATAACAACCTCAAAATTCACAAATCCTCACATCTTGCAGCTCTTCGTCTCAGCATAAAACACCATTAAATGATGCATCAGGCTTCCTCCTTGACACCCTAATAATTCATCTCCTCATTACTTAATCATATCATGCTGAATCTAAATACAGCGCTGTAAATATCCTTTATAAGATTCTTAAGGTGCACGAGACTGTGCTAACTAGGTCAGTCAATTCCTCCAGGAAAATTAGAGACGAGAAAGAGAGCGAGGAAATTCATGCCTGGAGCGAAAAAAAGTAGACTCATAAACTTACAATCTTTTTATGCTCCAATAGAGAATTCATACCTGTATAAACCTCAAAGCCTTTTGAAGGAACACTGATCATTATGGGGGAAGAGTTCATCGATTCTCTAAGAACTTGGTTGCAATAACAAACATGAGGAAAAATACATATTAACTCTCTGAAAAGCCCTTCAATCATTGGGTAGAGCACATTCTCATTCAAGATATGTTAAAATTAAAGCATCTGTACTATAAAATATGTCATTAGTTTGCAAGGATAGTCACCCAAATCAGTTCAGGAAGAAAACAATGAAATCAGCCATAATACCCTTTAACGTGTAACAAAAAGAGAAAAAGATAAAAGGGCGAAGAACCATTCAAACAGAAGGGTACATTGGGAAATAAATGGAATAATGAAATTCTTCTTTAGCTCAAAGAAAACTACAAGTCTCCATGTAAAACAGGCTTTAGTCCATCAGACAACACCTTTGACGCTATAGTCAATTCGTTCAGCAATATTGGGAACAGCCTGAACTGTTGAGATCTCTTGTAGAATCCTATTTGAAAAGCTGCCCTGAGATTTACATACAGTTCAGTAACTGGGAGCAAAGCACCAGTGCACTGCTCAACCACGGGAACAGCTCTGTATAATATAAAGCCAGACAGAAAAGATTTCTTGAGTTTGTCAAAAGAGCATACAGCGGCTGCAAAAAGTATTTTGACACTTAAAGGGATAGTTCACCCAAAAATTAAGATTGACTCACCCTCAAGTTGTTCCAAATCTGTATGAGTTTCTTTCTTCTGTTGAACACAAAAGAAGATATTTTAAAGGATTTTGGTAATCAAAGATGTTGTAGTCATTGACTTCCATAGTAGGAAAAAAATATTATGGAAGTCAATGGCTCCCGTCAACTGTCTGGTTACCAATATCCTTTAAAATATCTTCTTTTGTGTTCAACAGAAGAAAGAAAATCGTACAGGTTTGGAACAAACATTCATATATACATGTTCAACTTCACTTGAAGGCCAAATGACTTCATACATCCACTAAAAATTCATTTGGATCTAGTTGGTTGAAAAACTTTTCTAAAACAATTAGGAAAAAATACTTAAGTATGTGACTTAAGTATCCAAAAGGTCAAAATACTCTTTTGGGAACACACTTTAATAGTGACCCAGTTTCAATATATGAAAAGGTTTTGTGGTTTTGTGGTAGAGATACTGTAGCTTTTTAGAAAAAAAAAAGATTTATACTGTATGAGTGGAATAACTCTATTCCTTCAGTGAATTCAGCTGGCGATAGCATCATGCTGTGTGCTTTCTCATCAACAGTGTGCATGTTGTTAAAAGGAAAAAAGGAACAATGGATAGTGCAATATACAGCAAGAGGACATGCTTCAGTCTGCTGGATCATTACTGGGACAATGATCTCAAACAATAAGGCAATTTAAAATGAAGAGTTTAGGAAGAAAAATATGCACATCCAGTGACACAGTGGAAGATTAATCCAATTGAAAATCAGTGGCACTGTTTATTTTAAAAAAAACAAAAAACGTCTTGTTGATGGTTGTTCATTCCTTAAATCATTACCGCCACCTACAGTACTTTAAATATAATATAGCCTGAGTATATTGCCATTTGTTTAGGTCCTCAAATTATTATAGATCTGGTATTAAGCTTCAGCTCCTCCGTTTTTTGCTCACATCCCCATAGCTCAGACAAGCATCGCACCGCTCTAAATTCAGTTTTCTATATTGCAGAACTTAAGATTACAACCTCTCTTCCATTCCACCTCATCAAATACACCATTAATTATCAGATTAAAAAGTAGTGGACTGATCTCACTGCCCTGCAGGGTTGTAAAGTCCTCATGCCACTAGTGCTATAATGAATGTCAGCCATTTTGCTGACTTCAATCACATGCAGGATTGCCAGGTCTGAGTAACAAAACTAGCCTGTAGGCCAATCAAAAAGTAAAACTAGCCCAATGTTCCTATCCCAACATCAAAAATGTATGCCACTCAAATACATAATTTACAGTCACTATATGCTAATCATAAACACAGTCTGTTTTCATAAAGGAGCTTCCTACTGATGGCCTTCCTCACAAAACACATCATCTGGTAAAGTTGTATAATTTGGGGGAATCAACCTACGGCAATAGTTTAAAGGGAGCCCAATTTCGTTGGAAAATCACAGACTTGGTAGCCTGGATGCCAGCCCGAACTCCGCCCACAACATATTTTGGTCGGGAAGTTCGGTCTGGACTCGATCCATTAAGGAGGAATTATGCCCGGTTCAGAAATCGTCGGGCCAATCAAATTGCCAGGGGGGCTTTATACGATGATGGACAGATAATCCATCCAATACGTAATCATCACGTCATCAAACGTATTTCTTTCAAAAATGCTTTTCGTGTTTGCATGCAAGTAGGGCTATACTCCGCGAATCCTTAAATTTTTTTGCAACACCGGCAAAGATCGTTAACACTCATTATTTTTTTCATACCTTTTCCAGAGATCATGCAGTTGAGTTCTGTTGATAACTATGCATTGCTCAACATACGTCACTTACTGCGTTCCTCTGATTGGTTGTAAGTATCCAATTGAGTGCAGAGTTGTTGTTTTTCCTGGTTCGGTTAAGACACGCCTCATAATCAAAGCCCTATGGACCAGTATCAGACTCATGTTCTGACTAGAATATGAGTATGACGAAGTCAGGCTACAGACTTGGCAAATCTGATCATATGCCGAACCTCCAAAATCCCACCCTTCAAAGACTGTTAACCAGTGTGATGCCATGCATTCCTGAATGCATAAAATGACTGACAGATAGAGGACATTTCTGATTGGCTAAAAAGTGTGGGCCACTCCCCTGGCTCTAATTAGTGTCTGTCACAGAAACAGGTGTGTTTTTTTTTTTAACTGATCTGTAAATAAAAAAAATAAAAAAAAATACATAAAATAAAGTTTTAACCTCACAAACATTGTAGGATATACTCCCTTTTAAAAGCAGACTTTGCATATTTCATATTTATTTGCATTAGAATAGTTTCTAATATTAAACAACAATATACATTTTAACAAATGTATAACTTGTAATTCAGTTAAATAAGCAAGGAAATTCTGCTTGTTAATTTTGCACTCCTAATTTTAATTAAAGCTGAAAAGATGACTTTAATATTGCTGATGCATGTTTCTGCGAGTAATGAGTATAAGCTGTTTACATGTTGCGCTTATTCTGATTGAGCTTCCCTCATTTACAAAGGCTCCGGCTTGACTCTTTGTGCATTCTGATTAGACTTATTAGACACTTCACTACAGTGCTGTTCTGAGCACCTTATTAGATCAAGTCTTTTCTTATGTTCTAGTTATACGCTGAATTATATGCGTAAACATATTTACAGACGAAACAACACAGGAACATAATTAGGTGAAATAACGGCTTTGAAAGGTGTAAACTAGTTGAAAGGGCACAAAACAAGCATTTGTCTTTTTTTATCAATACGGTTAATAAATAAACAGTCAATGAAGCATTGAACGCTATTGGATTCCTGTTAGAGAAGTCATGTTGAAAAGATCAGTTCATCAAATACATCCACTGCATTTGATATCGAGCATGTTTGTTTTGTACGCAGTGAAACAAACAGTTATACATAGTTTCACAGCTGAACTCTGCAATTGGTTTGAGGGTAGTGTTTTGGATGGATGGTATTGGGCCATTCTCTTGTATTACAGAAGAGAAGATCATTCCCACTGAACAATAATATGTTGCACTCACACAGGTGTTGTCAAACCAACTTATCTCAGTCTCGGACACCAAAAGCAATTCGGCAACAATTTCACATGTGGGAGAGGGCTGTGAAACTTATAAGGCCACCCACATAATGGTCACTATCTTAATAAATAGTGACATGCGGCCAAAGCTTAGCATTGCCAGTACTAAATTGTCCAAGTCAAATTTGTTCTAGTTTATTTTCCTGCACAAAACTCGAAGTCCTGTCTCTATACACCCAATTTACAGTATAACAGTCACAGCCCTTGGCTACAACTGAGTAATGTTTGGAGGGAAGAAAGCCTATTAACTATACTGTAAAAACAATCTTCAGGCCTATTCAGACGGGATTAGTTTTACATCCTCTGTGATTTTAATCCTGTCCGAACTGGCCATGTCAGTGATTATTCTTAGACATTTTTACAGAGAAGAATTACTATGTCTTTTACTTACTATAAAATGCCCTGAAAAAAAATACCCACAGGTGAAAGTAGTCCCCTGTGAATTGACTTTCTGGTAAAAAATCCTTTGAATTGACTCTCGGCAGTCCATGTCCATTCTGCAGGCTGTAGATCAAGCACTCCAAGTGTCTCAGTAGACTTGACCAATAAAAACATACAAAAAATGAAAAGACGTAGGTTACAATTTCTTAGACATGCTCGCTGTTGTGTATGGATTTGTGGACATTTTCCTTAATTCTGACAAGTTTATGAAGTGCAGCTGCGCTTTGGGCGACCCAAGTTCGAGATCCAGCTCAGGGACCTTTCCCCTGTTTTCTCTCTCTCTCTCTCTCTCTCTCTCTCTCTCTCTCTCTCTCTCTCTCTCTCTCTCTCTCTCTCTCTCTCTCTCTCTCTCTCTCTCTCTCTCTCTCTCTCTCTCTCTCTCTCTCTCTCTCTCTCTCTCTCTCTCTCTCTCTCTCTCTCTCTCTCTCTCTCTCCCTCCCTCCTGTAAGTTCTCTACCATCCCATCTGTCACGATCTCTGAGTTTGTCTTTGGACAGTTTTACTTCCTCCTGTCTCATGTGCCATAGGCTGTGTTCGAAATTAGCGAATTCAGACACAGAGTGAGTCGGTTTGCTGTTTTTTTCCTAAAGCGTGTTGAAAACGCTATGCCAAAAGTCCCTGGATGAATACTATTTTCGGTAGATTTTGGGAATGTGGATCTTTTCACACAACCGTTAGATTGCCCACAACCCACTGTGCTTTGAAGAAGGATTCGGTTCAGAATTACAAACACGAATAAAAAAAAAACTACAAACATGGTAGATGTGCTTTAAAGTGGGCATGAAACAGAAGCTGCGATAGTCTTTACTTCCCTATTATAATGCATATCATAACAGCGAAACGGCTCATTGAACAAGAAAAAAAAAGTAGGGCGAGACTTGATTTTGTCCTTGGGGAATTGATTGGATGGATGGAAGTGGTTTGCAATTGGTTGATTTCATGTGAGTGATAGCTTGCCCCGCCCTCACGCAGTGAACACGTCATCAGACTTTTTATCCAATGGGCTGAGTTTGAAAAGGTCAGTTTTTTGAAGAAACTTCAAAATAGCTGACAATGCCGTTGTTTTGCTGATTTCAAATGCACAACGCATGATTTTCAGTGGCGTATCGACAGCCTTTAGGTTGTGTCAGTGTGTGAGGTCAATTACTCATCCCTGGACAGCGTCTTTTACAGCAGCGCGGTAAACATTAGCCGAAGGACGGTGAGCCCTTCTGTCTCTTACATATGGGGAGTGTTGTAAGTAGCCTTGCTACTGCCAGATGAACTCCTACCGCAGTCTGCATATGTCATATTACAAAGCTTGCCAATTAAACCTATGAATGTCACTCAGAGCCAGTCCATTAGATTCACACTTCATAAACTTATGGATTTCATGCTATATAAAGATACAACATGTTCTGTCTGTTGCCAAGATGTCTGTAAAGGAGCACACTGTATCATCTGGAAAGCAATGCTTTCTATATAAGCTGTTGCACTGTTAGAATTAGGTTTATGGATGTCAAGTTTATTAATGTGGTATAATTAGTTCAGATACGCATAGACAGCATGTAAAAACATGATGTAAAAAACATGATGTAAATAATAATAAAAATAGGCCTGTCTATACAGTACGTTGACAATGTTATTTTAGTAGTATTAATGTAGAGTATTTATAAATGTATTAAATTAACATATTTTCATTTTTTCTTCTTTTTAGTATGTTTTATAAAGTTGGGTGTAACGCATTACTTTTCCTTGAAAAGTAATTAAATTATTGTATTTAAATTATTTATTTAAATTCAGTGTTATTGCATTGAATACTGTACAGACTAGAACAATTCTATACAAAATAATAATAGATTTAACATCAAAATTAAAATGTAACATCTAATGTTAAAATGTATGTTTTTGATGTAACCTTATTTGAAAGAATTAAAAGAGCAGTTTCATGTCTAGGTTGATATGGGATTTAGAAAGTAATTACACTGTAAAAAGGGAACAGTTGGATCAACCTAAAAAAATTACTTCAATTGGTAACACCTAAAAAAATTAAGTTTTCTCAACTTAAATTATCACGTTTTAACATGATAATTTAAGTTACATTTTACAGTAACTTTAATATTTTTTATTATGTATATTTATTTATTTTTATTTCAGTTTTAGTTTTATTAATTTTAGTACTTCAACTTCAACTTGTTTATTTTAGTTTGTCGCCAAAGCAACATTTATAATTCATTTATCAACATTTAAGCTTGTTTTTTATCCAATATTTAGATTTTCAATTTCAATTACGATAAAAAAGTTAACACTGGTATGTGAGTCTAGTCGTCTGATAGTAGGAAGAGGGCATCAAAGTTTGATTTGTGGTGACATGTCTCATAAAATTGCATAACAAGAATGCTGAGGGGGAAAAGTCCAGGAGAAGGACTGGTAAAATCCAAGATGAAACTTGGTGTAACGGACATGAAGGAAAACTTAGCTGTAGGCCCAGAAGTCTGAGGCCAGATGGTCACAGATTATGTGTCGATGCAACTGTATTACACTAATCCAGGACCTTGAGGAAACTCTGTGCTTGCGTTTGAGAAAACTGTTCAGTCACTTATGGTTCGGTTATAAGACTCTTATTATGAATTTTATTTTTGTTCTATTTTTCCTATGTGTCTCAAATGATGCACTATACAATATGCACTTATACTAGTATGCACCATGTACTGAGCCATCTAGCGTATGAGGTTTAAAATGATATTGTGTTATCCAGCAGTGGACTCTGATAGCCCTCCCCTTTAAAGCTGTGACATTTGAGTGCATGAATGTTCCAACATTCTGCACTTTGTTTATTCAGTTAATTAAGTGCATCATTAGGGTATTTAAAGTGCACATTCTTTTGTTGGAATTTTCATTGTGAACACATACTCGCACTATTATACTATAACATAGCTTAAATAGTGCATAGCAAACTGGGACCAAGCATCACCTATGTTTTAGGGGCCGTTTACACGTCAACGTATTCAACTAAATGCATTTTAGCCATTCATTGGCTATATAGTGGGCTCCAAAGTGTACGTTTTTGAAAATGATACCATTATAGAATTCTGTTTTACCACAGTTTTACCGTTTTCGAATCCATTCAGCTGATTTTCTGATATAAGAATATCAGTAAGCAGACAGTTTTTGGTCTCATTGACTCCCATAAATTTTTTCCTACTATGGAAGTCAATGAGACCAGAAACTGTCTGGTTACTGATATTCTTCTAAATATCAGAAAATCGGCTGAATGGATTCGAAAACGGTAAAACTCAACTGTTTAACTCTGGGGGAGATGTAAAATGAGCCAATTTCCAAAAAAAGTGGAGTATCCCTTTAAAGGGAAAGTTCACTAAAAATGATAAATCTGTCATCATTTACTCATCATCACGTCATTCCAAATTTGTATGACTTTTTTCTGTGAAACACAAATGAACATATTTTGAAAAATATCTCAGTGTTGTTGTCCATACAATGTAAGTCAATGTGGTCCAATGTCTTCTTTTGTGATCCGCAGAAGAAAGTAAGTTCTCCGGCTTTGGAATGAGACGAGGGAAGAGTAACATTGATGCTGTATTAGTAATCTGAGTGTATTATTTGCACTGCTCACTGCAGGCTTGGACCTCTTTCTCTCACTTTCTGGCGCTTGTCCTTGGCTTAAAAAATCCAAGGACTAAAGTTCCACAACAAATCTCACACATACAGAGGCACAAATAAACAGCACTAACAATCTCCTGTGGCTCTGGAGGTCACTGAGTGAACACACAGAGAATACTGAACTCAGCAACCAACAGACTGCAAGACAAGCTGTCTATACAGATTGAGGTGTTTTACTAGGTACAACACACATAAATAGGGTATAACATACATATACCGTATGAGTGCAGTATGTGTTTTTACTCAGCGAATAAGTGAGAAAGAGCTGTTTGTGTGTAATGTTGTTACCCTGGCTAGGGAATCACCTGGAGGAACAGTGTGATGGGAAAAGGAGAGGGAGATGTTGCATTGTCTGATGGCGGCAGGAAGAATCAATCCTCAGCAGCGCTTGGGAAAACATTGTGGTGGAAAGAGCCATTGGCTAAGGATGCTCAAAGTGCATTGTGGGTAAAAATTGCAAATTTGTTCATGACGGAAACACATGATGGATTCCACTGCCATTGCTTTCAAGGTGGAGTCCTATAACAGGCCTTGATTAGTTATTGATCAACTGATTTTTTTATTATTATTATTCCCTAATATTATGGTTGATTGATTTGATATATTATTTATACTGGCCACTTTCTATTCACCAAAGAATCCTGAAAAATTGTGCTTTATATTTTTGCTATATAAGTAATTACAAAAAATTCTATTTTTTTTTCCTTGTTCCGTGTCAAAAACTGGATAAGGAGGGGAAAGATTTAATCTTCCCACATAACTTGTCATGTGTGCTCTATCTCACTTGATGACAGCATCTTAAACTTACAGTCTAAGGATAATTCAAAGACACAAGCTGTGAGGAGATAAAAACACAGGGTTGCTGCTACATTCAAAAAGGAAACAGCCATCGATAAAAACATCTTTCATGTAAATTAAGCTCCCGGTACACGCCAGTTTTGAATATTCACTTACTTTTCTTCTCCATGTTCTTTTTTTCAAAGTGACAAAGAGTGTCTTAGAGTTTTTAAGCAGACATTGTCATATTGTCAGACAGCGAGTTTGTCTTCATTAGCATTTAGTTAACAGATGACAGCATATGCAAATGACAACATAAACATCAGCGAGGTAAAATGTAAACAATCCGATTTTAACAAGACACCCGTGTCATTTTTTTGACAGAAAACTGAAAAGTAATTACTGTTGGTGCATGAGAATAAATTGATTGATTGTGGTTGACAGAAAATGGCTGATTGTTATCCAAAAAATAAATAAATAATATAATATATATATTAATAATATATATATATATTTAGATATATAATAATATATATATCAAATCTTAGTAGATATAAAACCTGGTAGATATCAAATCTTTATTAATCTGAATATTGTTGTGCATATAAACCATCAAAAGAGCTGTGCTAATTGCAGCCTCATTTTAAACTGAAAGCCTCATGACCTGAGCTAACTCAACATACCCGTGAACCGGCCCTCGGCCCAAAATCGCAACCCAAGATGAAAATACAGGGCCGGCCAAATCATTAGCTAATGCCTTTGTGTATGGCAGTGTGACTCACAAGTTGTGATGAATTATGAAGAGCGCCATCGTAACAGATTAATTACGTCCAACAAAGTCTGAATGAATTTTCCAGGGCTGGCACTTTGAGATGCCAAAGAGAGATGTCAGTATCTCATAAAAAAGGGCCTGCTAAACAAAATATAAGAGTTTCACACTTTTCACACAATTTTCACTCAGAAATTGCTACAAAGAAGTAAAAAGAAACATTGAAATAAATATTTTTTAATCTATTTGCTAACAAGAGGAGAAAAATAAACATAAATATACACTACAGTTACAATTTTTTTGGACCAGTAATGTTTTGTTTTTTTTTCTTGAAAGAAATACTTTTATTCAGCAAGGATGCATTAACCCTTTAAGACCAACGGAAGCGCCGGCGCTCCCGTTTCCCTGTGTTTGTTTAAAAGCCTATAGAAACTGAAACCAAATGGCTAGCTCAATCATTCTTTTTGCATACAAAACCAGAGATGTAACATGTTCAGATCAAGCCTCCAACATGCCCATGTTGCGTTGGTTTCACCCTCTAATCAATCTGTACAAACTGCGTAATATGCGTTTACAAAGAAACAAAAACACAAAAATGCATTGCACGTCTTTGCACACATGTTCTGTAGATCTGCGATTGATATTTACGTCTTCCGATGACTCATTGACGTATCACGTTCTGTGCACTATGACCCCCGGGTGTGTCACATGTTGTGACGTCACACGCTGCGTCATTTGACCATGCGTTTGACTCCCGTTTGACTCCCATTTGCTATATGTTCCTTATATCTTTATTGTCTTTTTACCATCGCTTTATTTTATTATTTCTTTCTCCTTTAGACGTTCACAAATACAAGGACATTCACACACACACACACACACCGCGCGCGAGCGCGGGCGCGCGCACGCACGCAGCGTTATGTCTAAACGAAAGTACACGCCTTTTTTTGAATGAGTGTAAAAATGAGTGTATCTTAAAAACTAATTTATGTAAACAGTTCAAATAAATTCTGTATAATTTTAAATTGTTTTGTGCACGTTTTTCTCATTGACAAGTTTGAGGTTGACATTTATTCATTTTTGTATTGAAGAAAATATGTAAAAAAAATAATAATAATTTTTTTTTTTTGTTTATTGCACTTTTGAGATATTTATATAGTTACTATTGATTTATTACAAACATAGCCTTCAAACTGGGAGAGTAAGGATTATTTTGATGTATGGCATATGAAAATGCTCAAAAAAAAATGACAGCACAGCATGTAAAAATACAAAGATATACTCTGGTGGAATTGTTCTATGGCAGGTCATAAAGGGTTAAATTGATCGAAAGTGACATTCAAAATGTTACACAAGTTTTCGATTTCAAATAAATGCTGCTTTTCATTTGAACCTTTTATTCGTCGAATGCATCACAGTTTTCCCAAAAATATTAAGCAGCACAACTGTTTTCAACATTGATAATAATCAGAAACGTTTCTTGAGCATCAAATCATAAAATTAGAATGATTTCTGAAGACTGGAGTAATGATGCTGAAAATTAAGCTGTGCATCACAGGTATAGCTTAGGCTACATGTTAAATGGTAAATGGACTGCATTATATAGCGCTTTCACAGACCCAATGGCCACCAACATTTCAAAGTATATTTAAATATAAACCTGTTATTTTAAAATGAATTAATAGTTCACAATATTACAGTTTTTACAGCCTTGGTCAGCAGAAAATACTTCTTTCAAAACATAAAAAAATCTAACTGAACCCAAACTTATTCTCTGAAAATAAGTCATATTATCTTTTTTTGTTTACTTCTGTCGAGATACTTTTATCGGAATTATCTTATTCGAGAACGAAAAGCAAAATTGTGTTTATAAATATGTAAATAAATATTTATTTCTATTTTTATCCCTATGAATGTTTCTTTTTCTGTCATGTATTTGTCTCTTGTTTTGTGTGCAAACACATGGCTGGTTGTTTTGGGCTATGTGTTGGCATTGTCTTGTGTTTTTGACCTCGTTCCTTGTTAATGTTGTATCAGTGTCACCTGTGATTGTGATCATGTATCCTTACCACACCCCTTGTTCCCTCGTTAGTATTGATGTTCATCAGTGTCACCTGTACCCTTTGTGATGTGTTCTATGTAAGCTCCCGGTGTTTGTTCCTCAGTGCTGGTTCGTCTTGTTAACATTCGGTTCTGTGAGTATTGTTATCTGTCTGTGAAAGTTCCAGTTCCTATTTATGGTCAAGTCTAGTTATTGTCTGAGTTACTGTTTGTTTGCCCCATCGTGGGTCTTTGTTTTCCGTTTGTAATTAAACCGTGTTTTGTGAAAGTACTGTCTGCGCTTGGGTTCTATTTAGCGTAACGTGACAGAACGAACCAGCCCATTTGAACCCAGCAGACAGTCGACTATGTCTTGTTCCGCCAGTAGCCAGTTGGGTGACCAGGAGCGATGGTGGCAGTCGACCATTGAGGACATGAGGAGGGGCAAGATTCCGTTTCCTCCCCAGGGAGAGAGATCCCTGGAGAGATATGCCCAGGGCCTAGAGGAGAAGAGAAATTTTACGCCGGAGGTCCTCCTAAACTCCTATTTCATCGCGGGGCTCAATGTACCACCTCCGCTGGCTGAACGGCAGGTGCTGATCCGACGCCCATTTCGAGAGGTGGTGGACCATGTGCGTCGAAAGGAGCGGCAGGACCCCACAATGACGTCGTCAGCTTCTGCATTACCAGCGATCCCGGAGAGTCGCGTCCTAGCCACGACAACGCTTGGCCCCCACGTTCTCGCTGCTTCGACGTTGGCGGGGGGTCCTTCAGCCTTGGCTGCGGGGATCACGGTACCGATCCTAGGTCCGGCTATGGCTTCTGCACCGCGGTCAAAGAGGAGGAGGAAGAGATCGTCGGGTTTGCTGTCTCAGTCCCTTCCCGGCTCCGTGCCGATTCTTCAGGTTGCTTCTGTCAGTCTGGTCCACGCTGAGGCAGATGGGAGAGTGACCAAGTCCAGCCCTGTCCCAGCTGTGGATTCTAGTTCTGTCCACGCTGAGGCAGATGGGAGAGTGACCAAGTCCAGCCCTGTCCCAGCTGTGGAGTCTAGTTCTGTCCACGCCGTGGTAGATGAGAGAGTGACCAAGTCCAGCCCTGTCCCAGCTGTGGAGAATAGTACTGTCCATGCTGAGTCGTCTGTGGCACCCTCTGTCCCAGTTCCGTTGAGAGTTGCAACGCCTCCAGTTTTGGGTTCTGTGTCGTCTCCTCTGCTTGCTGCCACAACATCTGTTGTTTCCCCGATTACCCCTGTTCCTGTTGTGCCCCGACCGGTCCCCCCCAGGACTGTACCTCATGTGTCTCCACCCAGAACTGCCCGATTTTCGTGTCCTCAATCAGTGCCCATCTCCAGTGAATTTAGGACTTTTGTTCCACCCACCCACCCTGGACCTCCACCTACGAACTCTTTTGTACCACCCACCCACCCTGGACCTCCACCTATGAACTCTTTTGTTCCCCCACCCCCCCTCCCTCATGTGTTATTTTTATTGTGTCATCCCGATCCTACGGTTATGTTTTCGTGTTTGCCACTGTTAATGGTTATGTTTTGTTGGTTTATGTCTAGTTTACAGTCGGTTATGTCCCATGTGGAGCGTCTAGTAGCCGCTCCGTAAGGAGGAGGTTATGTCATGTATTTGTCTCTTGTTTTGTGTGCAAACACATGGCTGGTTGTTTTGGGCTATGTGTTGGCATTGTCTTGTGTTTTTGACCTCGTTCCTTGTTAATGTTGTATCAGTGTCACCTGTGATTGTGATCATGTATCCTTACCACACCCCTTGTTCCCTCGTTAGTATTGATGTTCATCAGTGTCACCTGTACCCTTTGTGATGTGTTCTATGTAAGCTCCCGGTGTTTGTTCCTCAGTGCTGGTTCGTCTTGTTAACATTCGGTTCTGTGAGTATTGTTATCTGTCTGTGAAAGTTCCAGTTCCTATTTATGGTCAAGTCTAGTTATTGTCTGAGTTACTGTTTGTTTGCCCCATCGTGGGTCTTTGTTTTCCGTTTGTAATTAAACCGTGTTTTGTGAAAGTACTGTCTGCGCTTGGGTTCTATTTAGCGTAACGTGACATTTCTTTGTGTTTTATGGTTATTTACTGCTCGTTTTTTGTTTTGCTTTTTCAATTGTTTGACTAAAATGTCATATCTCCCAAAAAAGAAAGTCTTTTTTATTTTATTAAACTCTAAACAGCTCCCAATTTCCTGATAGAAGCTGAAAATGAATAGTACATCAGTGTTACTTTACCTTTGCGATTTGTTTCCCAAGAGCATTATAACCTTGTTACACTTCCATTTCGTCTTCCAGAAGAGCCCAATAACTTTTTTCCCATGATGCCTTTTTAACAAACACCCATGTTGCTTTCAGCTCAATCATTAAATAACAAATGGCACAATTTTAGTGACATTATGGGAAACATTATGTAGAAATCTGGGACTAGTTCCGGAAGATAAATCCTAACTATGAGCATAAAATGTTCATTCCCAAAAGTGCAGTCAGCTTGGCTTGAGTCTTCACGGAATACTGATTTTCCCTTTGCACTTCACCCTGCGTTCGGTTGCAGGACACTATGCATAAATCAATATCCCACTCAGACATGAGAATAGTTTTAAACAAGGGCCTTGATGAGCAATTTTGAGCGCAAAGCACTGCCTCTTCTTACGGATGACATGCTGGAACATGCTGACGCTCTTTACACGGATTGACAAGAGAGAGAGACACTTGACACAGACAGATGCTTCTTGAGAAAGTCCAGAAAACCACTGGTGTTTCCACTTATCCTCCTCCCTGTTTCTCTAGCAGTGTTTTTTTTCTTCATCTAGTTTAAAAATATCACCAATTATAATCTTTAAGTGAATTATGAACACAATAAAAACACTAAAAGCAAGTCAATTATATAGGTCAAGAAGGTTAAAAAGAACATCTTTTCTGCAAAGCAAAAAAAAAAAAAGATTTTCTTAGTGTTTTTTCTTTTTTTTTTCAGTACAAATATCTTAAAGGATAATTCTGGTATTTAGCACTGTATGTCTATTTTCTAGTTTGTTTTGGATGAACTAGAGTGATTGACACAGAAATTTTGACGATGGGTCCTGTCGCGACTTTTTGACTCTTTTAGAACCGCTTCAGAGTGGCTGTCTATGAGCATGCACAAACATGTCCTTAAAATCACCCTTAATGTTCGTTTTCAAAACTGTGCAACTCACCGAGTGGTTAGTTGTGTTCGTTGATGATTACAAACAAATATATCGGTGCAAAGTATAATTTCAATCTGTGTTATTTGCTATAGTGGAACTATTTTTTCAGATACCTCACAACCGCGTATAAACTTCCGCTCGATATTTGAGTCTGAAGCGTTAGCACACTCCCAACCACTTGATGGAGACAACCACTTTGCCGCAGTTGCTCTGCTCACGCTAGCCTTCTGAGAGACGGAGAACCGAGCGAAAAGACTACAACCAAATGTAAACAGACCCCTTTCGGTTTCCAGTAGCGCAGTAATATCAACGAGCAATGAGTCCTCCAACAGACATCAATGCGATTTTACAAAATGCCAAATAAAACACGACAGAAACTGTATTTCGCAACGCTACTTGTTTAGGAACATCAACGAACACCACTAACCACTCGGTGAGTTGCACAGTTTTGAAAACGAACGTTAAGGGTTGTTTTAAGGACATGTTTGTGCATGCTCATAGACGGCCACTCTGAAGCGCACAGAGACGATTCTAAAAGAGTCAAAAGTCGAGACAGGACCCATCGTCAAAATTTCTGTATCCACCATTCATTCATCATTCATTCATTCATTCATTCATTCATTCATTCATTCATTCATTCATTTCATTCATTCATTCATTCATTCATTCATTCATTCATTCATTCATTCATTCATTCATTCATTGACTGTACTAAATAATACAAATACTATTTTTTACAGAGATTTAGGAAAGAAAGTTTCTCTGAAAAGCAATGCTACAGCCATTCTACTTTGAAATGAAGCAATGGAAGCCAGCAAACAATTGCAGATTATATTAGACCTAAAAAGCTCTATGACCAGAGGCATATTTAAAATGTGAATAAATCAACATACAAGTTTTTGCCTTCTATTGTCAATCGCGCTCGTTCCTGTTGTGTGTCCTCAATCTGGCAACCCACGTGACCTTTAAAACTCTTAAATTTAGGATATTAAGTCTTGTTTTCTGAAAAAAAATCCACAAAATTCTACATTTAAGCTGAAAATAAGAAGATAAAAATATGCCAGTGGGGTAAGAAAAATAAACATAATTCAAAAAGAAAATAAGATTATTTTTCATAACGCACTGACAGAAATGTTTCTTGTTTTAAACATAAACTCACAAAATATTCATTAATGTTTCATCATACAAGGCTTAATATCTTAATCATTTTACTTCTCGAGTAAATGTATCTTGGCTTGCGAACGTTTAGATATTTGTACTGGAAAACTAGACATAAAAGTAAGAAAATCATTTCCACAGTTCAAGAAATCTGATCTTCACATCAAAACTTTTAAATGCATCCTAAAACTTTCGATTTACTTCCAGGTTCACAAACAAACAAACACATTTCCAGTGGATCTCAGACTTTAGGACCCCACTACACTGTATGTATTTATATTCAAATGTGATTTCTTGATTAAAATATGATCATGTATAATCAAAAATAATATTTAAATCAGTAGAGTTTAATACAGCTCCCGTGGTTTGATTGCTTTAATATAGGTAGCTTGATAAGCATATTTTCACAGCAGGGATATAAAAATGATGATAATCATTATGGAAATGCAAAAAATGTTTCTCACTGTGCGTGAGTTTGCATAAGAGACAGAAAATGTCTGTATACGTGTTTGTGTGTGTACATCTCAGCATGTGTGAAGCGCATGTGAACATCGTTGTATTTGACAGGCCGGGGGCCAAAATGAATGATGTGAGTGAAAACTGTGCTTATTCGAGTGATAAATCATTGTTTAGCAAGTTGCCATAAGAGCAAGATAACACTTGACACAATTATTGAAATGGAATGCAAGGCCTCTCTCTCTCTCGACTGATGATGCAAGACACGATGGCACTTACGTAAAGGTACTTCCACACTATCTGCTACCGAACCTACACTTGCCCTTGTGTAGTGTTGCCCTACTTAAATAAAGTGCACCATTTTTAGGCAGCACGACTGCAAATGTTGTTACTAACAAGCCGAATAAACAAGATCAACTGCACAAACTTGCAAAACATTTGAAAACTCACAGTTTCTTGTTTTGTGTCATGTTAGGGCAAACTTTATAATAATCACACACAAAAATGCATCTCTCTCTCTCTCTCTCTCTCTCTCTCTCTCTCTCTCTCTCTCTCTCTCTCTCTCTCTCTCTCTCTCTCTCTCTCTCTCTCTCTCTCTCTCTCTCTCTCTCTCTCTCTCTCGTCAGAGACAGAACGTCAGAATCATTTATAATTTCTTGAAAGTCCAACAGTTGTAGTGATTATAAATTCCAACTGACGAGAAGTCAATAAAATATGAAACACATTTCACAGAAGTCTGAATAACACCGGTGGAAGTATTTCAAGGACTTTTCACACGGAACCTCAGAGGTGTGGATCTGGAATAGTAAATAAAGGCCAAACAAAAAATGTATAAAAACAGAATAAGAATTTTAAAGGTTTAAATCAAGTTAGAATTTACACGAAAACATATTTGCAGCATTTTATTCATACATTGACAAATTAATGTGTATTAATATGAAAAATGCCTAGTCTTGTCATGAAACTCTAGATGGCGCAGGCTGATGTGTCCGTAACACAAGCTAATGATATTTTCAGTGTTAACTACTTGGCGCAAGCTGATTGGTTCATGTTGGATCTGCAGCCAATGAGCTTGCCCCTCAACATTCAAATGGCTGGATACCATTCACCATAGCATTTTGCAGCACGCTTTCAGAGTTCATCTAAAACCCTCCACCTTCCCCAGCTCCACCTGTATACTGCCCTACAAAGCCAAAAGGCAGTAACTGCATTTTTGGTCAAAAATGAGTTAATGTCATTTTTGGGATATTAAAGACCTCCTTTATCATGTGGATAAATATCTATACTCAATTTGACTGTTTTTTCAAAAAAATAGAGGGTTGTGTTCACAGTAACTCCCAAAACCATACAAGCAACCATGGCAGAAAGCGGTAACTGCAGTTACCATTCTTTGGCTTTGATCTTCGACGCAAAAGTCCAGTTACGTACTCTGCCCTACAAAGGCAAAAGGCAGTAACTGACCAGAGTGTCAAACTGAGAAAAATGACTTTAAAGTTTTTTGTTTTGTCCACACAAATGTATTATAGGTAGAGCAATGAAAATCTGGTGACTTGTTGCCCAGATGAAGAAATGTGTGTATATAAAAAATCTTGAGCTCAAAGTTGACCTTTGACCCTTATTTGTCAGATACTGTACTCTGCCTTTGTATTATTTACTAAAAAATAAGGAGTCGTGCAAAGGCAAAAGGCAGTAACTGACATATAATCAATATTTGCTTACCACCATTTAGAAGATAATTAACTGATCACCTTCATTAAAGTCTAATGATCATGGCATTTGTTTTAGATGACACACAAATACTTAGACATGTCGTTGTTGCTATCCTGTGCTGGGAGTGCATTCAGTTGGAGTCAATGCGTAAACTAAAAAACTTCAATTTTGTGTGCAGCAAAACCAGCAGATAGGTGACACAAGAGTGTACAGTGTGAATAAATACAACAACTATCTCTGATAATTAAAAACAATCATTTATTTGAAAGAGAACGCAAATATGTCAGTTACTGCCTTTTGCCTTTGCACGACTCCTTATTTTTTAGAAAATAATACAAAGGCAGAGTACAGTATCTGACAAATAAGGGTCAAAGGTCAACTTTGAGCACAATATTTTTTAAATACACACATTTCTTCATCTGGGCAACAAGTCACCAGATTTTCATTGCTCTACCTATAATACATTTGTGTGGACAAAACAAAAAACTTTAAAGTCATTTTTCTCAGTTTGACACTCTGGTCAGTTACTGCCTTTTGCCTTTGTAGGGCAGTATAGATATGCTATGGGAAATTGAGATATATATATAGGTTAACACAAAATAGTTTAAAATCCTGGACCTGAATCATACTAATGAGCTTTAATCCTGACAGTCAACTGTGCTATATTTTTAGTTTCCTTTCAGGAAGATGTTTTGCTCTGCTTTTATCGAGTTGCATCGGTTCCTGAGGTTTCCATGAGCACAACCACACATTCCATGTACTTTATTCTTTCAAAACACTCCTTGTGCTCTGTGTACCTCAATCAAAGCCTGTTCTCACCACTTCTGTCTGATTAGGAATGATTATGGTCTAGGTATCGATGGCTTTGCTCCTCATAGCCCACCTGGGCTCTTGAGACAGACACAGTTATGGCGCTGACCTTCTGTGTTCCTCATTTATACAGGAAATTACAATTTCCACCCCACATGTTATCTAGACTGCAATTTACAAATGCAGTCTGGTGTAAAAAGTGAGTGATAGACATCAGTATGTATGTGTACAGTACGACTGCTGGTAATATACGACTGGCGAGCGCGTTCTCCTTGAGGACGGGTGTCTGAAGGCCGGGCGAAGTCCTACGGTTACATTTACAGGAGAACTGCAATCAGCGCAGGTCTCAACCCCATCTCAACTTTCTCATAATGAGATGTTGAAACTGGGCCCTTGGGACTTTACGCAGCCATTTTCTTCTGGCACAGAGACGGATTGATAGACATGCATGGACCAATACAAGCATGGCGACAAAAACGAAATAAGCTTATGTGATTACGGAAGATGCCAGTGCTGTGAAATGGAAGTATTATTGGTTATGTTACACTTACTGATGGGATGAAATCGATGTTTGCTTATGGTGACTGAATTATATGCTGACAATAGTAGTAGCTGTAGTGCTGCATGTGAGCAGTCAATATTAATACATTTTGGGTGATCAAACTGGACAGTTTATTTGATGCCTGCGCTGTTTTATTGATCAGTATTATGGAGGAAATATTAATCTTGAAAGTGGTATTTCATTTTACTTTGCATCACATGCAAAACAATGTGAAATATCTAACATATCCACTTCAGTTAAAATTGAGAACCCAAGTGCTGTGGGTAAATTAGTGTGTGTGTGTGGGGGGGGTGGCAATAGAATTAGACCAAAAAGCTTGACTTAAAGTTTAAACAAGCCTTAAAAAAAACATACGAAAACTCTCACAAAAAAGCAGGTTACATAAATAGCACGAGAAGCACCAGAAAACAATAAAACATTCAAATAAAAGACGTGAATAAGAACAAATATACCCGTTACAAAATCAAATAATAAAATAATTACAGCAACAACAAAAAATAAAAAAAATAAAAAAATATGCAGGAAAGAAAACACACATATTTTCACAGTTATTATATCTCTAAAATCTCTTTTTTTCTCCTTAACAATCATGAGAGCAAACAGAGACTAACTTTTTTTAAACTAACCATCTCAAGTGTATTAAATAAAATCTTGACAAGGATTTAAATCAGTGTGATTTAAGTGTCATTGATAGACTATTATAGATTTTGTAGAATATAATTTGATTTATGTAATTTGTTTCCATTTTATTTTTGTTGTTTGTTATGTTTGTCTGTTTATTGTTTTATTTTTTATGTGTATAAATGTGTGTATATACATTTATTTTCTAGTCTTGGTTTAATTTATTATTTTAGTACTTAAACTAAACGAAAACTAGAAATGCTGCCTTGGCAACTAGCTTATACATATTACTTCAAGTAATGAAAATGTTTTGTTTTTGTATGGTTTTAGTTTTATTCGACAATAATAACCCTGTCTCAAACTGTGCTTAGAGTTTATATTCAATAACAACCACAAATATGATATTTTAGTCTTTTTTTTCTTTGATGAAAAGAATAAGTAGTCTCAAAGTTTCAAAATAAGTCTTAATAATGTCTCAACCTGTTACAAAGATTGCATTCAAAAGCCAGAGATATAAGAACTCAAACTTTCCTCATGCTAAATCTACAATTAAAAGCCGCAATTTATATATGAACATTTCTAATTTTTCAAGACAAATGTTGGTAACACTATTTCAATGGTCCACTTTAGACATCCACTAAGTAGCATTACAACATGTCAACTAACTTTGACTCAACTGACTATAAGTAACTTTTCAAGTAGGCCTACATGTCAACTTATTCTACTAACGCTAAGGTTTACTAATACTCCAATGCTCAGAATAGAGATAATTTTTTCAGTGTTTTTTTTTTTTTTTTTTTTTTGGAAATTAAAAAAGCAGGATCCTGTTTAATATTAGGTCTGCATTATCTTCTACAAAACCCTAGTGACAAGGAATTATAAAACAGAAGCGAGTCTCGTCTGCGAGACACTTTGTCAAGCTCAAACATTGACAGAAGAGGCTCCTCTGTCTGTCCACGATAACATCACAGCCGTCCGTGATCAGTGCCATGTTGGAATAAAATATTTTCCCTTCTCCAGACTGAAAGGAGGATGTTTGGGAATATGAGCGCAGGCTTACTGATCTCAGTCCTTAGAATCAATCAAGACAGCATTGCCCAGCAGATAATATGGGACGTGTTGTAACCCGATCGATATTTGGCCCTGCCACACTGCATATAAATCTTCTATGCTGGATATTGATGAATTAACCTTAAATAACCTTAACTAGAAATATGTAGAAATCTCCATGGATGCTGATAGATTTATAACTTGTCAAGGATGAATGCTGAATCGATAGAAGAGAATAACTTGGTTTCCTACGTTTCCTACCTTTTGCTGGAAATTGATTTCATACACTCGTTTCAAAAGTACATGAGGAAATCCAGTTTAAAGTAACTGTAATCCCAGCATTGCACAAGCTAGTGATTTAAAGAGATGATATACCCAAAAAAGAAAATACTGTCATTATTCACCCTTGTGCCATTCCAATGATTCTTGAAAAACCTAGACAGTGAAAAACTCATCATAAATGTATCATGAAAGTGGTATGACCAATAACATTTTGCTGTATTTTGAGGCGGCATTTTGACTCATTCAACAGATGAGTCAAGTGGACTACTTTTATGATACCTTTATGATGTTTTTGGGCCATTTTTTGGAGATTGACAGCTTTTTGTACTCCACATGAAAACTAAATTTGGGTTGAGAAGCTTGTTGGGTTTAGAAGCAGTTAATCACTGATGTAGAAGCACCCTGGTTGTAAGCCTAAACTTCACATAAACTCTCAAATCTGATGGTTGATTGGAATGTTCTTCCAGGATCAACAAAGATGTTGATCAGATTCACCGGCTAACTGTACGTTCACACTGCCGCCGACTTGAGCGGCAAAGAAGCTCTGGCCACTCTGTATAGGACGCTTGTCAAAAAGTACAGGGAGCTTGTTGAGAGAAGTGAAGAGTCACAACATGAAATGTAAACAAAAAAACAAGCAATACATTGACACTAGAAAACTTTTAAAATGACAGTATTTCTATATTGCCTATTCCGCATCTCAACGCACGCATAAAGCTTGCCACAAAGAACCGGCCAAAGTAAGGATTATGCATTAAACATTTGAATTGTTTATTAATAAACTACTGTTTTCTGTCAGTTTTCGGTTCATTTATGAGACACGCTCCAGTTCGCACACCGGCGCCTCCGTGTTCTAATTATCGTCTACTATATTTGCTCCTTATTTATTAATCCAGGCAATTTGTTGATGAAACATTGATTAAAATGAAGATACAATTTATACAAAACGAAATTCACTTTAAAGAAAGGCTTCCTACAAAACAAAACTTAAGTGGTCAAAATCATGTCTGACCCATTCCAAATGTTTTTGATATATTGGTCATCTTATAATCCTATCTTACTCATCTCATGCTGCGGTTCCCTTTTCATATAATCAACATAGATGAAATATTGAAATAAAAAAAATTACATTATATTATTTAAACATATGAAACGTATGTTTAAGTTTTTTAACATATTGAATGTTGTCATGTCATGTCACCATAAATGATAGGAAAAACCAGCAACGGTGATGATGAGCTTCTCCTCCATTTTCTCGGAACTAATGTTTTGGTAGGAAAGAAAGTTTACATCGTATGTTTCTCCGGAATCAGCCAGAGCGAAGGATGTCCTATATTCCGTTTGGTTGCTGCTGTTTTGCCTCTGCTTGCCGCTGAACCGCGTCATAGCTCATTACCATAAAGTTGAGCTACTTTCAACTTTCTGATTGACGCTCAAAACGCTCAAGACGCCCAAAACGCAAATCCCAAAACGCTTCCATTGAAAATGATTGACTTCCGGTAGCTTTGGAAGCTCAAGTCGGCGGCGGTGTGAACGTACGGTAATGAAGGTGCAGAAACTAGAGAAGAAATAATATGAACATTTCATATTACGATTATAGAGACCAAAATGATCATGATTATCAATATTATCACTGTATTGTTCAAATGTCTAATACATACACTGAAATCATTTCATCAAGTTTTTATAGCCATATTTTAAATGAACAAAAAATGTTGGTTTGGTGACTTCAGCATTCACTCAGTATGTATTTTAATAATGTGAAAATTATGCAATATTTATGATTTTGATTATGCACTTGTGAGTGCAGTGCGCATACAAAGTGAGCTCCGCCCACATACTCATCTGATTGGCTGTGATAGTGAGCTCCGCCCATACACTCTTCTGATTGGCTGTGATTCAGACACGTCTCGTTATCACGAGACAAACTGCTTGGCGCTGGAATCTTATTGCATCGCGTTTGGTTAGGACATGGTGTAATACTAACCGCCTGGAATTATATTGTGGTTTATCGTCAAACCAGTAATCGTTTCATCTGTAGCACAAACATCTATTAAAAAGCTTTCGATGAAAATGAGCGGTGTTTGTGTATGGACCCCACAGCTTGTATGCACTTGATTGATCACTGGCTCTCTGTTTCTCTGGCCACGCCGCATTAATGGCCTTCCTCGCACCCTCCAATTACTCTCAGGAAAATGATTTGAGCCTCTCCTGATGTCTAAGAGCCACCGGAAAATTTCTGAACTGGATCCTGTCCAACTTAATGCATAAATTAACAGAGCCTCACCATGCAGGAGGAAGAGGAGTTATTCATCACTCGAGCCCCAAACGCTACTCATGTTACAGTAACCAGCAGAATCCTACAACCTGAGGTACATCGTAAGCCTCTGTGTTATGTACATCCATGTTTACTGAATATTGTCACTTAAGAACCGAAGGAGCGAGACTGCAAGGCTGGATGGCTTCGGAAAGAGGATTAAGGGTGGGATGCTGTGTAGCGGAGCGCAGGGGTGGGGGATGGAGCGCTGATGCGGAGAGATAGACAGAGGAAGGAGAGTGAGAAGGGGAGATATATAGAAAGGGAGGAAGTGTTGACAGATAGGCAGAACTATTTTATGGCTTCAAAGTTACTGATGAGTAAAGAGGCACAGCAAACTTCCTCACACAAAAGCTGCTGCTTTGCAATACAGTCTGTTACAAATATATGACTACTGTGGGAAGAGAAATTAAGGTTAAAAATAAGGATGAACAGGTTTTTTCTTTTCTTGTCTTCGAGGAGGCACCTATGGAAGCTTGTTTCCGCCACAGAATAAAAAAAAGAAAAGATAATTGCAATTTTTTAATCGCACAACTGCGAGTTTACATCTCGCAACTCTGACTTTATTTCTCAGAATTGCAAGATATAAAGTCAGTATTGTGTGATATAAAGTCACAATTAGGTGTTATAAAGTCAGAATTGCGAGATATAAACTCGCAATTGCGAGATATAAAGTCAGAATTGCGAAATGTAAACTCGCAATTGTGCGATAAAACGTTTTTACATCACACAATCATAGAGCGACTTTACATTACGCAATACTGACTTTATAACACCCAATTGCATGTTATAAAGTCAGAATTGCGAGAAATAAACAATAAATATAAACGTTTATATCTCGCAATTGCGAACTTTAAAGCACGCAATTCTGACTTTATAACTCTCAGAACTCCAAAAATCAGAACTGTGAGATATAAACTTGCAATTGTGAGGAAAAAAAGTCACAATTGTGAGATAAAAAGTCACAATTACCTTTTTTATTTTTTATTCTGAGGCGGAAACAAGCTTACATAGGCACCAGTGGCAGTCCAGGGTAAAGTAATGTAAAGTAAAATAAACTGTAAGGTGCATAGAAAAAAAATCACTTTGCATTAACTTGCTAGTTTAGCTTCTGAAGTTGCAAGCTTGTTTTATTTACATTATTATATTATAACATTTAACAGATTTTGTTCATCCTAAAAATACAACATGTGTAATAAGGATACCAAAACAGTGTACGCTGCATTTTTTTTAAATATTTGTCTTGAGTTTTTATTTATATGTTAATTTTTACTAAACCAACAAACAAACAAATCTTTGAATGTGTTCCTGTCCAAGTAATGCAACCAAAAAGAAAGCTGTCAAGAAAACACAGTTCCAGCTGGATGAAGCCAGTGTATCTGTTACGGCGCCCAGTCTCCCCGATTCCACCTGTTCTCAGCCACGAACGCCCTCTCCTGAATTCTAGTGATTTGCATACTTTCCCCTTAGTATGCATCTTTGGAACTCTGATTACCTACACCTGTATCATTGGCACTCTGATTACCTTCACCTGTTACGAATCATATCTGATTGCCAAGCCTTTATCTGCCTCGTTCACGGAGCGCTCTTTGCGAAGTATTGCCTCTCTATGTGTGCATGTCCAAGCAATCCTCCTATTCCTCAATCTACCTGTTTCCTCTGACCCACGCTGAACTAACCTTATCTGATTGTCCGCAGCCTGCCTCTCGACCTCCAGCCCGTCCCGGATTCTGATTCTCAGCTGCCTGCCCTGACCAAAGCCTGTCCCTGGATACTGAAAGTTCGCTGCCAGCCCTCGACCTCCTGCCCGGTTTGACTCACGCCTCTGCCTGCCACCTTTTATTACTATCCTGAGTTGCCTTTTGTCTGACTTTTCTGTTCAATAAATCTGTTGCATATGGATCAGTCTCGGCCCTCTGAGTCATTACAGAATACTTCGCCAAACGAAGATCCAGCAACTATGTCTGCGTTATCTGCTGCGTTCACCACTCAAGCCTCTCAACTGGCCTCTCATCATCATCAGCTGACGCGACTAACTTCAGTAACAGAGGAACTGGTAAAAGCTTTGCAAAACCTACAAACCTCGTCAGCGTCTGCTTCACCGTCTCCCGCATCCGCGCCTGTGCTGCAGACCGCCGCAAGCCCTCGTCTCGCACTACCTGAAAAGTTTGACGGGAACCCAGGCAAGTGCAAGGGCTTCATTCTTCAATGCTCGCTGTTTTTGAACCAACAGCCCTCGCCTCACCCAACGGATGCCAGTAAAATCTCCTTCGTCTCCTCTCTGCTTACTGGCCGCGCTCTGGACTGGATCACGGCTGTGTGGAGAACGGATGGCTCTGCATTTCGTTCATACGACGAGTTTCTTCGGGACTTTCAAGCAGTTTTCGAGCATTCCAAAGGAGGAAAGGGGGCGGAGGATCTTCTGCTGGAACTCACGCAGGGACGGACTTCTGCCGCCGAGTATGCACTTGAATTCCGCACGTTAGCTGCTCAGACTAACTGGACTGATAACTCTCTGAAGGTTATTTTTCGGCGGGGTCTGAGTCACGAGTTACAGGCGGAACTGGCCTGCCGCGACGAGGGAAAGGATTTTAACCAGTTTGTCCATCTCGCCATCCAGATCGATAATCTGATGCGCTCGCGCCGTCCTGGCGGCCGTTTACCAACCTCCTCACGCAACCTTCCCCTGCCCCGGTATTACAGTCACGTGACTACCGACTCCAGCGAACCCATGCAGATTAACGCTTCCCGGCTCACTGAAGAGGAAAAGGAACGACGTAGGTCTCAAAGGCTGTGCTTATACTGCGGTGAAGCTGGTCATTTTCGTCAGACCTGTCCTCAACGACCTCCATCCAGGGACAAAGCTTCGGTGAGTCTGACCCTTGACTGTTTAAACCCTCATTCATGTATTACTGTTCCCATTACATTAACTGTTAACGGAAAAATAGTCACAGCATCTGCTTTGATAGATTCTGGTGCTGCTGGGAATTTCATGTCTCAAGATTTTGCTATTCACCACGAGATGACTCTGATTCCTTGCATTACTCCCCTTTCTGTTGAGGCTGTCGACGGCCGACCGCTAGGCTCTGGTCGCGTCACTCATCTATCTCAGAATTTGCGCATGCGCACTGGTGTGTTACACTGTGAGACGATTCAATTCTACATACTGCAAGCTCCTCACACTCCCATTATTCTGGGATTACCCTGGCTCCGTAAGCACGATCCGCTTCTGCAATGGACATCCGGTCAGATCGTCAGCTGGGGAAAAAACTGTTTTTCCAACTGCCTGTCTACTATCCAACCCCTAACCATACGACGTATCCTAGAGCTCCCCGATGACACCGTGATGAATCGTCTGCCCTCCGTGTACCACGATCTGGCTGAGGCCTTCAGCAAATCCAAAGCTACCAAGTTACCTCCCCATCGTGCGTATGATTGCGCAATCGACCTCATACCAGGCTCCACACCACCCAGGGGGCGTGTTTTTCCGCTGTCCCAACCTGAGACCGAAGCCATGCAAAAATATATCGAGGAGGAGCTCACCAAAGGGTTTATTCGTCCTTCCACATCTCCCGCTTCAGCCGGCTTCTTCTTCGTCCAAAAGAAGGAAGGAGGACTCCGTCCGTGTATCGATTATAGAGCGCTCAATGACTGCACGGTCAAGTTCCGTTATCCACTCCCCCTGGTGCCCGCTGCTTTGGAGCTTCTTCGTACAGCAAGATATTATACCAAACTGGATCTACGATGCGCTTACAACCTGGTCCGTATCCGTGATGGAGATGAGTGGAAGACAGCCTTTTCTACGTGCACTGGGCACTATGAATACCTGGTCATGCCTTTCGGGCTTTCAAACAGTCCAGCTGTTTTCCAGTCCTTTATTAATGATGTGTTCCGGGACATGCTCCAACGCCACGTCATCGTCTACATTGACGACATTCTTATTTACTCAGAGTCACTAGAAGACCACATTCAGCACGTCCGGGCGGTTCTCCAGAGGCTCATACAGCATCAGCTCTGCGCTAAGATTGAGAAGTGCGATTTCCACCAGACCTCCACGACTTTCCTGGGCTACATCATTAGTCCTGGGGGCGTAGCTATGGACGAAGGCAAGGTCAAGGCGGTGGTGGATTGGCGCCAGCCAACTACGTTGAAGGAGTTACAACGCTTCCTCGGGTTTGCGAACTTCTATCGCCGTTTCATCAGAGGATTCAGCATGGTGGCGGCGCCCTTGACTGCACTGGTTCGTAAAGGCACCTCACGTCTACCCTGGACTGAAGAAGCTACCCAGGCCTTTAGTCTTCTCAAGCAAGCTTTCACTTCAGCTCCTATTCTGCGGCATCCTGATCCAGAATCGCCTTTTGTTGTGGAGGTGGACGCTTCGAATACCGGCCTAGGCGCAGTCTTGTCACAGCGTCAGGGAACGCCTCCCAAGTTATACCCCTGCGCTTTTTACTCCAGGAAGCTCAACTCAGCGGAACGAAATTATGACGTGGGTGACCGTGAGTTACTTGCCATGAAGGCAGCGTTAGAAGAATGGAGGCACTGGTTGGAGGGCTCTACGCATCCTTTCGTTGTCCTCACCGACCATAAAAATCTGGAGTACCTTCGCACGGCTAAGAGGCTGAACCCCCGTCAGGCCAGATGGTCCTTGTTCTTTTCTCGTTTCCAATTTTCTGTTACCTATCGTCCGGGCTCCAAAAACACCAAGGCAGACTCTTTGTCTCGCCAGTTCGACTCTGAGGGTACCATCCAGACTCCAGAAACCATCCTTAGCCCTGATCTTGTTATCGGCCCCGTTCAGTGGGATATCGAGACCGAACTCGAGCTGGCCAACGCCAACACTGAGATCCCTCCAGACTGTCCTCCGGGGAAAATCTATGTTCCCGAAGCCCTGCGTGAAAAGGTGTTGAAACAGGTCCATACTCTTCCCAGTTCAGGACACCCGGGCATCACGGCCACCATTCATCTCCTGCAGAACCGCTTTTGGTGGTCAGAATTGTCTCGGGACGCCAGCCGGTTCGTACAGCATTGCCAGACCTGCAACATCCAGAAGTCATCCCGTCTCTTGCCCGCCGGCTTACTTCATCCACTACCCATTCCACAGCGACCTTGGTCCCATATAGCCATTGATTTTATTACGGATCTACCACCCTCCGATGGACACACCACCATTCTAACGGTAGTTGACCGCTTTTCTAAGGCATGTCGCCTCATTCCTCTCAGTAAGCTGCCCACCGCCCTGCAGACCGCGGAGCATCTCTGCAATCTGGTATTCCGGTTCTATGGTTTACCCGAGGACATCGTCTCGGACAGGGGCCCCCAGTTCACCTCTCGTGTTTGGGCTGCATTCTTCCAAAGGTTGCAAGTTAACGTGAGCCTCACCTCCGGCTACCATCCCCAGGCGAATGGTCAGGTCGAACGCCTCAATCAAGAGATCTCTCGCTTCCTCCGGTCCTACTGCCAACTCCATCAAGGGGACTGGAGCCGGTACCTGATGTGGGCAGAGTATGCTCAAAATTCCATTCGTAAGCACTCCACAGGCCTGACTCCTTTTCAATGTGTCCTCGGTTTCCAACCACCCCTGTTTCCGTGGTCCGGTGAGCCCACTAGTGTCCCTGCAGTAAACGACTGGCTGAGTCGAAGTGAGGAAACCTGGAACCTGGCTCACACACACCTCCAGCGGGCCGTCAATCGTGGCAAAGGGCAGGCTGACCGTCATCGCCGTCCCAACCCACAGTATCAGCCAGGTCAATGGGTATGGTTATCTACTCGGAACCTTCGTCTTGGGCTCCCCAGCAAAAAGCTCAGTCCCAGGTTTATGGGTCCATATAAGATCATCCGCCAGATAACTCCTGTATCCTTTCGCCTTGCTCTGCCCAGACATCTACGCATCTCCCCTACGTTCCATGTCTCGTTGCTCAAACCTGCCCACACCCCCCTCCGAGGAGGAGAGAGGGGATTCCTATGATCATTCATCTCAAGCAATCGTTGTGGAGGGTGAGGAGGCCTATCGTGTTAATCAACTGCTGGATTCCAGACGTCGGGGGGGACGTTTGCAGTATCTGGTCGACTGGGAAGGATTCAGCCCAGAAGAGCGGTCTTGGGTCAGCTCAGGTGACATTCTGGATCCTTTGCTCATTCAAGAATTCCACCACAAACATCCTGACAAACCTGCTCCCCGTGCTCGTGGCAGACCCCGCCATCAGCATCCTCGCGCCAGGAGTCGCTCGCAGGGGGGGGGCTCTGTTACGGCGCCCAGTCTCCCCGATTCCACCTGTTCTCAGCCACGAACGCCCTCTCCTGAATTCTAGTGATTTGCATACTTTCCCCTTAGTATGCATCTTTGGAACTCTGATTACCTACACCTGTATCATTGGCACTCTGATTACCTTCACCTGTTACGAATCATATCTGATTGCCAAGCCTTTATCTGCCTCGTTCACGGAGCGCTCTTTGCGAAGTATTGCCTCTCTATGTGTGCATGTCCAAGCAATCCTCCTATTCCTCAATCTACCTGTTTCCTCTGACCCACGCTGAACTAACCTTATCTGATTGTCCGCAGCCTGCCTCTCGACCTCCAGCCCGTCCCGGATTCTGATTCTCAGCTGCCTGCCCTGACCAAAGCCTGTCCCTGGATACTGAAAGTTCGCTGCCAGCCCTCGACCTCCTGCCCGGTTTGACTCACGCCTCTGCCTGCCACCTTTTATTACTATCCTGAGTTGCCTTTTGTCTGACTTTTCTGTTCAATAAATCTGTTGCATATGGATCAGTCTCGGCCCTCTGAGTCATTACAGTATCATAATGATATTTGGATATCCAGAAGATGAGTTTATCACTGGAAAAAGCAAATACTTGACAGCTTTACCCACAATGCAATTCATCTCTTCTGTTTAGCCTTATCAGCATTTGGAATTAGCAAACCTCATCAAGTTCAATGCCTGCGTATTTAAAGAGAGTAATTAATCATATGCTAATATATTGACTTGGCTCTGAGAAAAATAAATTGTGAGCTAAGCTGGACCTGATTAAAACCTGCCAGAGACTTCATGGAGAAGGAAACACACGAAGGAGCAGAACGTCTGAAGTGTTCATTGTACCGTATACGTACGCCTTCAGCTGTCATTAGACCGATACCTGCATGATTCTTTTACCACAATATGTTTTTACATATTTATTTAGTTATTGAATTTGTTGCTTTTATTCTTGGTGATGTTGGAGTTAATAGCACCACCCTAGTGAAAAATAAATATACTGAAATATAGTTGAAATACATGTATTTTATGCTTTAATTATATACTACAAATACATGTACATATTTCATACTTAATATACATACACTGCAATTGTACTTTTAGTATACTAAATTCATAGACTTAAAGTCTGCTAAATTGGAACAACTAATTTTGTACTTAATGTACTTTGTATGTTTTCCAGAAATACAGCTGAGGTCCAACTAAAGATATACTTTAGGTGCACTTTAAATCTTGTATTTAAAGACTGATATTATACAGAGATCATACTACCCTTACCAATAATGATATTAAACACATTTTAGGCATAATATTAAGAAAAGTGCATTGTTCAATAAAGAAGTACTCCAAATAAACTTTAAATATATGTATTATATCAGTACGTCTCAGCAATGTGTCGGACTTGTATTATAGTATGACATAAATGTATTTTAAATACATTTTGGTATATTTTACACTATAGGACAGTCAAACAGTAAGGAGTCTGTATCAGATACATTCATTATTTCTTTGCTTTACAGGTCAAGTTTAAAGGTGCTCTAAGTGATGTCACGTGTTTTTTAGGCCAAAACATTTTTTGTCACATACAGCAAACATCTCCTCACTATCCGCTAGCTGCCTGTCCCCTGAACACACTGTAAAAAGACGTGGTCTCTGCAGACACCCCAGGCTCCACAAACGGCAACAAAAACAAACTGGGCTAACCCGCACCACGAAACATAACAAACTGTTCCAGCCAATCACTGATAAGAAAGGTTTGGGGGTGGGGTTTGGGGGTTAGTGCGCAGATGAGGAGGAGGGAGGGTCTAGCTAGCCTCCGTTTTGTTCGACAATACTTTAAACGTAACAAGAAGTGACGTCAACAAAGATCGCTTAGAGCACATTTAAAGGAGCTAGATTTCAGAAACTCTTGTTATTAGTGACAGCGGTGGCCGTTAAGGGAATAGCAGCCAGCAACTTATTGCTATTTCTTGCACTCGTGCTCACATAACGAACAAGAGATTGAACGTGATTCAATGCCCTGATATACTCACTGAAAAGTTATTTTCTGTTCTTCTTATACTGTTAGCGAACACCGAGACGCCACACTGCTGTTAGCGCTGTTTAGATGAATATGTAAATATGTGCTGTGCACTTCCCTCTCAATAACAAAATAAACAACAAAAATGACAGCGGTAAGAAAGCATCTGATTATTGATATGTGGATATGTTTGCACGAACATTGTATAAGCATTTGTTTCATGTGTCATGGAACGGAAGAGAGACTCTCGGTAGCGTGTGTAAACGTCACATCCTTTTGATTTTCATGGACAAAACATCCCGAATCTTTCACAATTGAAAGACTCCATTGACTTCGATATAGGAAAAAAAAAAAATTTGTATGAAAGTCAATGGCTACCGTCAACTGTCTGGTTACCAACATTCTTTAAAATAACTTTGTGTTCAACAGAAAAAAAGAAACTCACAGGCTTGGAACAACAAGGGTAAGTGTTGACAAAAGTTTATTTTTTGGGTGATACCCCTTCTAAATGAAGATGCATTTTAACACAGATGAGCTCTTCTCCTTTGCTATTAGATCCTTCCTTTTCTCTGCTCTTCTTTGTCTGTCTGCAGTATCCATGAGCCTGGAGACATCATACAAGTGCTGAACAAGACAGCCGCAGTGGCAGAACATGTACAACACAGCTGCACCATCTTGTGAGGCTGTGCGAGTGCCTCTTCATCTGCTTTCCTTCTCCACTCATTCCCATCGGAGTCAGGTGGCAGGCAATGCTGCGTTTAGTATTGATGTTCAGAAATAGAGCCAGAATCTGAGGGAAGAATGCATCCGTCAGGATCCATCAGAGAAGACTCTCTCATTGCTTTAAAGATCCCTTCCCTTCCATTTACTGTCATGCCAGACTGTATGCGACATGAAAATAGCAGGAGAATCCAGAGTGTTCTAGCTGAACGTTGATGCTTGGTCATCTAGTGGTGTCATGCAGGGCCACACTATAGTACGCGATGATGGGAATCAGCAATTCTGCGTTCTCATCAAGTGGATGCTGGAGGGAGTGTGATTATGAAAGAGAGTGCGGATGTGAGGGTCATTTTAGGAGAAATTGAGGCTTGGAAGAGAACCGCAAAATGTCTGTGAGGTGTTACGGAAGTAAGTTTTTAGAATGGTTACCTCGGCTGAAATATATATTTATATAAAAGTCAGAAAAAGTTTTTCGCCACTTACGACACAATTGAAAAATGTAAGGATGTCTTTGCATTATACAACAAGGGCCATTTCTTTTTTCTATGTTTAAACAAATAAAATAAAAATAAGCAAGCAAAACTTTTCACAGAAAGTACTTTTGCTAAAAGGTTTAGCATTGCAGAAGACACTAAGTTACGTAAGTTATAAGACACTAAGTAAGTTATACATATAAAATAAATCTTACCAACCTCAAACTTTTATATACATTTATAATATTGAATAAATATATATTAAACAAATACATATACAAACATTACTTCCAATCCTTGATTTTGATTGGTCAATAGCTGTGTTTTATTCACGATAAAACATGACTATGACCGCTTAACCCTATGTATCACTACACAACACCCCTAGCAACCACTCTTAGCAAATAAAACACATGTTTGATCTCAGTGATATTGTTTAATGAAGCTAGAGTATTGTGAGAGATCGAGTAAGCAAGTCTGCATTTAGAGTAGACATATCATTTTCCTACAGGTCAGTCCTATATTCATAATACAAAATACAAATACAAAAAATCCGTTTGAATGTCCGCTATGATAGCTTGTCCTTTTACCTTGTCCTTTTAACAGTTAAGGGGTTTACCCGTGCCTATAATCATTTGTCAGTTGCGTCTTCCTTCTCCGTGAACACACCACACGTTTGAGTCCTTTCAATATAAAAGTCTTCTCTACTGACAGATTGGCGAAATAATGTATGTAACTTCAGTTGCTGTTTACAGTCGTGGACTATTTTTTTCCAGCGGAAGGAATGCTTTTAGTGATTTTACTTCATGAAAGTTGCATAGATACATTCTTTTTGGCTTTAATATTTGTATTGTGTGGTAACCATTTTATAAAAGCAATAAGATACCCGAGGCTAGTGCTGAATCGTGAATAAGTCACAGCTGAAGGGAGTTGTTAGGCACGATGCGAAGCGGAGCACAGCCTCTCGTACCTTATTGCTTACATAAAGATATATAAAGAACCCTTTACGTAAGAAATTACGTAATAAGAAATTATTTTACATTTCTTATTATACACAGTAATTCTTGACAGATAGATGAACGGATGGACGGATGGACGGATGGACGGATGGATGGATGGATGGATGGATGGATGGATGGTGGATGGATGGATGGATGGATGGATGGATGGATGGATGGATGGATAGATAGATAGATAGATAGATAGATAGATAGATAGATAGATAGATAGATAGATAGATAGATAGATAGATAGATAGATAGATAGATAGATAGATAGATAGATGAGCTTTTTTATTTTATTTAGTGGGATTTGGACAAAATCAAGCATTATTGGACAAAATCAGTCTAAGCAAGATTATTTGAATGAACTTTTTTGTACTGAATTTCTGTGCTGATCTGAAATCAGTGTTTCTATTTCCTTGTACTGATTGTAAGTGGAGAAATCAAGACCTGGGTAATTTCAGCATGTATTTCCCAATTTTAACCCTGTGACCTCATATAAAATTTCAGCACATTATTCCATAAATTAATCTCCAGAGGACAGAAATAATGAGCAGATTTTTCATTATGCAGGAAAAAACGTAAAACAGGGACCAATTAACTCTTGTCTATGGCACAGACATGTGAAAAGACATAAATAGAAGGAATTCTATCACGAACAGTCATTTTGAATGCCGTACCTTTACTTGAATATATTTGCATTAAAAAACCCGCTCAGCTTAATTATTTGCGGTTTGACCCGACCATGAATTTGTGCATTGCAATGCATTCAGAAAGCAGAGTTTTGCGGCATAATTTGTTGACATGCACTTAAAGTCCCATTTATGTACTCATTTTGTGTCGGTCTGTGCGACTCGACGATTCTGGGCGTGTGCCAGAGCACTGGACTTTAAGAGGGTTTTTCTCACACGTTTTTATCAAGATAATGCTTTTTTTGAGTGACTGCCATCTACATTGATGTAATCAATATAGATAATGTATCCTTGAGCATCAAGGCTCACTAAATCAGAGCGAGCATCCATTCAAATGCAGCCTGGCGGATATGATAGCTGCTGTTATATAAGTAAGCAATTCAAAATCACTGTTCTCGAACAACCTGACCCAGTGATTATATTGCACTGCCCTACTAGTGACCCCGCCATTTTTCACCAAGATTGAGATAATGAATAGTCTGACCACAAGATTGTGCTCTGAATATTAGAAAACATGCTTGACTATCCTGTGAACACATTTAAAACACACAATCTACGATAAAGATGTACAGGCACCCAAAACGCCTCCCTTCTCTTTTGCCCTTTTTTTATTCCATTCGCTTCTGTGCCACGACGGCAAATTTCTCCGCTCTGTGAAATTCCTCTTATGGAGCTGTATTAGGTGCCATTTCGCTAAGAATCAGATGTGACCGGCGCATAGCAGGTATCTCATTATTTCTCAATGACCACGGTAAAACACAAGGTCAGGATTCAGCAGATCTTGCTCCTAGCAGGCTTAGTATTCCATTTAAATGCAATTTTCAATTCCCTGCTCTATATTACTGTGCAGATGTCAACCATTCATATCTCATCTGTCCAACTCTCATCCGTTTTACTTCCACAGCCCCGGTCCAACAAGTATTTGACAGAGTACAAAGAGTGCAATTCTTGGTGTGTAGCAAAAACAGACTCAGGGTTTCTCAAAATGAATCAAAACAGTGAAATGTAAACCTGCAATAATTAAATATGTTAAATTACACAAATATACTTTATGTATTTAATGTCTTTGCTGCTTACCTTCGATGATCCAATTCAACCATACTAATAGGCAAAAAAAAAAAAAATGTGTTTAAAAAAATTGTTCCTAGTCCTCTGCAATCCAGAATGGCAGCCTGAGGTTTGTTGGCTGTGAAAGGGCCTTTACATTTGCCAAAAAAAAAAAAAAAAAAAAAAAACCTTTTTTGTTATCAAAAACAAACAAACTAAAAAGTAACACGAAATTAACGTAACATTACTTTCCATAAAAAGTAACTAAGTTACACAAGCTATGGTTCCATCCACACGTTTTTATCCAAATTAAGTGATATCGAATGAAAAATGCCTTATGGAAACAGTAAAATTCGATTGAATTTCATGAATATCGACTCAAATGAAATACGTTCGGTCTCATCGGTTTTGATCTTGATCGATATACGGCTCATGCGATAAACGCTGATGGAAACGTTATTACGGCGCGATCCATTTTGTCTAGCAAAACTTGTTCGCAAATGTTTGATTGAATGTTGTGCAATTCAGTGCGAAAATGAAATGGAAACACCTTAAAATGTCTCAAATCAATTCGACATACCAATTTGATCGCAAAACAGCATGTGACGTCATTACGCAGAGGTTTTTATTTGCTTTAAAGCCGTTGGATAGAAACACAATTTCACCAGCTTTATTCGCATGAGTTTTTTTCTGAACTTCAGATAATTCAATTGACAAGTGGATGGAAACTTGGCTACAGTAAGTTACTTTTTTGGGAATAATGCAATTTTGTAATGCATTACTTTTGAAAGTAACTTTCCCCAACACTGTTTGGGAATGCTAATGGATAACTCCCTCCATGTATTATAGACATCTTTGGATCTCAGCAAAACCCAAATGTTCGAAATCATTCACAGGCAAAGAGTATTTCTGATTCTGTTATTTTCTGATTAGCTTAACAAGTGCTGACACTTTTTTTACTATTTTTAGAGTTTAGGGCTGTCACAGCGACAGGAGTGATCTCTCAATTTCAGCGATGTCTGTCAGTTAGCAGGGACTTTATATGCATTCAATTCTATAATAAAGCAAACATACTTTACATCACCTTTTACTTACCCAGCTAATGTGCACAACCCTGCACAAATCCACCATGTTCATGATTCTTTGATATTTCTTTGTCTTAAGAATGAAGATTCTCATCCAAATCACCAGCTGTGACTCTCCACTCATAATTGTCGTTCAGCTTGAATTGTCATCTCATTTACGTTCACATCTCGTTTTTAATGGCTAGTCTTTGAATTCCTAAACTGACGGACACGATTGAAAACTTTGCAAAACGTTGCAAAACATCTCGAACCCTGAAATATGACCCTGAGAAGAAAGCTTTAAAACTTCTCAGAACAGAAAAGATGCGCTTTTGAGAAGTTTTTGCATTCATTCTACAGAACATTAACAAGAAGAAGAAGAAGAAGAAGAAGAAGAAAAGAAGTCAAAGGAAGAGTACATCAGTAGCATAATGCCCATGGCCACAGAAACGAGTTGAGATGGTCAAGGTTGAATAAATAGTGTTTAATGTGATGCAATAAAAGTATTTATGTATAAACAGATGGCCTAGTGCATATGTACATCTCAGGAGAAGCCGCAGAGGTAGTTATGCAGGCCCTAAAATGAATGCACTGTCAGTGAAAAATTAAGTCAAGCCCCTGAAACCATAACAACGTAGAAGATAGATTTCAAGAGGGGGGCCTTGAGTGTATTTCAAACACATCAGCACAACACCTGCGGCCTATGACAGGTTTAAAGTGGGAAAACTGTTTAGCATGGATGGGAATTTGTTGCATAAACATACTGGTAAATATTAAGGATAATACAGTATGTCCTTGAAGAAATGAATAGTAATTATATTCATTTTCACCCAAATGCAGTATAACCTGTAAGTGTGAATGGCACAGACAGGTGGTAAACCTGGTTATGATGGCTTCATTTAAAATCAAAATCGGGATTTTTTTCCTAAAGTCATGCTCAGTGAAAACACAATGACTTGCTCTAACGCTAAAGCTTCTCATAGCCGCTAATAACACTAAATCAAATAAAATAGCCCAAAGCCTAATGGGTAATTATCGAGACCGCCACATGTGCACACTTTTACTTTTTTTAGAATGCCGGTTGGTGTTGAATGTTAATTCCAAGCGACCTCATAACAGCTGCCTAAAAAGACATCACCACTGTTCTATAATCAAGATTCTAGAATGTGTAATTGTAATGCACTGTCATAGTAACACAGATCACAACCTTATTTTATTGTGTTTCTATAATACAGCATACAAATCAGCACTATCAATTTGCAACTACATTTTTAGAAGGACATACACTGAAAAACATGTGGTGTAGGATCTACTTAAAAAAAAAAACATGTAAAAATGATGAAATTGTAAGACTAGTTATTTTCTTGTAAAATCGAATTATCTTTATTTACAACAGTGTATTAGTGCTAGCAAGGCTAGTTATCTGCATCAGAGCCGCTTTACCCTTGTCATGACATTCAGCGCATGTCTTGATTTCTGTCAGCTGCACAAGAGTCAATGTACAATGCAAGCATGACGATTAATGCAGTTAATAATCACAATCACAAATCAGTCTGAAAATAGACCACTGGTTCTCAAGGGACCAGAGCACACTAGGGGGCCGCAGCATGACTTAAAATAGTATTGATAGTATTCATTGATATATTAAAATAACCTAACTAAAAAAAAATATCAAGAGGTAAACAATTAACTTGTAACTTAAAAAAAAAAAAAAAGTAGACCAAGTCAACGCAGTCTCATGAAAGTGCGTATCAATACCACGAATGTCATTTCTCGTTGCATGTATACGCCAAAAGTGATTTTGGCGTATAAATGCTACGCACTGAAAATCCCTTGGGTAGGATTAGGGGGAGGGGGGGGGGGATGGGGGTGCGTGCGTATTACACGCCATAAAGTGCGTATCATATGCACGCGAAAACTTCGTATCATATACACGCAAAAACTGATTTTGGCGTATAAATGCCACGAGAAATGACATTCGTGGTATTGATACACACTTTCATGAGATCGGGCTGACCAAGTACAAGTAGTACAAATATAGAACACCATGTTCTAACAAGGCAATTCCAGCCATTTTTGTATCCACAATGACTGTGAGAACAGGGCATGACATGACAATCAATCACATAACACAGCCAATCAACATGGTTGGTAATACGTTGCCGTAAAAGAGTGCAAAACTACATCTACCTTGTAATGTCATGACTACGTTGATGTTTCTGGACAAGATGCTTTTTAAGGTTTTCCTCAAGATATTTAATCATATATGATTCTATGGGCCCTATCATACTTCCGGCGCAATGCGCAAGTGTTTTTTGCTAGTTTCAGTGTGACGCAGTTATAAATTTTACGTCCTGCACCACGTTGTTTAAATAGCAAATGCATTTGCACCCATTTATGTGCCCATGGGCTGCTGGTCTGAAAACAAGGTGTGTTCAGGAGCATTGTTGGCGCGTTGCTATTTTGAGGCATCTGAAATAGACTGTGCCATTGACCAACAAATTCAGCTTGTCTCATAGATGGTCTGCTTGCACACTTTAACCTTGTGCACAACAAGATCCATTTGCGCTCTGGAGCAAATTCAGTCTTGCAAGAGCAAGTTTGTAAATAGCGAATCCGCCATGGCGCGAGCGCAACTGGCTTTTAAAGGGAATGGGAGATGAGACTCTGATTGGTTTATTTCACGTTACGCCCAAAACACACCCACTACTCATTAAGAGAATAGACAACCCTTTTAGACCATGCGCCGGGTGCACCGACCATTTTTCCCGTCGTTAAACTAGCAAAAGTGGATTTAAAGTGCACCTGGTCTCCGCGTTTTAGACCATACGCTTAGATCCTTAAAAGAGGGCCCTAAGGCTCAATCCCAATTCACCCCTACCCCTTGACCCTACCCCTCCATTTTGCGCGTTGACGTCTAGGGGTAGGGTGTCCCGATTCTTGTTGAGATCGAGGGGTAGGGCGAAGGGGTAGGGCTCGAAACGGAGATTTTTTCAGAGGCACACTCCAAACTGGAGGGCTACGAGAAAGTTCACAGAATACATTGCGAATCACCGGCGAGAGGGCTTTGCAAACGGTTAAACATTTAAATTTAGTGCCAGATGACAAAACCATGCACTTTATTTACTCTTATAATAATAATATAGTCATTTAAATAAATAAAAAAGTATAATAAATTATCTTTCCGAAACAGAAAATACATACATTTCGAGGAAGGAACGTTATAATCATCATGTTTCCTCAAAGTAAGAGCAGCTGCACTGATTGTCAGTCGTTGTCATGGAGAAATCCTGTAAAAACTCTGTAACGGCAGAGCCATCGCCGACGACTGATGACGTATCGGGTTCATGAAGGGTTGTTCCATTTCGTAGGGGAATATTTCAACCCATTATTTTTCAAGGGGTACACTCGAAAACAAAGGGGAAGGGGCAAGGGGTGAATTGGGATTGAGCCTAAATGTATATGAACAGGTTTTTTTTGTGGCAATGCCATAAAACCATTTTTGGTTCCCTAAAGAACCTTTTAATGAACATTTCTGAAAAGAACCATTTTTTCATAGTTCAATAATTCAAAGAAACTTTTTCCACTATAAGGTAACTTTTGATGCAATGAATGTTAAAGGTTCTTCATGAAACCATTGATGCCAATAAAGGACCTTTATGGAGCGCAAATGTCCATTTTTTAAATGAATAAATAAACATTATTAAAGGTACCTAATCATGAATCATTTTGAAAAAATACCTTATCATGTAGTGTGAACATAGATCTAAGTGAACATCAAAACATCCTGCAAAGTTTTAAATATGAAGTTCACCTTATACAAAGTTATTGTCTCTCAAAAGTAAGAGTCGACATCTGAGTCGCTGATATGAATCGATAGACAAACGATGCATTTTCTCTAACTTTCGTACGTCACTTGTACAAGTTATTTGAATTCGACACGCCCACTCAGTGCGCGCGCCGAGCAGACAGAGAAACCTGACAACAACATGTCGACGAGACTCTGTTCTGAAGTGCGAATCAAAAGCAAACTTTTTTTTTCACTGCCCAGGGACAAGCATGTGAAGACTCAGTGGCTAGAGTTTATATTTACAACTATACCACACAAGTATAGCCACCTTGAGCTGTGTTCGCGTTCATTTTAATGACGATCGCTTCACAAACACAAATGTTTCAAGTGTGGATTCGCGAGTCGCTGATACTGAAGGAAGGTTCAATACCAAGTTTATTTGGATCAGCTTCCTCCTCCGAATCACAACCTGTAAGTACTATTAATAATTGTTGCTTTTTGTGTGTGTGTGTGTGTGTTGTTTTGTGGTGTTGTGGTGGTGGGGTGTTGTGGTGTGTTGTGTGTGTGTGTGTGTGTGGTGTGTGTGTGTGTGTGTGTGTGTGTGTGTGTGTGTGTGTGTGTGTGTGTGTGTGTGTGTGTGTGTGTGTGTTGGTGTGCGTGCGTGCGTGTGTGTGTGTGAGAGAGTGAGAGTTACGCTCAGCAGCTTCTAGGTCTCCAATGTCATTTTTTTTGTTTTTTGAAATATGTGAAATTATGTGAAGCGTATTGTAGTACTTTTATCAATATGTTTAAGCTTTGGGCTAACGCAAAATATAACTGACTGCGTCATCTGACCAATCACCGTCGATTAGCGTCACGCAAAGGAGGGGTTTGGACAAATGAGTCGTCAAACGAATCATTAGGGAGTCGGTGAGCAAATCAGGTAAAAATAAATTGCATATTATAAGACAACAAAAGTGTTTTTTGTCATTGCATGCATGTAAAACTGTTGTTGGGGACTCCCAGAACATTATTAGGAACATTTTAAATGCCATAATAGGTACCCTTTAATGCTACTTTGTGTTTGGAGTGGAAGGGGGATATTTGGACAAAAACTCTTGATAAACATGGTAAAGAGCTACAAATCATATATCAGTTGTTAGTAACAGCTGTAACTGTGAAACGGCTGCATTGCACCCACCATGGTTGTCATCCACACAAAAAACACGTCACATCACTGAAAATCTTCATACCTTGATTTGATTACATTTCATTTGACGCGCTATTCAGGGAACGCCATCTCACATATTCATCTATCCGTGTCTCTAATTATTTGTCTCTGCATTTCTCTCTCTCTTCCTTGTACAAAAAAAAAAAAAACACACACACACACACAACACACAGTCCTGTCTGCATCTCCTCAGCCTCACTATAAAAGGAGCCTTTTTAAGGGTTCTATGTCAGGGTGAATAGGCCCAGGAAGCTTGCCAGAGGCTTACCAATGGAGACAGAGCACTTTAATGCTGCTACTTTACGCTGAAATCAGCTCAAATGGAATGGAGGGAAAGGTGGAGACAAACAGAGAAATGAAGAGAGAGACTGTGAAATTTAGCAAGACAGGCAGACGGGGAGGTGACGTCTGATGAGCACTATACAAACTATAAATCTGTTTTGTGAAAACAGGAGAGAGACATATGTAAGCATTAATTTCAATGGCAGCTGCTTGGATGGCATGCAATTTGAAATCCTCCATTGACACTAGTGTGTATTAGTATGTGTGTGTATATAAACACAAATTAAATGAAGCAACCTTTGGATGATGTACCAATCAAATGAGCTGTAAATGCCATGTGACTAACCACTCTAGAGCTGGAAAATGACATCATGACAATGTTGATTGCTTGATGTCATCACAAGAACATGCACACTTCTCAAATCCTTCACTGGTGATTTGATATGTACTCATTCCCAAGGGAGCGGGCGGCATTCTTCATTTATTATTAAACAAACAAAAAGAAAAAGTAATGTATGTTTAAGCAGTTGCTGAACCCGAAGCTGTTTACACTCAATGCAAATACCATCCTACTGAAAATAATGACATAGTGTGTTTATATATTTGTATATGTGAGTAGTTAAATATTTATGGGCCATTTATTTTACTTTCTTTGCTTTTTGCGAACCAAAGGTTTCAACATACTGTACTGTTATACACACTTTTCATTTTGCATTAACTACAATTAAGAGAATAGAATGATATTTTTTTTAAATAAATAAATAAAATAGAAAGCATAATAAAGTTAAAAAAAAATTGCTTTGTAATAACTTTATTTTAACATCAGCAAACAACTAAAATAAAACCGAAATATAACTGATATTCTTAAATTAACAAAAACAAAGTATTGGGCTGTACTAAAGTCAGTGAAATGTTGTGATTTTATCATTGCAATTTACAAGCGGGATGCAATGCATGCAATGCAAAGCAACGGAACAACAGGGCTGTGGCACTTAATAAAGATTTAATGCGTTGTGTTGTGTTGTGTACATGCATAAGTGGTGAAATTGGAGGTGTTCGCCTCTGTGCCAGCAACAAAAAGCACAAGCCACAAACAAGGCTGACTAGGCTTGTTATAAAACGCATATGTAAATGAGTCTGGCAGTTATTGAGGAGGTTATGCCAGAGTTGGCCTTTTTGTTGAGACTCTAATATCAGTCTTAGTCTAAGGAAAGGAAGCTGGTTATGAGCAGAGCAAAAGGCCAGAGCTTCAGGTAGCAGCCTTCCCATGGTGCTTTTAATAAGAGACCCCCCCCCCCCCCCCTCTCTCTCTCTCTCTCTCTCTCTCTCTCTCTCTCTCTCTCTCTCTCTCTCCTCTCACTCATCACTCACTCACTCACTCACTCACTCACTCTCCTCACTCTCTCTCTCTCTCTCTCTCTCTCTCTCTCTCTCTCTCTCTCTCTCCTCTCTCTCTCTCTCTCTCTCTCTCTCTCTCTCTCTCTCTTTTTCTCTTGAGGAGCTGAATTGCTAAATATATTCTAAGCCACACAGTTCTGTTATGAATAAAACATTGCATCAGTGAAACTTAGACTTTTGCACGACAATTACCGAATGCATCTAGACATTGCAAATGTTTCTTGCTAGATCAAGGAATTTAGAGAGTTTGTCCTTTAAGTGCGTTGTTTAAAATGCAGGGCAAGGAAAACGCCGCTCTTTGGGACAGCGCTAGTCTCGGGCACACTGCATTTTATTCTTCTGTATTAAAAGAGCAGCCACCTAATTATGTATTTACTTTTAAATATACATATTAATGTTGATTAATAAAACATTACTGAAAAATTTAAGGATGATGATGACTGCTAGTTTTATAATCCGATAACACACACATGTACTGTACACCTAGTACTAATAAGCATAGTTTCAGTATAAATATTTAGATCTTCACATCCAGAGCCGGCCCTCCCTATACGCGAACTAAACATCTGCTTAGGGCCCCGCGCCACTAGGGGGCCCCAAACTATGGTCCGACCATAGACCCTGACCGTGACCTGTAACTCGACGTAAATTCGCATCACATATTAACGCAGCGGTAGAGTTACTCAAGGGACACTGCACTTATTCGCAATCACAAACGTTTCTGCTATTTTTCTACACTAAAAACCTGTCAAACAGCGATTACTGGACTTTATCTACATTGCGTCTGATTGTGCAAATACTGTCAAATGCTCTCAGGGTTTACATAAACACAGTTGGTTATGTCTAAAGTGAAAGTAATCAGTTGCTTCTGTCACTTTGTTAGAAGCGGGACAGCAGCCTATAGTAGTATGGATAGTTAAAGGGACAGTTCACCCAAACATGACATTAAACATTTACTCTCCTTGTATCAATTCTTTATTCTGCTGAACACAAAATAAGATATTTTTAAAAAGAAAAAAAATATATGGAAATCAATTGGGTCTATCACCTTTGGTTAGACACATTCGTCAAATCTTCTTTTGTGTTCAGCAGAAGAAAGAAATTGATACATGGAGGGAGTAAATAATGACAGAATTGTCATGGGTGAACTACCCATTTAATGTTAATACATTTATTATTTTTATCTTGTTACAGGTCCATCTGATTCTGATCTGTTCATTTTATGTCTTATTTAAAGGGATAGTTCACCCAAAAATGAATTCATTTAGAATTCTGTCAGTATTTACTCACCCTCATGTTTTTCCAACCCCTTAAGACTTTCGTTCATCTTCGGAACACAAATGAAGATATTTGTGATTAAATCTGAGAGCTGGATCACTCCTCCATAGGCTTCTAAGGGATTGAAACCTGACAGCCCCGAAAAGTCATTAAAGACATCGTTAAAATAGTCCAAATGGCTACAGTGGCTCAATCTTAAGTTTATCAAGCGACAAGAATATTTTTTGCGCCCAAAAAAACTAAAATAACGACTTTATTCAACCATCTCTTCTCTTCCGTGTCATTCTCCTAAGCTGTTGACGTAGTGTAACAGTGCAGCGCTTCTGTGTTATATGTCACACGTAGGCTCACTATTGGCCGACGCTGGTCATGTGTGTGATGCGTGTGATGTTCTACCAGAAGCGTTGCGCAATAACACTACTTGAAATCTCCAGGCCCAAAGAGAATACTTGAATAAAGTTGCTATTTTAGGTTTTTTTTGCGCTCAAAAAGTATTCTCGTAGCTCGATAAACTTAAGATCTAGCCACTGTAGTCACTTGGACTATTTTAACAATGTCTTTCATAACTTTTCGGGGCTGTCAAGTTTCAATCCCTTAGAAGCCTATGGAGAAGTGATCCAGCTCTCAGATTTCATCAAAAATATCTTCATTTGTTTTCCGATGATGAACGAAAGTCTTACGGGGTTGGAACGACATGAGGGTGAGTAATTACTGACAGAATTTTCATTTTTGGGTGAACTATCCCTTTAAGTATTTAATTTAATTATTATGATTTTTATATAAGAAGATGCTGTTTATCTAAAGTTTAGTTCATTGTTCTGCACATTTGCACGCAATTATTATTATTTTTATTTTTTTACCAAAAGCAGGTTTGCTGGTTTATTTAGTTCACCACATTGAGTATACCACTTAGTACTGTAAGACTTTGAATATTAAAGTGCAAAATAAGACCTGGCCACTCTTGTGGGTTTGCAACTGTTGCAATTTGAAACCGTAGAAGGGTAAAAAACAGGCTGACAATGATGTTAGCAACAAAGCTACAACTAATAAAATTGATAATGGGTGTGTTTTTTAGTCTTACAGTATTGACAATAGTCAATAATATTGGCGGCACCATGGCCCCCAAATAAAATTCTGCTTAGGGCCCCATAAAGGCTTGGGCCGGCCTATACACATCCATTTGATTGCTAAAAGCAACCCTGAATCTGGAAACGTTTTATTATGTAGCTTGTTGTACATATCGCTGCAGTTCTATATTATGTATATTACATTATGTATTTGAACAGTGTTGTTCAATAAAACTGAAGTTCTCAGTGGCACCCAACAGAAATGAAGACTGATTCCAAACATTCGGAAAATTTTCTTGACAAAACTAGTTATCTTTAGTTCTCTTACGAGAGTATCTCTCGTACTGCGTAATATCTTACGCTATGGGGAAAACTCTTTTCCACGAGATATTGAAGCCAAAAATTATCCTTAATTTTTTATTAATGTAAAACGCTTTGCGGCAGCAAGCAGACATAGGCGAGACAGCTCGCGCGCCTATTGGCTGCCCTGCGGCAACAGCAGCAGCCTATCGAGAGTGGCTCTGCGTGACGTCACGACGAATGGGGGCCTTTCGCGCCCATATAGTCACGTCCCGCCAGAAAGGGCGTGGTCTCGCCCTATAACCAGGCTCGATAGCTGCTCTTACGTTGATTTTCATCTCTTCAGCGAAGCCTCACGCATCGCTGGATCCAGAGTGAGAAGCCGCGCCGTCGACCTGTAGCCTTCAGCGGGACGTGCCATTGAGCCTGGAGTCGCTGGCCTCGCCGCCTTCAGCCGCCGTACCTGCTGTGCTTTCCGGCGTTATATCCTTTCCTCTGCATAGAGTGTGTGTGTGTGCTTGCATATCTGCTTTTTTCCCACCCCCTCTAAAAGAGCGGCGTCTTTTTAAAGATGCCTTCCTGCGGTTCTTGCCGAGCCCCACTCAGCGACGAGGACCGACATGTCATCTGCGTGTCCTGCCTGGGTGAGGATCACGCGGACATCGCGCTCGCTGACGGCGGATGCCATCATTGTGAACGCTTGCCTATGGTGACTCTGCGGACTCGCCTAGCTTCGTTCTCCGAGCCCGCATCCCAGCCCGCCGTGATGCCGCGCCGCAAGAAGCGCCGCGCCCAGCGCGCGCCCGAGCTATTTCCAGCCCGCCAAAGCTCGCCGGTTCGCCCGCCAGCTTCGCCGGCTTCGCTCGAGTCGCTCCCAGACGGACAGCGGCCGCCGTCTGCCGCCGCGTCCGCACTTGAGCTCGACGAACTTACCGGAGACGGCATTGAAACTGAGCCGATGCGTCCGCTCTCTCAAGCCGTGGATTACATCGGCCTCGACTGAAAGGCGCTCGCGCAACTAACGCGCAATAGGCTGGACGGACGCTTTCTCGGGAAAGACGAAGCTCCGTCACAGTCGAGACCCGCGCCTTTCCCCCCTGAATGGTGAGAGACATTTGTGGTTAACGCTATCCGAGATGACGGAAGCCGAGCGCTCCGTGTTCCTCGACGTTCTCGCTCTGCTGGACGCCGCCCCCCTCAGCGCGGGCCCCGGCCGAGGATTGAGATAAAGCCCGAGGTCTCAAGGCCTTCCTAGTCTCTCTAGGAAAGCGACGGTGTTCAGTTCCCGCTGCGGCCGGATTTACACCAAAACTTCTCGCTCGTTCAGTTCCAAGCAATGTGACTGTTCCAGTGTATTTCGCAGTGAGCAAGCTGGTTCCACAGCCCGCTTGCCTGCGCACAAAGGCCGTCGTTTCGGCTAACTAGCAGCGCCGCCAGGCCCGAGATCAAACACCGCGCTCTCGCTCTGCTGGACGCCGCCCCCCTCAGCGCGGGCCCCGGCCGAGGATTGAGGTAAAGCCCGAGGTCTCAAGGCCTTCCTAGTCTCTCTAGGAAAGTGACGGTGTTCAGATCCCGCTGCGGCCGGATTTCCACCAAAACTTCTCGCTCGTTCAGTTCCATGCGTTGTGACTGTCCCAGTGTATTTCGCAGTGAAGCAGCCGGTGTCTCAGCCCGCTTGCCTGCGCACAAAAGCCGTTTCTATGGCTACTCAGATAAATCCAATAAAGAGTGCATTTTCTGGTGTTCCGGCCACGGCCGATGGTGTTATGAGTGTTGTAAGAATGCCCACGTCCCAGTGCCCATTCCCACACCCAGACACAGCCCGCCACGGTGCAGGGCTAGCACAAATAAAACCAACTCATGTTGGTTGTGCAGAAAATGTAGTGAACGCGCCCATACATGCCCGCTTACACTACACTATGCGTGTCCCTTGGTTTCTGTAAAAACGAAACTAACACACATTTAGTCGGCGCGAGCCGACAGTGTTCTCAGTGCAGTAAATGTGCCCGCTGTCCCGCATTTCCTCACTGACACGCCGAATCCCACGGGATTCACCCCCGCTCGCTTTCTATGCACAACCCGTCACAGAGAAGCTGAGCGCGGCCAGGCTGCCCGCTGTGATTAGCGCGCACCTCGCACGCTGTGAACACAGCGTTGATTCAGTCGGCGCGAGCCGAGTGTTCTCCGTGCAGAAAATGTGCCCGCTGTCTCGCGCCAGCATTTCTCACAGACACTCCGAATCTCACGGGATTCGCCCCCGCTCGTTTTCTCTGCACAACCCGTCACAGAGAAGCTGAGCGCGGCCAGGCTGCCAGCTGTGATCAGCGCGCGCCTCGCACGCTGTAAACACAGCAGTGATTTAGTCGGCGCGAGCTGACAGTATTCTCAGTGTAGTAAATGTGCCCGCATTTAGTAAATGTGCCCACATTCCCTCACACGCGCCGAATCCCACAGGATTCGCCCCGCTCGCTTTCTCTGCGCGTCCCGCCATAGAGAAGCTGAGCGCGGCCATGCTGCCCGCTGTGATCAGCGCGCCCCCCGCCTCGAACGCTGTAAACACGGTGTTGTGTTCCCAGTACACAGGGCTCTCGAGCCGCCGTCCTGCCGCGGCCAGAGCCCAGATTTCATTCTACCCCTAGCTATTCACGCAGATGCGTGGTCAAGGCTTCCCGGGGTATCAGAATGGGTGTTGAACACTATAACGAGAGGCTGTTCGCTACAGTTCGCTCGACGCCCCCGCCGTTATACGGCGCGAGTCGAAACTACGGTGTAAAGCGAAGTGTTTCATCTACTTCGAGCCGAGATAGCGAAACTACTGAGAAAAGGGGCTATAGAACCTCTATCTCAGGGCGAAGGGGGCTTATACAGCAGATATTTTCTGGTACCGGAAAAAGATGGTGGGCTCAGACCCATTCTAGATCTGCGACTGCTGAACAGAACGCTCGTGAAGCGCCAGTTCAGAATGCTTACGACCAGGAAATCCTCGCGCAAGTGCGCCAAGGAGACTGGTTCATGTCAATAGATCTGAAAGACGCCTATTTTCAAATACAAATAGCGTCCCATCACAGGCGATTCTTGAGATTCGCCTTCGAGGGCCAGGCATATCAATACACAGTCCTGCCGTTCGGCCTGTCCATAGCACCCCGTACGTTCACGTAGTGCATGGACGCGGCCCTCGCCCCCCTGAGACTTCGGGGCATGCGAGTTTTGAACTACTTGGACGATTGGCTGATTCTAGCTCGTTCACGAACGGAGCTCATAGAACACAGGGCCGCATTACTCGAGCACCTCGAGGAGCTGGGCCTTACAGTCAATTGGGCGAAAAGCTCACTGCTCCCCAGTCGGAGAATTTCCTTTCTGGGAACAGTGTTAGACTCGCTATCCATGACAGCACGCCTGTCACCGGAGCGCGGATTGAATATTCAGCACGTCGCGAGATCCTTCCGCCACGGCTCTATAGTCCCGCTCAGAAGGTTTCAGAAAATGCTGGGTCTGATGGCCACAGCAGCCTCCGTACTCCAGTTGGGCCTGCTCCGCATGCGCCCACTGCAGCTATGGCTAAAAGCACGAGTTCCCCCCAGGGCGTGGACCGCAGGTCTATTTCGCCTCAGGGTCGACCTTCAGTGCATTTCGGCTCTGAAACCATGGAAAGCAACCGACTGGTATCAGTCAGGTGTGAGTCTGGGGATCCCCTCGAGTGTGAAGGTGGTGTCTACGGACACCTCCACTTCGGGGTGGGGAGCGCTGCTCGAGGGCAGACCGCTAGCTGGCCTATGGTCAGCGCGGGAGAAGCTCCTTCACATAAACTGCTTGGAATTAATAGCAGTCGACAAAGCGCTAAGGCGCTTCTGTCCCCAGATAATAGGCCACCACGTATTGGTCCGGTCGGACAACATGTCAGTGGTGGCGTACATAAATCGCCAGGGCGGCGTCAGGTCCCGAAACCTTTACAGGCTGACGGAACGCCTCCTGGTCTGGGCTCAGCACAACCTGCTCTCGCTGAGAGCGGCGCATGTGCCTGGTCACCTAAATGTGGGGCCAGACAGGCTGTCCAGAAATAACGTCCCAGCAGGAGAATGGTCTCTGCACACGCAGACGATCCAGCTGCTGTGGGAAACGTTTGGCAAAGCGCAGGTGGACCTGTTCGCGTCCCAAGAAAACGCTCACTGCCCGAGATTCTTCTCGAAAAGCCGGGACGCGCTGGCCCATGTTTGGCCCCGCCGCCCCCTATATGCTTTTCCCCCTGTCGCACTCCTGCCTCAGGTGTTGGAGCGAATCAGGAGGGAGGATGCCCAGTGCTACTCATAGCTCCGCTCTGGACAAACCAGTCGTGGTTCCCTGTCCTGATGCAGCTGACCAGCGCTGCCCCATGGCCTTTACCGTTGAGGAGAGACCTCCTCTCTCAGGCGGAAGGCTCGATTTGGCATCCTCGCCCGGATTTGTGGTCCCTGCACGCATGGGCCATCAACGGGTACCCGCTGACCTCCCAGAGGGAGTGTTAAACACGATCGCGCAGGCTAGAGCCCCGTCTACCAGACGGCTCTACTCCTCGAAGTGGTCTGTGTTCTCTGCTTGGTGTCAAGCGCAGGGCTTTTCACCTGTAGACTGCGGGGTTACGGAAGTGCTTTCCTTCCTTCAGGAGCTACTGGATAAGGGCAGGTCCCCTTCCACGCTCAAAGTATACGTGGCGGCCATAGCAACGTTTGCAAAACCGGTGTCTGGCCAGTCATTAGGAAAGAGCGACTTAGTCGTGCGTTTCCTTAGAGGAGCTCGGAGGCTAAACCCTCCCAGGCCCCCTTCAGTCCCGACATGGGACCTTTCCACGGTCTTGGAGGCCATGAAAGGTGCCCCATTCGAGCCAATCCAGTCGTCAGACATGAAACACTTGTCTTTCAAGACAGCGTTTCTTATGGCTCTCGCTTCAGTGAAGCGCGTAGGGGACTTGCAAGCGCTCTCAGTAAGCGCGTCATGCATGGAGTTTGGACCTAATGACTCAAAGGTCATACTCAAACCGAAGCACGGCTATGTGCCGAAATCCCTCAACACACCGTTCAGGGCCCAGGTGATTTCCCTGTCTGCCCTTCCGGTTCTCAATGAGGAGAAGGACGCGAGTCTCCTTTGCCCTGTCAGGGCACTAAGGGCTTATGTGTCCCGCTCGTCTGGTTTCAGACAGACTGAGCAGCTTTTTCGTTTCGTTTGGCGGCCGTGCTAAGGGACTTGCCGCTTCGAAACAGAGCCTATCCAGATGGATAGTCGGTGCCATAGCGCTGGCTTACACTTCTAAGGGCCTACAGTGCCCTTTGGGTGTTAGAGCGCACTCCACAAGAGGCATGGCCTCCTCGTGGGCATGGTCTAGCGGGGTTACCCTGCAAGATATTTGTATGGCCGCGGGCTGGGCCTCGCCGTCTACATTTATAAAATACTATAACTTGGAGGTTCCCGCCTTACAAGCTAAGCTTTTGGCGGTATAAAATTCAGTGCTATCTGCCCGCTGTGCGGCTCGGATACTGAGTTTGACCTGCGTATTGCTCACTGACCGGTACAGCAGCTCATTAAAATGTTGACACACTTGTGGCCACCCAGTTCAGGCTGAATGTTCACCCTGACGGTATGGTCTATTTGTCACATGATTAGCTCCTTTCGGATGCTATTTACAGGGAATGATGCTTCTAGCCTCTCTTCCCTCACTCTCTGTGAGTGTATGGTGATTATGCACTATATGCGCCCCGGGCTTCGGCCCCTGGGACTTTGGTGTTGGATCCCTACCAGCACGGCGTGTTGCATTGTGTTCCCCATAGCGTAAGATATTACGCAGTACGAGAGATACTCTCGTAAGAGAACGTACTCGGTTACTAACGTAACCTCGGTTCTCTCTAGAGAGGGAACGAGTACTGCGTATCTTGCCGTGCTTGGAATACGCTCTGGTTCGCTTCGGCGATGAAAACCAACGTAAGAGCAGCTATCGAGCCTGGTTATAGGGCGAGACCACGCCCTTTCTGGCGGGACGTGACTATATGGGCGCGAAAGGCCCCCATTCGTCGTGACGTCACGCAGAGCCACTCTCGATAGGCTGCTGCTGTTGCCGCAGGGCAGCCAATAGGCGCGCGAGCTGTCTCGCCTATGTCTGCTTGCTGCCGCAAAGCGTTTTACATTAATAAAAAATTAAGGATAATTTTTGGCTTCAATATCTCGTGGAAAAGAGTTTTCCCCATAGCGTAAGATATTACGCAGTACTTGTTCCCTCTCTAGAGAGAACCGAGGTTACGTTAGTAACCGAGTACGTTTTGCTCAAGGAAATAAAGGCAGAAATATACAACAGAAATACAAAATAAAATTATAAAATAAAACAAAACATTGTTATAATATCATTTTTTTAATTCAGTATTTTTTTTTACTTAGACATTACATCTCCCCTAGTGCCATCTGATTTGTGAATGAATCCTAGCAAACAAATTTTCATGTCGAGTAATCTCTGAAAAAATAAAAATATATTAATTTGTATGCTAGCAATATACTAATGTAAATGCTCTATTTCTGCCTATCGCTTTCTGTGCGCTTTCTGCTTCTGAAAAGTGAAAGACAAAACATGAACTTGAATGCAGCCTAGTAATCACCAAAAAGCTCACACTTGTGACCATTAGCGAGTTTCAAACCCGTAAGCAAAAACATCAAAATAAAAGAGCCCTCTAGTTAGCATAATTGTTGCATAATTCCTCTCATAAAATAATCCCTTTAAAGAAAGTGGTCTTGTAAAGATTGCGTGCTGTAAGACAGAAGCTTTCTGACTCGCGTACAGCAGCTGGCAAGGGCGACATCAGAGGAACAGAACAGCTGATGCTCCCCCTATTAACTTTCAACTTATGGATATGGTGGCACCTCTCCAAAGATATCCTGAACCCAGGAGCCATGATTGCCAAGGTCAGAACTGATGAAAACATGATGAGACGGCAGTTTATATTTTAACTCTCCCTCTCTTTTTACCCCCTTCTGATCAATTTTTCTTCTCGCTCCCTATTTTTAATGCGCAGTAGGAGACGTGAGCTTTTTAATTACAACCTGAACCGGTGGGTTAATTGAACATAACAGAAGCCCGATTTTGTGTTACAGCAAATCAAGATGTTACTTATGCAAATTGGGAGATGTCCCCTCAGGGGGCCGGGGACGCCTCTTTAGATGCCAATGTCACACTCCACACTCAAAGTGCACTCTGTGCTCCGAGTATATCATCTAGCGGGAAGAAAGAGCCTTTTATGGAGATTATCGCTCCTAATGGATGTTCCTGGGGTGTGTCTGCCAGCCTTATTTTCTCATTTATGTCTATCACAGTTAATGTATCTATCATGGTATTCAAGACTATGCCCTTTCTGAAAAATGATCTTCTTTTCCATGAACTGATCAGGTAAGGAACAAAAAGGGTGTGAATTTGCTGAAACCAGGTGATTATAGTTCTGCAGTGAAGCTGGTATAAACATAGATTGAAATATATATATACATATAGAGATGGGCAATAATATCGTTTACATTTTGTGACGTTATTTAGAATTTTTTTTTTTTTAAAGCAGTATGATGTAAAAAAAAAAGCCTCGTTTTTTTTAAATTGGGTTTGATATGCACTCCAAAGCATCGATTTGAAGAAGATTCATAAATGTTTCAGAGCTTTGCGAAACATGTGGCATTAGGGTTCACTATTTCATCAATTTGACTATTTATCAAATACTTTAAGGTCATATTGACATGTTGGGATGTCACCTCCAACCTATCCCGGTAGAAAAGAAAAGAAAAGGAAAGGAAAGAAAAGATACACCAGTTTCGACTCAGTCAACACTAAACTGTAGATACCCCTGATTGGTAATTTACATCTCTTTTTTAGCTCACAAAAGTCTGTTTTTTTACCGCATTTCTAATTAAGTTGTATTTGTTAGAGTAATTACCTTAATTAGTGTACATTATAATGTGTTCCAGTTAATGTTGTTTGTCACACATACGTGGTGCACCGTTTCTTCAAGCTGTTATCTTGTTAAAAAATATGATTGTGACAAATATGCCACTTCAGTTAATCTCTCACAGTTTTCCACAAATCAAGCATTTTGTCTGTAAATAAACAGTATTTCTTTCAAAACTATAATTAAATTGCAATCTCATAAGGAACCTCATGAATAAGGAAACTTGTTCCATTCCAAAAACAAATCATTGATATTTCCTTCCATTAATTATTAGAGTGTTTGATGCATTTTTATTTATTTTTTTGCTTTGTTTTATTAAAGCAACCAGTCAGTTGGTGGACCCCATTGACTTCCATAGTAGTAGAAAAAAAAATAAAAAAAAATCCTATGGAAGTCTATGGGGTCCATTAACTGTTTGATTATGACGTTCTTCTAAATATCTTCTTTTGTGTTCAGCAGAAGAAAGAAACTCATACAGGTTTGAAACAAATTGATGGTGAGTAAATGATGACAGAATTTTCATTTTTAAGTGAACTATTCCTTTAAGTTCAATTTAAATCAATACATATATGTTAGATGTGCATGTTAATTGTGCATTTAAAATGAAAATGATGCAAAAGGATTCATCAAACAAATACATCAGAGGTTCAAAGAACATTTTTAAAGTCAACATAAAACAGATATTGCGTCGTCTTTTCTTCCCTGTTGTGACGTATATCTGAGTGAAATAGCTTTTGGAACAAAGAAAAAGGAAAGGTGCTTGATTTTGTGCATCGTGGATGGTTGTAGTTTGATGTCATGTGAGTGACAGGTTGTCCCGCCCTAAGGCCAGTAAACACGTCATCAGAGAAGAGTAGAGATGTCATTGCAAGAGGGAGGAGTTATTTTATTAAAGATTATGAGAGCACATTAATTTAAAAAAAAAAGTATGTGCATGTATAAATGATTCATAATATAATGCAAAATTGCATTAAAAAAGAGTTTGATTTCATGGTGACTTTAAAATTAGACTGAATTTCTGTCAAGCTATTGATCCCATTTCTGGCCACATCAATGACAAACATGTGATCCCGCACAGATGCCAAACAAATATACAAAAGAAAACTTGAAATGATACTCAGGACAAAAGCTTGAATGATTACAGTGAAGCCAAACGCTAGATTAATGTTCCATATCAAAGGTTCACAGAGGAAGCTGAGATGGTTGCTTAGGAGCTGTGGAAGAATCACTGGAGCTCTTTACTTCCTCAAAGCTCTGTTTGTGCTGGCATCCCATGGGAAATACCGACCAGTCGGCCATATGTCTGTGGCAACAAAAGAGAACAATTCCTCTATGCCTCTCAATTCTTTCCCTCTTTTCTCTCTCATTCCCACCTTGACACCTGCGCTGAAGAACCTGGGAGTTGAATCACTTAGTTAAGGGGAGCTGTCAAACCAGACCCCAGGAATAGAGCCTGCTTGGTGGGATGAAATGTGGGCAGTCTGGTCTCCACATGAACGCACACCTGGAGCTTGTCCAGTTCTGAGCTTTGTTCGGCAAACTTGCAACCGATCTAAGAACGGCTTCCAGTGTGCAATCCCTGAACTGAACATACGAACAAGTTTATGAACTGATCTCAGATCAGTTTGATACTTCTGTCAGGAGTGCGCTCAAACCTCCAGCTGTTTCCAGGTGGTTCGAGAGGAAATGAACGGACATCTGTGAGATGGAGCAAAGGTTGCTACCTGTGGAGTTGCATAACTGTACCTGAGCATAATGCCTGAAATAGCTCATTCCTCACACCAGAAGGAATTGTGGGCAAAAATAACTGAATAAAAGCTCTTCTTTATGCCTCAATAATAAAACTCACAGTGATTTGACAAAGACTAACAACCTGTTACACTAGTAGAGATCTGAAATGTTTGGTATGTGAAAATCTATCTATCTATCTATCTATCTATCTATCTATCTATCTATCTATCTATCTATCTATCTATCTATCTATCTATCTATCTATCTATCTATCTGTCTATCTGTCTGTCTGTCTGTCTGTCTGTCTGTCTGTCTGTCTGTCTGTCTGTCTGTCTATCTATCTATCCATGTGTCTGTCTATCTTTCTATCTATCTGTCTATCTATCTATCTATCTATCTATCTATCTATCTATCTATCTATCTATCTATCTATCTATCTATCTATCTATCTATCTATCTATCTATCTGTCTATCTGTCTGTCTGTCTGTCTGTCTGTCTGTCTGTCTGTCTGTCTGTCTGTCTGTCTGTCTGTCTATCTATCTATCCATGTGTCTGTCTGTCTATCTATCTATCTATCTATCTATCTATCTATCTATCTGTGTCTATCTATCTATCTATCTATCTATCTATCTATCTATCTATCTATCTGTGTCTATCTATCTATCTATCTATCTATCTATCTATCTATCTATCTATCTATCTATCTATCTATCTATCTATCTGTCTGTCTGTCTGTCTATCTATCTATCTATCCATGTGTCTATCTATCTATCTATATATCTATCTATCTATCTATCTATCTATCTATCTATCTATCTATCTATCTATCTATCTATCTGTGTCTGTCTATCTATCTATCTATCTATCTATCTATCTATCTATCTATCTATCTATCTATCTATCTATCTATCTGTCTGTCTGTCTGTCTGTCTGTCTGTCTGTCTGTCTGTCTGTCTGTCTGTCTGTCTGTCTATCTATCTATCCATGTGTCTGTCTGTATATCTATCTATCTATCTATCTATCTATCTATCTATCTATCTATCTATCTATCTATCTATCTATCTATCTATCTATCTATCTATCTATCTGTCTGTCTGTCTGTCTGTCTGTCTGTCTGTCTGTCTGTCTGTCTGTCTGTCTGTCTGTCTATCTATCTATCCATGTGTCTGTCTGTATATCTATCTATCTATCTATCTATCTATCTATCTATCTATCTATCTATCTATCTATCTATCTATCTATCTATCTATCTATCTGTGTCTATCTATCTATCTATCTATCTATCTATCTATCTATCTATCTATCTATCATTGTGTCTATCTATCTATCTATCTATCTATCTATCTATCTATCTATCTATCTATCTATCTATCTATCTATCTGTCTGTCTGTCTGTCTGTCTGTCTGTCTATCTATCTATCTATCCATGTGTCTATCTATCTATCTATCTATCTATCTATCTATCTATCTATCTATCTATCTATCTATCTATCTATCTATCTGTGTGTGTCTGTCTGTCTATCTATCTATCTATCTATCTATCTATCTATCTATCTATCTATCTATCTATCTATCTATCGTCTATCTGTCTATCTATCTATCTGGCTGTCTATAAGACCAATAAACTTTCTTTCTTTTTCAAAAAAGGCTTTGTCAAATCATCATTGTCTATTTACAGTATCTTGACAAACTGTTTTTCCAGTAAAAAAATACAGTTTTAAATTAGAATGAGTGTGAGTAAATGATGAAAGAATACCCATTTTGTGTGAACTAGACTGTGCTCATTTATGCAAATAAAAGTTATTTTTATATGCTGTGTCTGGAATTTAAAGTTCAGCCTCCTATTACAATGAAAACGCAACAGAAGATTATCACTCCCTCTCGGTGTCAAATCAAATCGTTTCATTGTCTTCGGAATAAAAGCTTCACCAAAGGCTGTTTGTGGGATCTTAAAACAACACAATCTTTCAATAAAACAGGAAAAACACAACACCAACTCCTCAAACCTAAGTAAACAAACAACTTTTACTTCTACTTTTATTTTAATGGGCTTTTGGGCTTTTTTAAAACGTCTTTGTTTTCGATAACCCAGCAGGCACACATTGACAGGGTTGAGTTCACCAACCCTACTAAAAGCCTGTTTTTATCTCGAAGCACGTTTAAATCTCTTCAAATAAATGTCACACAAGCATTAATATCTTTGAATGACCTTGTGAGGGTGAGCATGTTAGTCTAATAGATGTGTTAAAGTCACATGTCATTTTTACAGAAGGTCTCTAATGGTGTTCTCTCAAAGAGGAGACATGTCCCATCAGCCTTCAATCTTTGTTTTTCACATTCCTGAATTGTTAACGCCGCACTTCCAAAATAAGAAGAAAATGCATTGAGGCGAGGGAACGCGTTCCTCGACCTTTGCTCTGTACGGTGGCTTGCATCAGCTCGTGAGACAAGACAAGGGAAGAGATTCAGAGACTGATGTGGAAGTACCAGTCTAGGACAGTCTGTGTCAGCTACATATGCATGGAAGGATGGTTTGAGGCCAAAGGGGGGTTAAAAAAAGCACGCTTCGCTATCAGCATCAAGATCAAAGTCACTTTCTGCCACCTCGTACATGTGCTACAGGCTCTAGCCTGAGAGACAGAGACGTCGTGCATACGGGACGGGCTTGCGCTGCTAAACTGTGCCACTGAGTCTCCGCCGTCTACTTTTTTATAGCCACAGAAGTTATTTGATTTAGCTTTGCTGTTTACTTATTCATAGTAGCATTAACATACTGCTACTCTAGTAGTTTTTCATTTGTAGTAAATTATCCGACAAAATCAATAAACATTCATTATTCCAGGCTTCTGTTTCATTTATTTATTTATACAGAGAAGTGTCTGGTAGGTTGCCGGATTTCAGGAAGCTGTTAAGAACATGTAAAAAAATTAGTGCTGGGCAACGATTAATCGCAATTAATCGCATCCAAAATAAAAGTTTGTGTTTACATAATATATGTGTGTGTACTGTGTATAATTATATAAATTCATGCATATGTGTATATTTATATATAAAAAATAATTATACACAGTACACACAAATATATTATGTGAACACAAACTTTTATTTTGGATGTGATTAATCGCGATTAATCGTTGCCCAGCACAAAAAAAAAAAAAAATATATATATATATATATATATATATATATATATATATATATATATATATATATATATATATATATATATATATATATATATATTAGTGCTGTCAAACGATTAAAATATTTAATCGCGATTAATCGCATTAATGTCATAGTTAACTCGCGATTAATCGCATTTAATCGCACATTTTTAACTATTCTAAATGTCTCTTGATTTCTTTTTGTCCCATTATTTTTTTCTCATTTTAATGCTCTTATCAACATGGTAAAGTGGATCGGCTTGCTTTGTGCAAATGTTTTTATTGAAAACAACATTGGCATATACTGTGCTCAAATTCACACAAAAATTCTCACTTAGAGCAAATAATCTCTAGAGCAAATAATCTCTCACACAATGTAACACTGTCCATCAATAAAAAGGTTAAATAAATTCTGACGAGGTCCTGATATTGACGAGGGGGCGGAGAATTCGCATCAGCTGTGTGTGTGTGTGTGTGTGTGTGTGTGTGTGTGTGTGTGTGTGTGCTTGGCCATCATCAAGCGGTATTTCAGACTGGACGTGCTGCGATGATGATAGCTCAGTTCACAACGACAAAACACACAGATCACTTTGGTCTTGTCAATTGACACATTAGGCAACTTTTTAAAAGTAAACCTTCCATTCAGAATCTTATTGGCATCCATTTCGGCGTCTCGCGCTCGTCATCCACTCAAAAGGTTAACTATTTGGCCGACTCGCAAGCCCAAACGAGTGTGTGCGTCGTGCCTGTTGTTTTGTTTGCGGTCTAGATCCGCTTGCGCTTTGGTCGACGAACCATTTGCGCGGCGCAAGCCATTGAAATGAATGGGTTTCATAGCGCAACTATGTGAAAGAAAACTACAAAGTTTGCTAGGACAAAAAGATCGCGTTAATCGCGCGATAAAAAAATTGACGCCATTAAAATGGGTTTGCGTTAACGCCGTTATAACGCGTTTAACTGACAGCCCTAATATATATATATATATATATATATATATATATATATATATATATATATATAATATATATATGTAAATATATATATATATATATATATATATATATATATATATATATATATATATATATATATATATTAATAATAAGAGTAAAAAAAAATATATTGCAAAAAATTAAGCTTACTTTTAGATTTTCTTTCGATTGTGATATTTTCATTATGTAAATTAAGCACAATTCCCCCTCAAATTCTCATTAGCATAATTTAAATCAGCATAAAGTAAAAAAAAAAAAAAAAGTTAATACTACCAAACCGCTTGTCCTATGTAGAGTCGTAGATACTACCATTATGCATAAATAATTTCTAATCTAAATAATATATTATTTAATAAAGTTGTCACGGTGATGCTCTGTGACTAGAGACTCTTTTTTGTAAAAGGACGATTATTCTGACAGTGGACTAATGCATGCATAACTACACCTTTCATTCTAACATCATTTTTTGTGCAATTTTGAGCACCAGTTAACACAGATATGTGTGTGTGTCACTGATTGTGAATAGTTTAGTGTCGTTCCTGTCCTCACCATGCTCTTTTTTCTTCAGTTTCACATTTAGTGAGTCATAAATGTGGTTATGATGTTATATGTTACGATGTTATAAAGTCAAACAAGACCGGTATAATGTTTTTATTTTAATTTTTTATTATTATTATTACCTACCAGACTGTTTCTGATTTTAGTATGAATGAAAATATAGCATAGACGAAGTTGAACCGAACCTATTCTGATTCGGCTTTTTCTATTTCACAATAAATGTTAAATGACTAATAAATGGCTAATTTTAGGACTTTCTGTCCTCCATATTGTCAGCTGCCTTTACTTGATTACCGATCCTTTCATCTCTGCAAATAGACAGACAATCCAGGTGCACAACATCACTGTTTCACCCCGTTGCTCAAAAATCAGAAACAACAGAGTCCCTTTCTGTGAAAAAAACCCCCAAAAACTGTCTTCTGCCTCTCTGTAGAGACTAATTATTTGCTGTCTTCACTTTCTTCCAGGATGCATTTCTCTATATCTAACATGAGAGATTTAAAGATAGGAGGGAGCCTGAGAGTTATTTCTCTGTCTTTTCAAGTCTTTCTCTCTTCATCCTCGCATGCCATTCTAATTCAGTCAGTACCTTTGGTTATTTATATGCTTTTATGCTTCACTCTCTTTCGGCTGTCACATCTGGAGATGACAAAGGCGTCAGTCTCGCGGAATCCATTTAAACTTGTGCTCCAGACACGCGTCGTTAATGTTAACCTGGGTTTTGTTTGTGTATTGTCAATTCTTAACAACCAACCTTGCGTTTGCAGAAGTATTTGCCTCGTGACCACAAAGGAAGACAGTAGCAAGTTACATTTGCACTCACTGTGCAACGCAGTCTCATGAAAGTGCGTATCAATACCACGAATGTTATTTCTCGTGCCATTTATACGCCAAAATGCGTGTATATGCTACGCACTGAAAACCCCTTGGGTAGGATTAGGGGGAGGGGGGGATGGGGGTGCGTGCGTATTACACGTCATAAAGTGCGTATCATATGCACGCGAAAACTGCGTATCATATAAACGCAAAAACTGCAAATGGCACGAGAAATAAAATTCATGGTATTGATACACACTTTCATGAGATCGGGCTCCACTGTGACATGATGTAAAATTGGACGACAAAATAATTTCTGGCAATGGAAATGTTTATGATGAGTTTAACTAAAGCAAAAAAAAAAATGTATTTCAGTATTTTTTGTGATGTCTTCCAGCAAATTGTGCAAACATCCCTAAAACAAGATTAATTTACATAAGAAGCGAAACCGTATAAAATATTTGCATTGTAACTATTTTCCCCCAATCACATTACTGTAAATTGTATTTTACTTAAGTTTTACGGTAATTCAATTCTTATTACTTTGGTACATTTTTAATGTATTACAGTAAAAAAAAAATGCATAACTAAAACCATTCCAGTTTCATTTAATTGAATCCAATAATTTTCTTAATCAGTATTTTTATCTTGTTTTTCAGCTAAAATATACAAACATTCTTAAAAAAGACACATTTATTTGAAAAATATTATTATATTATTATGACTTTCTGTTAGTCAAGTCTAATTAGTCAATTAATATTATTATTTGACAAATCAACTAAAAAAACAAAGACTTGCTTGATAATATATCTTGATCTATTTTACTTAACGATTGATTGATTGATTGATTGATTGATTGATTGATTGATTGATTGATTGATTGATTGATTGATTGATTGATTGATTGATTGATTGATTGATTGATTGATTGATTGATTGATTGATTAAAACTCACAAAATGTACTAGGATCAATTCAATAAACTATTTGTCAGTGTTTTTATTTTTTAATAACTCCAATCTAAGTCTTATAGAATGATGTTTAGATATTTGTTCTGGAAAACAACATAAAATCCCTGATTAAGAAAATTATATGGGTTAACAAAAGGGTTTAATTTATGATGATTAGTTGGAAACGAGACAAAAACACTGTTAAGAAAATGTTCTGTTGTAGTACATTTATGCTCTTAATGCTAAATGCTATGCCACTGCACTTCGTTTGAAGTATCTAAAAAAATAAGCATAAAACCTCCAAGATGAAGTCTAGTTTCTGAGCGGGAGTGTATGTCAGACATCTGAGACAGAGACTAATTTGCACTAAGTCTCGCACAATCTCTCCAGTCTCCATACTAATGATTGATAATGTTTTATTAATGCTGAGATATCCTCCACCGAGGATCTAAACAAATTGTAGCAATTTAGTCAATCCCATGCACAAAATCAATCATAGACAGCTCTGAATGATCATGCATCACTGCCAACATCCCCGCCTCGCAGGCCTTTTGGAGCCCGCAGCTTTCTTTGTATCTGTAATACAAAACAAGCTCCTCCATCCTCACCTCACACGCTCCTCATTTCACTCTCTTCACACTGCAGCACTCACTGAAGTTTGATATGGATGCTTTAATTTCACTTCTTCTGATTCTGAACGGCAAGAGGGAATGATGTAGAGTTTGTTAGTGTTAGTGTTTTTAATAAGTGTAGAACTAGAAGAAGTTGACTTGTAGCCTACTGATATTGTATTTTGAGTATGTCAAATGGGCTTTACAAATGGCCCAAAATGTACTTTCTGCAGATTAATTGGAATGTTTTTTCCCCACTATCCATAAATACCTTATTTCTAAACATACAGGCATTCTAAAACTAAAATAAAAATTAATGAAAAATACAAAATACACTACACACACACACACACACACACACACACACACACACACACACACACACACACACACACACACACACACACACACACACACACACACACACACACACACACACACACACACACACACACACATTCAATTGAATTGTCATTTTTATGTGTTTATGTACTTGTAGTACTATATAAATATAGAGTTTTATTTAATTTTTATTTCAATGTACGTTTTATTACATTGAAATGAGAAATGTATTTAATTTGAAGTGTTTTTTATGGTTTTAGTTTTAGTTAACTATAATAACTCTGATATATACTGATTACTTCATTCTGATTGGTGAATTCTGCCAAATATCTTCCATCACAAATCTCCTACTCTGTGCTAGATGTCTCTCGTACAGTTTTACACCATGCTTTCACATAATTTTTCACATAACGTTTTGTGCACATTTACTGTATGTACTAATTTATTTTGGCCTTGAAAACAAATGATACAGAACCCTTTAAGTGGTTTATTTTCTGATAAGATCTTTTTTATTACATATTACATGATCAAGTATGAAATCAGGCAAATAAAACTGATAAAAGTGAATATTCTATATTCGGATGCATCTTGCTAAACTAAACAGCACAACATCTGTGCTTTGTTCCATCAAATCCATGTTTGTCTGAACTATTACACCACCATGACAATGTAAACAAGAAGGGAAATGACAAAATGCAACAGTTTTCACTTGAAATGTTGTAGTTTCAATCTCTATGAAATGTAAAGCATGTAAAAGGTTTTGTTACTCAAGACTCAGAATTCAGTTCAATTAGCCTATTTTGATTTGTGAATACTTTTAAAAGCACTGTATTTCAATAATGAAAACTGGATTTGTATGCATTTGGCTTTCTGAAAACACAGGCCTAATTTGATTCAAATTAGTTGCAGAGCTCACGCCAAAAGAACAAATAAAAAACAACACCTGACGTTCCAATCAAACAAAAAAAATCTTAACACTTACAATATTCACAGGAATCTGATCTTTATGCCGAATGTAACTTCGAACAATGTACACAGACGCTGTAATTCATCCAACTAAAGCCTCTTGCTGAATAATTCTACTACATATTTCTCTTCTTAGACAAGCAGCTTAATGCAAATCTCCTACATGTCTTACTGTTCTGAGCAAAGACTGACTTCCATAGCTCAAACTTGCCCGTGACATTGAGGCTATTTTACTTGGAAGCTTTGGTTTATGTAAAAAAAAAATCATCTCTCTTATACCCAAGAGTCCTTAAGGGTCACATATTGGGTGGAAATGACTGCAGCTCTCGCACGTCCTAATTTTGCAGAGTTTGAGTTTACATATTCTGTTGATCCAGGAACAACATTCCTGTCCGAAAATGTAGTCTTAACCCTATCCCTACCCCTAAACCCTTAACCCTACCCATAACTTCTCCCTACAATCAGAGAGAAACTTGACATAAACTCTAAACTTGTCCCTCAAATCTGATTGGTTGATTGAAATGTTGTTCCAGGATCAGCAACGATGTTGATCCAGGAACACGTTGCACTTGGTGAAATCACAAATATCAACATAAACTAAGTCTCACAGAGGCTCTGTCACTGATTAATCCTAGTAGTGTTCCTGAATGATTCTGCATATTCAGTTTCTTATTTCTTCCCAACATCAAAGCATTTTCACTCTGTGTGACGTTATTACAAAGGCAATAAAATATGAAAGGACAATAACATGGAGTGAGCTGGAGAACAGAAATGGTGTAATTAACAGAAATGAATACACTGTAAAAAAATTCCGTAAAACTACGGTCCAATGTACCATATAAATTTGAAGGATTTTTCCGTGTTTGTCTTTTACAGGTCATTTACCCGTATTTTGAATTACACGCGTTGCATTGTGGGAACAAAAACCTGGCGGCGCTTAAAGTTTAAGACGCAACCGCCATTACACACGCAGATGACCGCGGCCAAAGTTGTTTATTAAAGTCTGATTTCGGGTGTGTGGAAAGCCATTCTGACACTTCTATGGTAAAATACGAAATTTATGTTCAAATAAGCTGTTAACGTAACGTTATTTAGTTGCCATCTGGCATGTTAGGCAAATGAATGTCGGAGCCGTCGCATTTATCATTTTATGCATATGGTCATACATTAAAAGATTTATGATACAATCGTGGAAGTTCCCTGATATATGTGTTATAGTGTGCCCTCGTTGTAATTTGTTTTATTTACTTTTATTTGTCGGTGATACGGTTTATTTCTTGACGAGCGCATCCGTTAACCAGGCAGTTGTGATAAAATGCAGTAACGTTACTAACGTTAGTGTTTTGGAGCAATTTAATGCCTTCAAACATAAGCTACCAGAGGAATCGTCAAGAAAAGTAAAGGCCATTAAGACTTGCTTGATTTAAAAGGCATGAAGATACAACGTGAAGATACTGTGTGTGAAGATGCAGTAACGTTAACAGTTACAGCTGGATCAAGAAAAACACCACCTTTTCTGCCAAATGAGGTAAGTTAACGTTATGTTTTTACGTTAGACTTGTTTTTGTTTTAGATGAGACACACACACACACACCACACACACACACACACACACACACACACACACACACACACACACACACACACACACACACACACACAAATAATGACCACGAAATATTAATTTACATTTAACATGACTGCTATTATCTGTTACTCTTCTGCCTGTAACGTTGGTCTTTACCAGATCCCCTCAGTTTGTTTAATAGTTTTTCTGTTGTTTTCGTATCTAATTGACAGGACTTTGCTGCTGTAGTTTGCATCCCAAGCACCACCTGCATGCTGCTTACAGGTTTGTATTTTTTTATTAGCATTTTTGTATTATTAATCACAATTCACTATGAGTGTTCAAGACTGGCAACACACAATTAAATTTAAAGTCTGAGGAAAAATGTTGATAGAAAAAGTTGGTTGCTGAATACCCCCTTCAAAGATGTGTATGCTTACATGGTCAGTAGAAATACAAATTGTATAGGGAAAATTTAAACAACTATGTTTAAAGGAATAGTTCACTTTAAAATGAAAATTCTGTCATCATTTCCTCACCCTCAAGTTGTTTCAAACCTGTATGAATTAATTTCTTCTGCTGAACACAAAGATATTTTGAAGAATGTCGGTAACCAAACCATTAACTGAAGCCATTGACTTCCATACTATTTTTTTTTTCCTACTATGGAAGTCAATGGCTCCAGTTAACATGCAATTGGAATCTACTGGAAACAAAAGTCTTAGCATTTTTTATACAGTGTTTGAATTTGAAAGAATTAGGGATGGCTGATTATTTATAGTTGATAATTTAACGAACGTAAAATACTGTACAATTGTTTTTAAACCTCAACCTGGTCTGCATGATACTTTGTAGTTCATTTTCCTTCATTTCATTTCTTGCGTAGCTATAATATATCTATTTTTTTTCTTCATATCCAACTTTTCTGTGCAGAAATCCTGAACGAATGTTGAAAAGACTGAGATGAAGGAAACCAAACGTATACAGATTCCTCCAAGACTGCTGAAGTTCCTGTATGAACAACTTCGAAAAACCATGTAAAGTTTTAGCTTTTATCAAATCTCAAAATGAGACTTTAACTGAACATACCGATCACTCCTTCATCTAGGCGATAGACGGGGATCGGCACTTCCTCATCAAACAGATCCAGGATAATCTACCTGATGAACATCTACGTCCAGCCCTGAACCCTCTACCTGTCGGCACGGAGAGAACAACGACAACCTGGAGGGACAGCTGGGCCGTGATGCAGGCCTCTCGCCACGAGACAGACAGGTACGGTAAACCGCAGACAGAACCATTACAGTACACTGCAACTAAATTTGAAACATCTTGATGGATAGGCCACATACTGTTCTCTCCCCTCTGTAGTTTTTGGTGGCTAAACCCGAGTCTGCAGTCCTACCAGGACCTGGTCCAATCAGTCCAGTGGCTCTGAAGAATTTACTACACATTTCTTGGTGAGTGATGAGTTTCCCCCACCTAGAATCTTTGTTTTGACACATTCTGTATGTCAGTAATAATGTTTTGTATTTCTTTTACAGCCTTCATCTTACCTGAAGACAAGAAGAGTACCCCCCCAGCCAATCCATGTTCCTCTGAAAAACCTTTTCCCCTCACACATTTTAAAATAATTTATTCAGTGGATGCGATTGTTGTAATGTTAACAAAGTGTCATCAATTGGCAGACTTGATACAATTTAGAGATGAGAAGCTATATATACTTTTCCCTTTTGTGTTTTTTTCCCTTTATATTCTAGTTTTCTTGGAATTGTTGTAGATCTATAAGTAAATAAAAATATTTTTTAATCACAGAAGATTTGTTTGAAATGTTTTCAACAAGAGTTATCATTACACTGTTAACTAACAGAAAAGTTAAATTTATATTTGCTGTAGGTATATTGCCTAAATTCATCTGTTTTATTTTTACTGTAGGAAAACCATAAATTAACAGATATTTTTCATCTTTTAATTACGGAACAAAGTCCGGGTAATGAGCTGCCAGTACATTTTCTGTTATTTTACGGATTTATTTAATATTTGCTTTTTTTACTGTAGTTATATCATTAAATAACAGAAAGTGTCCTGTTTTTTTTACTATAAATACATCATTAAATGACAGAAAGTGTCTGGTCTTTTACTATAGATACACCATTAAATAACAGAAAATTTCTGTTTTATTTACAGTGGGCACACTGTGAATTAACAGAAAATTTCTGTTTTTTAATTACGGGACAAAGTCCGGGTAATGAGCTGCCAGTACTTTTTCTGTTATTTTACGGATTTATTTCTTAGAGTGTAGGCCTATGCATATCACACAAATCGATGCATCTTAATGTACAAAAGTGGCTTAAAATATTTGGGAAAGCCTGGTCGTCTATGATCTGAACATTCCAGTAATAAAAAATCTGTTATTATTTACTGACTATTTGCTTTAAAATCTGTGTGACTTTCTTTCTTTATTGTGAAGATATTTTGTTGAATGTCAAGGGTGCTATTTTTTCATAATGGACTCTGAAGCTTTCAAAAGCTTCAAAAAGCACCATAAAAGTATTTATCTGAGTCTTCAGAAAATATTATATAACTTTGTGTCAGGAACAACATGAGTAAATTATGATTTAAAATGATTTGGAAATTCAATATGTTCAGTATGGCGGGCTTGCTAACCAATCCTATTTCAAGCTCTCAAAAGTAAAACTAAAAGCCCACAGTGTTTTCATTTTTCTATCTTTTGGATCTTTCTGTCTGTTTCACGCGGCAGTATCTTAATTAACTTCAGGGAATAGAGCATGTGGGGAAATTAATAAGTGGTAAAAGCAGCAGGTTAATTATGCCGTTTGCTGCCGTAAGCCGGGGATTTGGAAATAAAAAATGCCTCTGCATAGCTATGATAGTTTTGTTTTGCTTGAGACTAAGTCTTTACACCAAAAGTCATTTATCTTGATAAGACATATTTGTTACTCCATTACTCCAAATACTTGAATGTGACTTTGAAGCGTAATCACAGCTCCGCCAATTAACAGGGTTTAGTGTGCTTCATATAGGAAGCTCATTAATGTCAATAGAGTGTTAAGCAGAGCCTCCGCCTTATTAAATCGTTGCGACGAGGGCACACCAACCACGTCCCAGATCCCAGTGGGAACACATGACCAGTCCATTTTATTACGTCCAAAATAATGAATACATGCCAACTGCCAACATACTTAAACAGGACTTTTGAATATTGAAACATTTTCAACTTTCTTGAGTGATGTTGCTGTTTGAGAATGAAAAAGGTCTGCAAAGTTATAAAGTCACAAAGTCAGTCCAAAGGGAATTATTCCCTATATCCGTGCACACTGTTTCTGAACTCCCTGAAACATCTCGATTTGAATTTTCTTTCGGGAATGAACATGCCACCATATTCCTTATTATTTTGATTTATTTCTAGATTGAATCATAGGCTCGTTCTTATGTAATAGAGCAAATTCGCACATGCACACTCTTCAAAAACAGTGCTTTATCTCTTAACAAACTAAATGACTTGATTTGTATATATTTGAAATAAAATATAGATTGAACTGGATGCCAATTTGCTTATTTACAGATGCAGACAAAAAACTATGCTTCTAACAACAGGTTGAAACCTGTCGATCCAACCACACAACTTTGCGATGCTTTTGTAAATGTGCGTTGGAACTATGTTTTCGGGAAACACAGAACCGTTGAACTACGACGGAACTTGCAACCATAGTTGGTTAATGATGCTTTTGGGAAACGCACCCCAGAGCGTTACTGACAGACTGGGAATAGAGGTGCTGCAACAATGTAAAATATGTGGAATATAATGTGTTCATTGAACATTCAAACATGTTCTAGAATCTAGTAGACCTCAAAAATAAAAAGGGGCATAATAGGTCCCCTTTAATAAGGAATCCAGTTGAATTAATTATTTTTTTCCTATATTTGATAACATTTAATCCATATGGTGACAACCAACCAGAATTTGCCTATATAACTTCATTTTGTGTCATTTTGGGACACATGAGATGTGCTGTATGGTTGCCTAGAAACTAGCTGTTAAATTTGCAATATTCAAAACGTAAGCCTTACTACCTCACTTGAGACTAAAAAATTCACATGAGAGTCCTTTTCCTCATGAGGGAACAAATTTGCTTCATAAGCTCCTGCATTAAAGTTTTTCTTTGTGACAAATCTGCAGCCAGGTGTCCAGTGGAGTTGAGATATTTACATGTCATCTTTGTAAAAAGCTTTTATGAGTTTGTAAAACTTGTTAAACTTTCTTGGATGCTTAAAATATAACACCAAAAACGCAGTCACAGATAGATATATTTTAGTTCAAGAAAACGATAATGTAAAAAAAAAAGAGCAAAAAATGTATATTTATGAAAGCCAACCATAAAAAAATAAGTATAAATAGCACTCAAGCCTATATCATATAATAGATATAAATGTCAAATTTTCTTTAGATATAGATTTCCAGTCCAAAATTTAAACAAGCCGTCACGAAGACCCAAAAAAATTGAAAGGCATTTATTTTGCAGCACAAATGTCAATTGTCATTAATGAATTTATATCATGTTGTATCAAATTCAGCTAAAACCACATTGACGAGTTAAATGTGTTAATAAGTAGCGTGTCCCTGAAAAACTACTCAAGAAAATGGCTGTTATCTTCTAATGAGCACCAATGGCCCAGTTCCATTCCATAGCAGGCCTCATCCAAACGAGTGGAATTGATTAATAGAGAAACTCATTAATGAATGCGAGGATGAAACACTAATCTGCATACAGCGTCAGTAAGGCAAAAATGCTCACTGGAGGTACACCTGCTCGCAATTTCCAGCTCAGCGGCAGAAGCTGCAAGCGTTCCCTGTGGGACCTTTGATTTCTGGATGGAGAGACAAACTTTATTTGGTGAATTATACAGGGCTGCGGGGGAAGGCCTGTCCCCTAAGCAGATGGCTCTGTTTGCCGTAATCGGAGCACTAAACAGTGGATAATACAAACTTTAATGAGTTTAATGTCAACTTCTCCCTCGTCTTCTTCTGGCTTCTTCTTCTTGCTGCAAGGATGTTTTAGGCAACAAGCATTCTTGTGGTCAAAAGCTCTGATTTCATTGTAAACTGAGATGAGATTACACTACAATATTCAATTAGGCTAAATGAAAAAGTATACAGTACAACAACATTTTTTATTTATAAATGGGAAGCTGGTAAAAGTTACAAAATGCATAATCTATTGTGTAATATTGTTGAATCATATATTTCGTAAAGAATCCAACTGGGGTCTCGAAACTATTACTATATACTACTACTTCCACACAAATATTAGACGAGTAATTCAATTGAAGATTTAGTTTTGCCATCACAGGAATAAATTACATTTTTAAATATATTAGGATAAGTTATTTTAGATTGTAACCTTACTCACGGAAGTGACTTAAACTGCAATTAAATTGCCGCTAGAGACAGGCTGTAAAAGAGAGTCAATCCCATAGATTAATGGCGTGACTACTTGAGTGACAGGTGGATATCCGCTGCTATCACTCCTAGCCGTTTGTCTGTTGTCTGTTAGCGTCACGTCACCTCAGCTAATCCCGCCTCTTTGTTAACATTTTTGTATCTGGGAGTGACACGCTGCCAAGATGGCGACGGCCGCTCCGCCCCCACTTTGGGCTTCAAAAATGCTCTTCAGAACTAAGGGTGAGTCACTGACACTACGTCCAAAATTTTTTTACAGTCCCTAGCCCTAAACCTAACCCTACACCATAACTTCTCCCTACAATCAGAGGGAAATGAGAGGTGAATAACACTGATGTAGAAGCAGAACCTGGTTGTAAGTCTAAACTTGACATAAACTCTAAACTTGTCCCTCTTATCTGATTGATTGATTGGAATGTTGATCCAAGAACATGTTGTACTTGGTGAAATCAGGCTCTGCGAAAGGCAAAAGTTGCAACCGTCAGTACTGGAATAGGCTAGTACAACCATTATTTGTATAAGCTCCTGTTTGTTTCCTGAAAGTCAGTCGCTAGTTCCGCCTTCACGATGACATCACGCACATCATTAAAGACGGCAAGCGATGATGATTGGTCACAAAGCAGCGTGTAGTCTGACATGTTACTTGTCCATGACACAACAAGAATTTAGGAGTCAAAATCCCATAATCTGAAACAGTGACTATTGCAACAGACAAACATATCATATAGCCTGAACCTGGCATTACTGACCCCAAATTTGATTATTATACCATTTTATATTCACAGAAATGTGTCACAAATTGTCTTGAAGTTGAAATTGCGCCAAAAACTGCCAAAAAGAAATACATTTTTAAAAAAGAGATTGAGTTTCATTCACTAAAATGATTAATATATATTAATAGAGAAGTAATAACAATAATAATTATTATTATAAATTATTATTGCTATTATGCACACACACACACACAACACACACACACACACAACACACACACACACACACACACACACACACACACACACACACACACACACACACACACACACTATATATATATATATAGACCATATAATAATAATAATAAAAATATAATAAAAAGGAATAATCCTTTGTATTTTCTCAAGACTTGTAATCTGACTCAAGTGTTTGATTAGCATTAATATTTAAACTTTAAGTGAAGTGACCTTCTTGAGATATGCTGTGCTCAGTACGAAGAAGCAGTGAATACTGCATTGAAACGTAACTGAAGTGTTACTCTCTCTCTATGAGCTGCAGAGGGAAAGATAAGCCATTCAATGACAGCATGTTTCAACCTTAGGAAAGAATGGTCTCAGACTGGCTAACTGAATACGAATTTTCAACAAATGCTCATAAATCATTCGAGGTATGTTCCTAAGAGCCCACCCTTGTCTAGCGTTTTGGAGATGGCAAATTTAGCTCTGTCTTTCAGTACTGGTTCTCCAGGGCTCTGGATGGACGGATTTAAGAATAGTGGCAAAGGCTGGTGTTATTTAGGGTCCAATTTAGTCGGTCCAGAGCAAGAACAGGGACTACGTGAACCTTCCAGGTGCTATCAGTCAAAGAACTTGAGTTTCCAATGGCCTGGCCGATAAAGCAAGTGAAAAAGAAGGTTTTGTTCACACATACATAATGAATGGATTAGCCAAAAACTAAAATGTTGTCATTACTTACATTAAAATCATTAAAAAGGGTGTAATTGCAGAGTTTTATCTTATTTAGAGGAATATTTTGGGTTATTCCCTTAGCAATACTGGTTTGCAAATAAAAACAAGGACAACTAAAAACAACGATAATTTAAAAAGGTATAAAAAGATCACATGAAATAAATGAGAAGAAAGTTTTGACCTAGATTATGCATAAATGTGACAGTATATAAATTATACACACAGCCTTGAGACATTATATAATTCAAACTATTTAGCAGAGGTGCCAGTAGAAATCAGAGCAGTGTCTGACACCTGTCTCATAATTTAGAGATGATTTTATGAAACAAATTATGATTTTATGAAAAATTGCTTTAAAAAAGACCCCCCCCCCCCCTCTCACACACTCTCTCACTCACTCTCTCTCTCTCTCACACACACACACACACACACACACACACACACACACACACACACACACACACACACACACACACACACACACACACACACACACACACACACACACACACACACACACACAGTAATTTACTTTAATCAAGTTTTAATTTAATCACTACCTTTGCCTCGTTTTTAAAATAAACATCCAAAATCTCTTAAAGCATTTCAAACGCATAATTGCATAAGGTAGTAAGAATTAGCACCTCAGAATTGATCTTAACTTAATTTATTTTCTCCCCCTAAGTTTTTATAGTCAGGTTTATATGTTTAATAAATAAATAAATAGTTTATATTGTAAGTTTTAAGCTGACAAAAACACCAAAAATAATTGTCAATGTGGTAATAAAAATCTTCTTAATTAAATTTAACAGGTACTGCATGTATTTCAACAGATAAATTTGACAAACATACTGATTAATTATTGTTTAATTGTTTTATTTTTTATTTTGGGCAGTAAACTTGAGGTTGCTACAATTATTATTATTATCATTAAAGTTACCAAGAGAATAGAGCTCTATTAACATAACTTCAGTTAATTTCTGCTACTAAATAAAGAAATATTAAAATAATTGTGGGTTATGGAGGAAATCCTGCAAAGTTTAATTCAGCCTTCTGCTTTTAAGCAGCCTGATTTATTCGTCAGGCAATACACGGATAAGCAAAATGCACATTCATTGCATGTCTTGTTCAGAACACACCTCAATTCAACTGATTCTTAATCTGTTTGAACAGAAATTCTATCAGACGGCATTCATAACACAAAAGACAAGGCAAACATCCCACTTCCAAGCCCTTTCAGCCCAGACTGCCGCATGACATCGTATAATTCCCAATAATTATTCAAGAACCACAGGTCCTTTTCTTTTCTTAATCTGCTCATCATTTGATAGAGGGAACGAAATCTCATCAAAACCAGCATCAGATCTCTCTGACACGTCTGTGGATCACCATCACAGCATGGCATTCGGCGTGCTCAAAGAAAGACTTTCCATGATATATTCATCTGCACTGAATAATGTTCTCTGATACCAATGGTTTTTGTGGACCTTTTCCATTCTCTTCAGGTTTTTAAACTTAAGTTTTTCTTAAAGATTGGCACTTTTATAGTGATTTGTTTGCCCTCTTGCTCGTTTTCTGACATTGACCAATGACGAGCAAGTGCTCATTGGCAGCGTCGAGACAAAGAGCAGATAAACTAATGTTTGAGCCCTGAAAGGGGTTTTTGTTCTCACTTGAAAAAAATGAAATGTTGACAATTTAAGACAGAACAGAGAATAAGAATGACTTTTTAATGTTACACATTTTAGCTATACTAGTATGCTTCAAAAACACATCTCCTAGTGATCCAAAACAAACATCAAAATCGAAACAAAAATGGGTCACTGAGCACAAAACCAAGCAATGGCCATCCCTGTCCCTGACCTGAACCCTAGAGAATGAGTGGCTGAACTGAAGAGGAGAAGCACCATCATGGATCTTTGAATCTGAAGGATCTGGAGAGATTCTGTATGGAGGAATGGTCTCTGATCTCCTGTCAGTTGTTCTCCAAACTCATCAGGCATTATAGAGAAGACTCAGAGCTGTTATCTTGGAAAAAGGAGGTTGTAATAAAAGTGCAAAAAATTGTTCCCAACGTGTTTTGGAGAAAAACATTTATTTCATTATGTGATTTTCCACTTTCATTTATTTTACTTTAATGAAAGGTTAGATTTAAGGGGCAAATAGTTCTGACCAGCAACTTTCACTGTAAAGCAGAAAAAGAGCTCTGGTATGGCCCCGTGAATTAGTTAAAATATGGTTATTTATACAACTTTTGCTACTTTAATTTAAAAATCTGCTGATGCACGTCTTTGAGAAAGCAGGTTCTTACAGCATGTGGGCTCACTAAAGCACTTTCAAACTGCAGTCCAGCTATGAATTCATAGAGGTGCATACAGAGACAAAAAGTGTGTGCGCTAAATATACAAGCCTGTAGTTTAAACTGATGTGTCCTTTCTTTCAAAAGTGAGATCTAATTACTGAGGCTGAGGTCTAACGCTGTCAGCTTTCTCACTTCATGAAAGACTGAACTTGGGAGTTTAATCGGGTTTTAAACTAACCTATACCTCTAGACACCTCGTATTCACTCCACCCCCGATCTAATATCTACATCACTGGATATTCCTCTAGGTTTGCTGCAATCGAACTGACAGAAGCCATTAATCTCGTAATTAAGATGCTGCATTTCATATGAACGTACAAATGGATTTCTGAGTTGATTGGTGTTTAATTGCATGGTAGCGATTATGCATTTCATCACATACTGTACTATTCTGGGATTAGTTGCTTTGAATAAAATATTTGCTCTTTAAACAAGCAAACATTGTAAAAAAAAAAAAAAAGTATGTTTTACAAACAAATTATTTCAGTTTTTCTACTTATAATTTTTACATTTAATGCAATGTGTTACTTGTGTAGCGTGCGGTCTTGTTTCAGCCAGTGTTTTACTGACTTTTATGGTATGTTTACATGACAACAATGTACTAAAAATGGAAAAATTTTTCCTTTGCGTACAGACGACAATGTTGTCAAAACGATCCCCATTCACACAGATCGGAAACAATTACAAATGCTGTATTATTCATGCCAGGCCAGTAGTTTATGATGTCACTGTGTAAAGAAACACTATGCACCTGACTGAACTATGTCCACTATGTTATCTTGACTGAACACGTAATACGCATGGCATTTTCACAAATTCACGTTTTTGTAGTTTACATGGTTACACGGAAACTTGCAATTTGAAAGCCGTCTTCAAAAGGTACTGAATTGAGCTACTTCTTACTTGATCGGTCACACAAAAGTCACACAAAATTGTCAAAAAATTGCGAGTATCCTAGTAAACATAGTCAGTTATGTCTTAAGAGTTAAGAAAGTAAACACGTGTATCAGTATATGAGATCCGTGCATTCACTCTTAAAGTGACAGCAGCCCAATAATCCTGCTAATGAATGTGTTTTTAATGTTCATCAAACAACAAAGGACAAAGTAAAATTAATAAGGATCAATTAATAAGGGTGTTACCTTTACAGTGACGTCTATGCGATGCTATTTTACATTTGCTTACTTTCTTACATTTCTGTAACTGAAAACTACTGTTAGACCTGAAAAATCGCAATTTTCACTGGTATTTAAAATGTTGGTGTTATAACTGCCTGTTTTTGCAAAAACAGTTTCATGACCGGTAAAAAATATTTATGGCTGGTACATTTTCTTAAGTCACTGGCCATTGGCAGGTGTGGCAAAATGTTAGTTTTAGGCCCTGGGTGTGAAAAAGTGAGTTTTGTTTACTGCTATAAACACATGACTAATAAAACAGAAGAAAAAAAGTCAACAGTGGCTCTTTGAGATCACTAGGGAAATGCTTTACATATTGAAAATGCACAGCATTTTCCCTATTGATCACAGAGAGCAGACCTCAGGTTTAGAGGTACAAAGTTAAGAAATTATGAAATTCATGTAAATTTTCAATTTAACTTTCCACTCAAATTGTTATACTTATTATTTATTCACACTGTGTTTTCATGATCAATCATCTCTATCACTACTTAAAGGTGCTCTAAGCGATGTCACGTGTTTTTTAGGCCAAAATATTTTATGTCACATACAGCAAACATCTCCTCACTATCCGCTAGCTGCACACACTGTAAAAAGACACACTCCACAAACAGCAACAAAAACAAACTGGGCTAACCCACACCACGAAACATAACAAACTGTTCCAGCCAATAACCAACAAGGATTTGGGGGTGGGGTTTGGGGGGTTAGTGTGACGTCACCCAACATTGCTTAGAGCACCTTTAAACATTAATATCCATCTCTAATATTAGCAAGAACACAATCTAGATAGCTTAGAACAATATAAAACAAACATCTGTTGTGTGGAGTTAAACTATCTGATAGACTTCAATTACAGTGCTAAAACAACTGAAATTACTTGAAAAGAGAATTACAGCTATCAAGGCCGAAGTGCAGGGAAATGGTGTAAGAATGAGTCAGAGTGAGGCAAACACACAGGATAAATCAAACCAATGCAACTTCCTCGCTCGTCCTCATCAGCACCATCAAAGAGAGACAGGCACAAAGATCTGCCTTTATCTGCCAATCACAAACACATCTAATCCAATACACAATCCACTCCATACAAAGGTGTTTGTGTATACTAGTATTCATTATTTATTCATGACAAATATTTCAGTGTTATCACATCTCTTAATCATGCAATATGCTGCCTCATTTGATAATCTCTTCAACTATTGGAAAATACAATCTCGTTTGTATTCATTGGCATTCGTAAGTGTAGAGTACATGTACATTTTTTGGTTTGTTTGGATACACACTGAAATGTACTCAAATGTTCAAACGTTTGGGGTCGGATTTAATTTTTTTTTTTTTTTTTGAAAAAAGCATCTTATTCTTACCAAGACAGCATTTATTTGATCACAAATACGAGGAAAACTGTAATATTGTACTATATAACTATAGTTGCCGAAGTGTATAGTTGTTATTTTCCTTTTGTAAGTATTTTTCTAGGTGTTATCCATGTTGTATGTCTCAATGCCCTGCAAGGAAACAACCAAATAAAGGATTTCAAGAAAAAAAAAAAAGGTATTTACTTCCTTCCTGTCACATTAGGCTGTCAACTTCCTACCCCTACTTCCAGGAAGCATGGCGAAGGCAAACCCTCCCAAAGAAAGCTCAGTTTCATATTACTACTAAGTATTTTTTGTTGACATATATATATCTACATAATCATGAAGGTCTCTAGAATCATCCAAACAAAACAAATCTTACAATAAATCTATAGTTTTTTGTATACTTAGTCAAAAGTCCAAGCGGCAACTATAGTTGCCGGTGGGCAAATGCCTTGTAAGTACATATATCATGGGGAAATGGGGTTATTGGACTTGTTCAGTGCATAAACATAACTTTACCCTTTAAATGACATCTCTACTGTTCATAAGTACTGTCTGTATGCACTGTTATTTTAGTTTTTTGCCATTTTGTCATTTGTTTTTTTTGCTTGTTATATAGATATCGTTTTTTATTATTTTATTATATTATTTGTATTTATTTATTTTCATTTAACTTTTTGATACACAATACCCTGTTTTGGCTGCACTCTACCACTTTAACCCTTGTGCGCTGTTCATTTCAGGTTTACAGTCAGGCTGTTTGTGGTCTCAGAGACCCCAGGCAACAAAATGTAATTTTGTAACAAATTTTGTACAAATTTTGTACAAATGTAATTTCTTACATTTTGTAACAAATTACATTTTTGATATACATATTATGAAATCATAATTATAACAATAAAAGTTACTTTTTGTCAAAGTTTAGTAGTTTTTGTACTGAAAAAACAGTTTTTCAATAATGTTACATTATGATTAGAATCAAGCCTGATCAGGATGTTACAAAGAGAAAAGTTGGAGTCTTTAGAGTTTATCATTTATTTCAAACATCTGTTTTTCATAAATTCAAAATTGTGTGAAGTGTGCCACTTCATTTCTGTCTATGTGTGTTCTTTCTGATTTTGAGGATGAATTTTGTCCGTTGACAAAAATCATTTGATTCTAATCATAATATAACATTATTGAATATTATATTTTTTCTAGTACAAAAAATGCCTATACTTCGACAAAAAGTAACTTTTATTGTTATAATTGTGATTTCATAATATGTAGATATGAATACAACTGGAAAACCTTGTGAAAATATGTCTTTCATTTAGTCAAATAGCAAATAGTGGAGCTCTGCAGCCATACTGGTTAACGTGATAATTTGTTACTTTTAAAAGGTCATTTTCCAAAAGATGGGCAAAAATCTTACACTAAACCATGTCAAATTATCCATGTTATCCCCATAAATGAAAGTTAGAAATGTGGGTCAAAAAGACCCAAAACAGCGCACAAGGTTTAAGACAAATGGATTTGTTGTTTGTTGTGTTTTCATATTCAAGAGATTATAAGTTAGATTCCGCTTTTTTGGGTTCGCATCAAACATTCTTCGACTTTTATACACAATAAATTTGTTTATGAATAAAGATTGATCTGTTGGAAGCAGTTATTTTGAGATAGATGCCAAATGTTCTCCTCCTATTCATATTTAACATTGAGGGGCTGCATACAACGTATTTGCCCACCGGCAACTATAGTTGCCGCACATTCAAATATGATTTTCAAGAAGAAAAAAAAAAATTGGGGAAAATAAATGCAGAACATGTTCAAATAGGACATTATTAACATGACTATATGCATGAAACCATTCAGAAAAATTTGGGCATAAATGGGTTAAGTGACAACCTTAATCTCTACAGCCACAAGCATGGTTTTAAGCAACATGTAAAACTTAAATAAGTAAATAAATAAATAAATAAATAAATAGCAATTCTGACTTTCTCCAGTCATTTTCCTTCCTCCAATGCAAGGTTAAACTCTTCTCTATATCAGAGCCTGTGTATGACAGTCACACATTGCATGCTGCATAATGGCAGTTATAACTGCTTAGACCTCGAAGCAGATGATTTATGAATGCACCAAGTTTTCTGTATATACACTCCATATATAGTGTCACTCCAGTTCTGATGCTGTGCTGAGGCTAAACTGTAACTGCAGAGGCCCTTAATGACCCACATTCTGTGTAATCAAATTAACTCTATTTATCGTGGGCTATTTTCATTTGTCTCCCTAGAGTCGAGCATTAATATTTTCTGAAACTCTGCCTTACCAAAACCATCATTTTTTTCTTTTATTAAATTTAGAAATTCTTAATAACTTTCAGCGCCTCGCAACAAATTATGTTGCAGTTTCCGAATCTCTGAATTTCCGTGCTGAGGCAGAAACCATGGACATATAGGCGAGAGTTTTGGCACATTTGGACATTAGATGCAGTTTTAATCATAGTTTTAAGTGTCTATTCGAAATGCACATGTACTATATACATATATAACAAGACTGCATGGAGCTATTAAAAGAGTTTTGAAAATCAAAGGTATAATATTGGTTTAAAAATGTTAAGAAAATCTCGGTACCAGAATTCATCTTTGCCAAAAAGAAGCAAGCATGTAAGTCACTCCTCCGCATGTTTTGTGCAAGGTTCAAGCTGAAACTCTTGAAACAGGTTTCCTTATTGGTTACGGTTACTGGTGGTCATTCATATGAACTTATTGTTTATATTTATAAATTAGGCTTTAAACGACATTTTGAATGTTTGCAGTTTCCAGAAAGCTGCTATGACAGAATCTTCGGTCAACTTTAATCTTTGCATTGAAATCTTCAATCCTTGATGGATGTAAGAAGACTAATGCTTAAAGTCAGCATGAAATGGAAGTCTTTTATTCTCCATTTTGATGTAAACTGCTTCTCAAACAAGTAAATAAAACACTTTAGTTTAGGTTCCAATTCTTACTATTAACTAGTTGCTTATTAGCATGCACTGGCTGTTTATTAGTACTTATAGCACATATGCCTTATTCTGCATGACCATAATCTACATCCATGAATCCACCCAATACCTAAACTTAACAACTACCTTACTAACTATTAATAAGCAGTGCTCAGGAGTTTGTTGAGGCAAAAGTTGAATTAGAAAGTGAAAGTAAAAAGCGAGTGCGCATTCAAAACTGATTTCAATACCCTGCATATTGATAGCGGCTGCATGATGCCTGCAAATTATGCACAATATAATTACCCAATTATATAATTGCGAGAAAACATTGTGTGTCATTTCCTTTCCGAACATAGTGAGAATTGGACCCTAATCTAAAGTATGACCAGAAAAAATGGAAAGGATAGGGACTTTATTTTGTCCATAGGGAATAGATTGGATGGTTGTGGTTTGCTATTGGTTGATCTCATGTGAGTGACAGGTTGATCCCGCCCTCTCACCATTAAACACGTCATCAGGGAAGAGATGAGCTGCAAGAGGCATGGGAGATATTTTAATTAAAGATTACAAGGGCACATAATTAAAAAAAATAATAATAATGATGTGTACGGATAAATTATGCATTATAAATTATGTAATATTATATATTTTTTATTTCATGGTAACTTTAATTCATTAGCAAACCCCAGTAAATGCCTTGAGCGGTCCTCCCTATGATCTCTTGTTATTGCCAATGTTCTTATTATAGCACGCTATAAATAAAGAGAATTAAACATGAATGATAGACTTTCAGAGGCTGAACCTGAATAATCATGTGGCGTTGCCCTGTATGAACAACACGTCACACTGGTGTCTCGTCTCGCTAAGCATATGGTCTTGAAACTGTGATGGCTTCGGGAAGTTGTGATCTTGTTCATGGAGTGAATCACAGCAAGCATCAACAAAAATGCCTGAGGAAGTAAAAACAGCTTGTTTCAGCCTGATAAATTCCAGCAGAAGTTTCTAACGTTGCTGCTGTTGATTGATATTATCAACAAAAAAAAACCAACAACAGCATAAACAATTTGTTGTTCACTCTGTAACACATGCACGGCAGATGGAGTGTTCAAAGAAGGCTGATGTACTGTATACGAAGATGGATTTTTTTTTTCTGTATACAATATTAAAACTCATCATAATTGTAAAATTATTGGTAACACTTTCACCGTTCAGAAGTTTTTGGTCAGTAAATTAATACTTTTACTCAACAAGGAAACATTGCATTAATCAATAGTAATAACTTTCTATTCATCAAAGAATCCTGAAAAAAAAAGTATCACAGTTTCCACAAAAAATGTGAAGCATCACAACTGTTTTCAACATTGATAATAATCAGAAATGTTTCTTGAGCATCAAATCGGCATATTAGAATGATTTCTGAAGGATCATGTGACACTGAAAACTGGAGTAATGATGCTGAAAATTCAGCTTTACGTTTTAAAATATATTCATAGAGAATAGTTATGTTAATTTCCAATAATATTCCAAAATATTACAGTTTTTACAGTATTTTTGATAATTAATTATTGATTAGACGAACATTATTTTTATGTTATGGCTGATTATGATGATAACCAATAAATGGTTGATAATAAAATTATATTTTGTCTAAATAAATTGGAAAATAAAATATATTTAATCAGTCATTTTAAATATTAATTTAGTTTAAGAGTTTAGTGGTAACACTTTACAATAAGGTCTCATTTGTTAACATTAGTGAATGCATTAATTAACAAGAATTAACAATAAGAAATACATTTGCTACCGTATTTATTCATCTTTGTTAAGATTAGTTAATAAAATATATACAGCTGCATGTTAGTTCACATGTTAGTTTGTTAACAAATACAACTTTTGATTAATGTATTAGTAAATGTTGAAATTATTAGTTCATGTTAACTAATGAAAGCTTATTGTACAGTGTTGCCAGTTTAGTTAACATTTATATCTTAGGCTATGCTTATACAGAAACGATCTGAAGAGAAAACACAAAAGTGGCGTTGCGTTTTCACTTTTTATTCTGCGTTTAGACGAGCGTTATGGGGGGAAATCTGCGTGCAAATGGTGACGCAAAAGTGTGTGAAATTCAATGTAGTATGCACTTCAGACAGCTAGGTGGCAATGTGAAGCACTGCCACACAACAACCAATATCTGAGAATATTTTGTACAACTGCTGAAAAGACTCTTGTACGTCTATCAGAGCTGCTAGGGCAACTTGAAGGTGCGACGTATGGAAATAATCCGACATGTTGGTTGTTATTTTCCTGTACTGACGCATGCCTGTGACGTAAACGTGTACGCGGCGAGAGCCACCGTGAGCAGATTTGCATTTTTACCCTTTAGACGGGAACGCGACGGTTGAGCGTTTTTAAGATTTTCACTCTGGAGGGTGATTTCACTTTTTAAACCAACATAATTAACATGAGTGGATATCATCAACTTAGATATCCAACATCAACTGATACCAGTAAATGTAAAAAAAAAAAAAAAAAATTAAAAAGTATTTCTAATATCCACTCATCAGTGTACGATATAAGTCATGCATCCCTCTCAATGCATCTAAAAAAGAAAGAAAAGAGTGCAACACACAGCAGATTGACTCTGTTTTTCACCCTCTAGGCCAGTAATTTTGATTTGCTTCAGATCAATCTCGAGCACTCTAGTCTCAAGGATCAAACATGATGGGAATTGGCTGGAGGTGAGAACCTCCCCTCTCTGTCTCTCTGTACCTCACCTTTTTTCCCAAATGACTTTCTGACAGTGGAATACAGTAATAGGCCTCTCCATTTGAACTAAACAGCCTCCTCAGCAGCAGAAGATGCCGAGGGGCAGTGGGAAAGCACACGGAAATCTCATTAGGCACAATATCATACCTTTTTCTACAGGGTCCTGTCACGGAGCCGGTGAGCTCAGGCACGGGGAGTCTTAAAGGACAGCAGTCGGAGCGGAAGAGCACCTTAAAGGAGCACGCCACACTAGATGTGCTTTTTTCCTCTGATGCTTTAATGCGAAAGCTGCATCACTGCAAATTTAATACTTGTGTGGACAGGATAGAGAAAGAGAAGTAAAAAACTGCACAAACCAGCAATATTGAACCGTCCCAGGTGGGGAGCCAACACTTGCATACCAGGCACATATAAACACAAGCTTCCCCACAGATAAAAATAGATAACTTCAAACAGACTTACACTCATTGAACACTAGAGGCTTACTAGGGGAAATGATTCCACTTTGCTCCTGAGAAAACACTCGCAGCATTTTCAAACAAATCTTCATTAAAATGGAACGGAGTTAGCAAGTATGGAAAGTTCCACTCGGGTGTGTGCAACGCCAGGCTGAGACGGGGAGGAACTCGAAACCGTTTGTCAAGAAGCATTTGGTTGGGTTTGCTGCACACTGCCGTGGGCTGGCGGCGGATGGCTTTGTGCTTAGCAGTCAATAAACACCTAGAGAACTGCTTCTCACTTTCAGTGAGAATATTTGAAAAATTCAAATAAAAGAAGAAGGTGCTATCTAGACTATGTTTAAACTCAATAGTGCATTGCAATAATAAAAGCTGTGCAGATCTATCTATCTATCTATCTATCTATCTATCTATCTATCTATCTATCTATCTATCCTAATGACTGTCGGGAAGGTCAATCTTTCTACAATCTTTCTAGATGTAATGTGAATCTCTTCCATTTGCAGAAAAAAAACAGCAGTATTTTGTCTATTCAGTCTGCAGAACTGGAATTAATGGCAAAACTTTGCCATTATGCAGCAAAACAGCTTTAAGACTGTTTATACTGTCATATAATTTGTATATACAGTACTGACCCAATAGCATATAGTTTAAACTAGAGCCAATGAACAATTTAAAGCATAATAGTAACGTTTGACTCATTCATTTCAGAAGCATTTTGGCTGTAGACCAGTGTTATCTCCACAGTTCTAACCCAATTACAAAGTAAGCTCATGCAAGTAAGCACTCACAGGTGCTTATAACAACCCATTCCCAACAATTATGCATTAATTGAACCACTTGAACCAGCAAGGTGTAGTCCAAGTATGGTGTCTAGTTTAATCCAAAGTTTTGCTTTCTCTCTGCCAGACAACTCAAATGTGCGATCTTCTGCTAGTTTTCTACATTACACGTTGCGACTGCCACCGAAATGGAACAAGTGACACCATTTTCACTCTTTTTTTGTTTCAGACCTAAATGAATAGGCATCTTTGTTTACATTGAGCACAGTAGATGGCTTTGATTCCACAATTCATCCCTTCACATTATCAATACAGTATGTCTCAATACAATCCTGTAACCATCTGCACGTTTTCGACTAGCAAACATCCACATTACACTGTATCCATTGCAAAACTCTTGTTGTTCTCCAAGCTTTGGAACCTCCAAACTAAAAGGATGTTCTCATCCTATACGTGCTGCACCTTTTTCTTCGCTCCCTCAAATGATACTCACAAGCGTCACAACACTTGTTCAAAGCGTCTGGATTACCCACAAGCCTCCACCATCCCTTCCCACACTCCCTTCTGAGGTTATGTAAGATGTTGCTTTTTGAAACATCGTCTGAGCATCTCACTATGCCCGTTCGACAGCTGTGTTGTCAACCACATCCACACTGCTGTTCTAACCTGATTCAGTCAAATCCTGACAGTTAAGAGAGAGGTAGACTCCACAACAAGGGGCTGACATCCTAAGCAAATATTTTTCATAGTTTCATATTCATGCCTTTCCATGAAATAGCAGGGGGAGATCAGCAATGCCAGGTGTGCCAGCGGATGTGAAGAGACTTTTACCTACATTGCGCGTGTCTCCATGGACACCTGGGCAAGTTCATTACGGTTTAAAATACAGGCACAATACTCTCATGTTGGAAGCTGAACTTTATTAATAGAAAGCAGCGATTAAGCAAAGAGGGAGTAAACCAACATCAATCATTTATGCAGATGCAAAAAATAAATACTGTTGTTTGCACCTCTAGGACATATTCCCAGAGATTGTGTTATCAAACTGAAATGTTGAAAATAATCAGTTCTCATAGTCATGAAGTCATCGTAGTAATCAATCTGATACTTTCAAGCTATAAAAATGGCCTATATCTATCTATTTAATGGCACCAAAACATTGCTGCTAAGTATGGTCGCAACTTTCGTCGCTATCAGCATAGTTCAACGAGTCTGTGTTTCCCGAAACCATTCCTGATAACACACCTCATTGGTTCTCACAGAAGCTCAAACGTGCTGGGTAACATTAGAAAAAAACTTATTTGTTCTTGTGAAGCTCAAACCTGCTGCGTAAAACGAGAATGAACCTCATTGGTGCTTGTGAAGCTAAAATGTGCTACGTAACATGAGAATGAACCTCATTGGTTCTTGCTGAAGCTCAAACGTGCGAAAGACGTCTATATTCCGATTGGTTGCTGCTGTTTTGCCGCTGCTTACCGCTGAACTGCGTCATAGCTCATTACCATAAAGTTGAGCTACTTTCAACTGTCCGATTGACGCTCAAAACGCCCAAAACGCGACGCCGATGGATTTGACACTCCTTGCAGCTGAGAGAAGCCAGCTTCCATTGAAAATGAATGACTTCCGGTAGCTTTGGAAGCTCTAGTCGGTGGCGGTGTGTAGGCTACGTACAGTAACACGAGAATTAACCTCTTTGGTTCTTGTGATGCTCAAACGTGCAGTGTAACACGAGAATGAACCTCATTGGTACTTGTGATGCTCAAACGTGCAGCGTAACACGAGAATGAACCTCATTGGTACTTGTGATGCTCAAACGTGCAGCGTAACACAAGAATCTCAACCGCTCAATTCATATGGATTAGTTTTACGACCTCTTTATGACCTTTTTGAAGCGTCAAAGAGGTAGTTGCATAAACTCAATGGAGGGACAGAAATCTCTCAGATTTAATCAAAAATGCCTTCATTTCTGTTCCGGAAATGAAAAAATGTCTTGAAGGTTTGGAAGCACATGAGGGTGAGTAAATTATGACAGAATTTTCATTTTTGGGTGAACTATCCCTTTAAAGCAGTGTAGTTACTAACAGGTTGCTCGTAATAGTTAAGCATTATGAGTTTTATCAGTAGTATTGTATTAAAACTTTGCAAAAATTGTCAGTGAAAGATTTGTTTTCCCTCAAATATGTATTCCTAGCAAGTAGTCATTAAGCAGCAGAGCGGTTAAATTCCTTACCATTTTTCAATTGATGACAGTGAAGAAAAGACAAAAAAAAAATGGAAACACGGCTCTATTAGAATTATAAATTAGATAAAAATGTGCTCTTTCACAAAAGCCAACAATCATATCAAATTATCAAACATTGCCGAATTAGCGGATCACACTGTAAGCCAGTGTGAGCCATTCTTTATTTTTCTCCACTGGCTTTCTGTTCAGCGGATTTCATTAAAATCTTTCCAATTTGTCAAGTTTCATTTTTTTTATATATCAACCAAAATCAACAAAGAGTGTAGAAAAGAAGCCATTACTCTCTCTATTAAGGTTGCAGCCTTGCAGGCATTCTTACACACACTGAGTGAAGTGAATAGATGTGCTTCCCCAGCCAGTTCTGCCCAAACGTCCTTGACCTCAGAGACAGCCTGCATGAATAGGTATATAATGTTGAAGAGACTGGACTGGATACCTTTGAGCCACTCTTTCAGCCCTCTTCCTTCTCCTCCTCTCTTTTTATAGTTTGATTGTTCATGTCCTGATTTATAACAATCAAGCGCCGTCTCTGCGATGATGTACTTTAACACCAGCAGGGCTGGCGAGCAGAAATGGGGCCCGTTGATTGCGTCGTACGGTTCACGGACAGTTCTGATGTAACTGAGGGTGAGCGCAGTATTTCACACGTGAGAAATCTCATGAGGAAAGGTCTTCAAAGTGACCTGACACTCAAAACACGTTTACTGCACCAATAAAACACTCTAATGGTGAGAAGATAACACCAAGTATGATCTGAGAGGAATAGAAATAACTGACACTGTCCAGAAATCACACATAATCACCTTGAATCAGTCATACAAATGGCTTAGTATTCAATTCTATCATTATTTCTTCAACCTGATGTGCAATGCACTGGAACACAGAATCAGCAACATGACATCATGACTTTTGCGTAAACATACACGCCACTTTCAAGTCAAGTGGCGTGTTATACGCATTTTGAGCTATCCGCGTGTTTGCGTGTATGTCTACGCCGATTCCGCGTGTATGTACACGCCATTAAATGTCCGAGCGAAACGAAGAAAAACCTAGTCTACATCTGGCGAGCGATATTTTTTGTCCTAGGATGGTAGGGGAACACTTATTAATGGTATTAACCCCAGTGACGGGTAGGTTTAGGGACGGGGTTGGGGTAGGTCATATATTTATATATACAGTAATGTAATGTTAAGTCAACGTCGTTCATAAACACGCTGAAAAGCGATTATGCGTGTTGATAGCACGCCAAAAATGAAAATACGAATTGGTGTGTTATACATACGCCATTTCATGAGATCAGTCTGGAATCAGGAACATATGAAGATTTTCTTACACTGATCTTTCCATTCAACAACCACAACTGAATGAAAAATGACCATCAAATGTATCATAATATTAGTACATATGTACAGAATTTATGCAAAAAAAGAAACCACATATGAAAACCCGCAACACACGGGAGACGCAAAAAATTTAAATTTTGAATATTCGTCGATTTAAAAAAAACTGCACATTTGAATGCAAAAACCATGCATTTGAATTGTTGGTGTGTCAAGAGGTACGCGAGGCATGCCGATTACATAACTGACGCAGTTTGTTTTTGTTAGCTTATCCAGAATACAGCGTGGAGTGGGTGCGTTGTTAATTTGAAAAATGGCGGGAAAAGGCTACCTGCTGACAAAAACCCTCTAAGATGGTGGCAAAAAATCATGCAACAACATACTTTACCATACCTGGCTCATCGGTCAGAGCTTTTTGTCTCACTGCAGATCAAGTTGACCGTCTGGTGTTTTTGACTAACAATATGTAGATGTGTAGTGTGTAGAAATGAATTGTTTCTAAATGGCATTTTGCTACAGCGGTTCTGTATTATTTGACAGAAAACTAGTTGTCCAGTTCACAAAGTGCAGGTTTTCCGAGAATGCGGTCACAAGCCCTGAACATTTACGAGTGTGAATTTGGTTACAGAATGCTGTTTTATCAAAACTGTGTGTGAAAGTAACCATAATAAGAACTCAAATACAGATTTGACAACCGTATTTTGCTGATGTACAAACTGCCGTACAAAACAAGCTGCATCAAGTTTCTTCAAAAGTTTTACTTCTGGGCAATACTGAAAGGAGGAAAAAGCATGTTGAGTAAATAATGACAGAATTTAGGGTGAACTATTCCTTTAAAATGGTGCCAAAGTAAATAATTGATCGCAATATTCAAGAAATGACTTTTTCGTTTCAGTTTTTGAGCGCCTGCCATCGCCTCGGTGCTCCAGTTTTCATTCCGAGCTATCCGGCTTTCAACACATTTTGTCATTCAAATGTTTTACTGCATATTTCCCTATGCTCTTTGTTCATCCGTTTTCATCTGGGCCCGTATTCCTCCCTTCCGTTTGCTGCAGTACCATCTGCTCCGAGGAGAGTGGTACCTGGACTGGCACGGTTTTACAGGATGCAGTTGCCTGCCAACCCTGGCTTGGATTGCATGTGGATGTGCCAGCCGGGGTCCAAGAAGCATGAGCCAGACTGGTGTGAAGTTAGAAGCATGGTAACCAGCAGGGGAAGAGGAAGTATTGCACATTTTCCTCAAACCAAGGTGTAGTGGAGGGCACAGGTGGTCATTTTCAGATGCAGGTTTGGGACACTGATGGTTGTACAGTACATGTAAGGTGATAATTAATGCATGGGTTGACAACATTAGTTAACAGCATGATATTTTTGTTGGGTTGCTGGGTTAGCATTTGTTCACTTATTCATCTGCTTGTCTCATTTATGTTCTTGCTTAGAAAAGCCTATTTCTAGTAAGCAAACTCAAAAATGTGTGCATTATTCACAAAGACAAAAAAAAACATTAAAATTATATACTATAATGTGATGCATTACCACTCAAAAGATTGGGGTATGGTTTTTTTTTAGTTATTAATGTTTAAATTTTATCATTAACTCTTTACCCGCCATTGCCATGTTCCGTCATTTATGACGCAGCGCTTCCCCGCCATTCACGAAATTGTCCGGCAATCCACTTTTTCACTGTTATACGGTAGGCGCAGCTATTACGCATCTTCTGAAAGATTACAGGGCCGGGTTTCCCGATAACGATGTATCTTAGCTCTTAAGAGCGCTCTCTACGTGCAAGGTTACGAACGCTCGCGGCAATTCCACTTGTGTTTCCCAAAAGTGCACTTAACATGAACGCGCGAGAACGCGCTCTACGTGCTACTTAAGCATCGCTGTCCATTCGCGAAGTGCTGAAATATAACCTTATATGGAACCATATTCTGAACGTTTAACTTAAAAATCGTCATTTGTTGTGGATTAGAAATCAAGACAAGTCTAAAGCATCTATACAGGCAGAGGCACTGACAAAATGGCTGGGAAAAAAAACAAAACAAAACAAAAAACAAGAGAAGATACCTTTAAAAAGGTCAAATTAATGTAATTTTAGATAGAGCGAAACAAAGACTTTATTTTTAACAGATTTAAAGGACACCATACAAATAAGGAAAAAAAAACATCAGGGAGGACATTGCAAATTAACTGCAACCAGCGGCGTTCAAAGATCAGGGAGGGAGGTCCGCAAAATACATGGCTGGTTTTCGTGCACGTCAGCAAGTCATTGACAATTTTTTTTTAAAATTCATCCCTATTTTGCCCAGTTTTTAAAACATGATTCCCACATTACTTCGTTTATGATTTTTTTTTCATTCATTTAATTTAGATGTGTATTTCTATTTTTTCTTCCCTTTTTAATAATTTCATTTATAAAATAGGCTAATTTAAACAAAACATGGGTACAATAATAAAGTGTACAATAAAGTACTATCAAAACCTTATATTATACTCACGTTGCACTGTAATCTGTTATATCTAGATAAAAGTGTAATCTGCCGGTTGTCCTGCAAGTGACCTCATATATCTGTCTTCTTACGATGCACTTGGGGATGTACGATTACTCCAGAGCACTCGTAGTTCTACGAAGATTTTCAAGTGCTACTTAAGTTACGATGCTTTTGGGAAACAGACCATAAAATTAAGATCAGTCGTACGATCGTTTTTACGATCAACTTAGGCTTACGATGCTTTTGGGAAACGCAGCCCAGAATCTTCCAATCTAAGGGCACGTTGACACGACAATGGTATGCTTAAAACTGAGAAGTTTTCATTTGAGTTTTCCATGTACAGACGACACCATTGTCAAAACGATCCCCAATCACATCCGCGAAAACGACTAAAAACGCTGTATTCTGCTGCCAGGCCATTAGATGGCAATGAAACACTATATACCAGAGGTCTTCACTCCTGCTCCTGGAGAGCCACTGTCCTGCAAAGTTTAGTTCCAACCCTAATCAAACACACCTGAATCAGCTCATCAAGCACTTCAGAATCGCTTGAGTATTCAAAGGCAGGTGTGGTGAAGCAGGTTGGAACTAAACTCTGCAGGACAGTGGCTCTCCAGGAGCAGGAGTGAAGACCTCTGCTATAGACTGAGCACATAATAGGCATGTGCATGACGTCATCGTCTTCAGAGTTTCATGTTTTTGTTGTTTACACGGAGACCATTTTCAAAAACTTCCACTTTAGAAACCCGTTTTCAAAAGTTTGCGTTTTCAGGCACCCAAAACGCCGTTTTCATGTAAATGATCGGCCAAAACAACGCTATCTCACAACCAATTCGTACGAATTTGTACGAGTGATTAAAAGGTGGCTAATTCATAATAATTCGCACTACCTCACTCATACGAATTTGTACGATTTGTCTAAACCCACGTGATGGGTAGGTTTAGGGGCGGGGTCAGGGGTAGGTCATTCGTACGAATTCATACGAATTTGGCAACTCGTAAAATATGTGTAGCCCAGTGGTAAACTTGGCTATTAAAGGTAATGGGAACCGGGTGGGTGATAATTAATGTCTCTTATTCTCAAAAACGAGTACATGACTATTAAAAAAGTAAACGTTTATTTACTTTGAAATAAATAATAGGAGACACCTGATTTCTAAATAAGGAAATAGAAATTCATTTTACATAATTAAAAGGAGAGCGATATTTGGTCATTTTATTTCATGACAGTAATTAAAACTAAAGTTTATATTATTTAGCTAAATAATAATACCAGAGGTTTTATGCAGATAGCCTTTTATTATTTTATTCTTACTGTTTTTATGTTACTAATTTTATTGGTCATTTGGGTATTCGCGCTGTATAGTCAATAGTGTTTGGCTGCAGATGTACACGTGACCTGGAGAGACATGTGTGAGGAAGTGGTTGAAGTTTTTTCTCCTCGTGGTAATCGTGTGGAGCACGGGACACTGACACGAGAAGAAGGAAAAGATAAGACGCGAGAAAGTGCCGTAACCGCCGACGAAACGGAGCGGGAAGCTGAGAGAAGAGGACCGCGGACTCGGGATGTTTGTGAGCCGAGAGACTGAGTGAGAAACGAAGCCGGAGACCCGTCTGACGGAGCGGGAGAGAAGGAGCGGGAGCCGTGATCGGAGGTAGCCGAGATAGCGCGAATGCTGGGCGGGGCTGTCGGTTAATCGCACCGCATCTGATCCGGTGTACTGAGGTATTTTCCACGCACTCAATGTTTTGCAAGTGTCCGTTCAACGCACCCAATGTTTTGCAAGACCAAAACAGGCCTGCAACATAATTTTTTCTTCGTTCAAAACGTTACTGTGAGTAAACTGGACCGAGTGTGAATGTGTGTGTGAGTGGGCCCACCACTGCATTTGCTTAGACTGGTTTCAGGACACTTGGTAGTGTTTTTTTTGTTTATTGTAAAGTTCTCTGTGTATTCTCAATTGTGAGGAAAGAGATAAAGGAGGGGAACTTTTAGATCACTTATTTTGGAGTAATATGTGATTTGAAACTATTGGTGTTTCTAGCTAACTTTAAAGGGGCTATTATTTAAGTGTTTGGGGAATCTTTTGGTTATTTATTTTGTATATTCTCTAATATTGAGTTTTGGAGAAAAGCTTTTATATTTTATTTGTCAAGTTCTGTTATCCAATTAAACCAGGGTTTTACCCTATTTTTTTGCTAAACTAACCATCATCTCTGGGTCTCATTATTTTTAAATATTTTATTGTTAACAGTTTTACAACTCATTATACACTTACTAGGTGCACCTTCGTGGTACCCACCTGAACTACATCGAACCCAAGCACCCTCCATTCTCACGTAAGTAATTCATAGAGTGGTTGTACGGGTGCTACATAAATAAAATGGAGGCACCGCTGGGATTTAGTTAGTCCAAAAATAGTTTTAAATCAGTAATTTAATTTTAGTTTGACCCAGAGATTTAAATAGTTTGTTTAAAAAGTAGCTTAGAACCAAAAGCTGGCTAGCTATTAAAGTACATGTAAAACCATATTAAAGATTACCGATTGTGAAAACTTGAAAATTGCAGAAGTAGAGTTTTACTAAGCATCCTAAGTCAAGAAAACGTAAATCAAGTTTTATCTGTAACTACAACTATAACCTACCAAATTCAGTTCTGATAAGTGACTGTAAGCGCACAACCCGTGGGGATGGCTCAGTTGAAGAACTGGTGTGTTGGAGAAGGCATAGACCCGGTGAAAGCATTGCTGGTTAAAGATGTACCTCCGGAAACTGAAGTTGGGTTCATTGAAGAAACGCTGCAGACTGTCAAAGCACTCGGCAGAGTCAGGGTGAGAGGAAGAATGTATGACCCACAGTCTCAAAGTTTAACCGTGCTATGTGAGTGCAGGGAGAATGTGAATACAGACGCCATTCCTCTTGATGTTGTTCCTGAGGGGTCTGCTAAGACCTGGAGAATCTTTGGACCTTCTGAGCAGGAGGAAGAACCCCAAGCTCAGGCAGCCGGTGATGGCCAAAATGTGCCGCTGCCAGATTCTAGTTTTTCTTCCCCACTGCAAGCGTCCACTCCTGAAGCTATCATTCGAGCAGTGGGTGATGTCCTGCAAATGACAAGCAAGCCCACACACAGTGACAACAATCTTTACAGAAGACTGCGTACTTTCTCAGGGGTCATGCCCACACCCCCGGGAGAAGAACAGTTGGAAAACTGGGTTGAACAAGCCAGACTTATGATTGAAGAATATGATCGCCCAGAAAGAGAAAAGAAAATGAGGATAATGGAAAGTGTAAAGGGTCCTGCACTCGAAATCCTCCAAGCTGTTCGTTTCAACAACTCAGCTGCAACCTCTATGGACTACATTGATATTCTCGAGACCACATTTGGCAACCCTGAGAGCGGTGAAGAACTTTACTTTGCCTTCAGAATGTTGTGTCAACACCCCAACGAGAAACTCTCTGAGTTCCTGAGACGCCTTGAGAGAGTCCTAAATAAAGTGGTCCAAAAGGGTGGACTCCAGTCATCGGCGGCAGACAAAGCACGTCTTGACCAACTCATTAAAGGGGCCATCAGGTCTGACATTATGATATTAAATCTCGGATTGAGAGACCGCAGAGACAGTCCTCCCACTTTTCTCGGGCTGCTGAATGAGATACGCCTGGAGGAGGAGCATGAAGCTTCACGTCGCAGACTCCATCCACCCAAAACCGTCTACACCAAAAGTGCAACTGTGACCTCTGAAACAGAGTTAAAAGATTTGAAAACCGAAATACACCAACTCAGAGCACAAGTAAGTGAACTCTCAGCCCCAGCCGCCATGTCAAGTCACTTTTCGACGAACACACTGCTTCCAGTCACTCCGGCGGCAGAGAACTCAGAAGATAAGAACGTTCAAGCTTTAAAGAAAGAAGTTGTCAAGCTCCGAAAGCAAGTCTCTGTCATGTCAGTCAAGCCCAAGTACAGTCCTACTACTGAGCCCTGCCCACAAGAGACCCAGTCAAGACCCTGGCAGTCAAGATCTTCTACAGCCAGAGACTCAAGTGATTTTTTCTGCTATCGCTGCGGTGAAGACGGGCATTTTGCCAACAAGTGTGTCTCTCTTGAGAACTATCCCAAAGTTATTCAGAAACTGCTGCAAGCTCAAAGAAAGTCCAAGCAGAACCGCAAATCTGATAACGAAACAAGAACCAAGACCACAAATGCAAGTGTCAAGAGAAGCTCGGTAAATGTCCAGACCCACAGTTTGCCCGAGGGACTCGTGGGACCGCCCTCCACTGCTCAGGTCAGGATCAATGGCAACTCCTGCACCGCACTGATGGACAGTGGATCCCAAGTTACCATCATCTTTGACAGCTGGTATGCCAAACACCTGTCACACATCCAGCTAAACTCTGTAACCGGTCTAGCAATATGGGGGCTAAGTGAGTCAGAGAGCAGTTACCCGTACAAAGGTTACATCCAGGTAGAGTTGGAGCTGCCACAAAAATCTAAGTCCAACAAAATCAAGTCTGTTCCTATCCTGGCCCTGGTGTGCCCTGATCCACGTTGTTCTGAGACTATACCTGTCCTGATCGGCACAAACGTCAGGGGGGTTCAGCCCTTCAAGTCCAGAACAACGAAAGAAGACTTAGAGAATGTCAACTCAGTCACAATCCAAGTTCAGGAGAAAAAACACTTACCCGTTCCTGCAGGGATGACCATAAAAGGCCATAAAGACTTGCCTGTGGCTGAAGTTAAGTGGTCTGGTCCTGGTCCTCTCAGCATCCCTCCTGGCACTGAATACGTTGCTAGCTGCAAAGTTAAAGAAAAACAAGACATCGGAGACAGTATACTCATCATTGAACGAGCCCACTCACCTGCTCTTCCTCCCAGTGTACTTGTCCAGCCAACTGTGTTGTTCTCCAAGATGCTAGATCCAAACAACTTCCTGGTGCTCCTGCGAAATGAGTCTCTAAAGCAAACTGCCATTCCAATGGGCACCGTGATTGCTCACCTTCACGTCGCTGACATGGTGACAGATGCATCAAACCCTAAAGTCGACTCTGTTCCAGCTATGGATCCTTCTCTGTTTGACTTCAGTGAGTCACCCATCAGCAAAGAGTGGAAAGAGAGGATGAGTCAAAAGCTTGCCAAACACCCCCATGTGTTCTCTATTGAAGAGTGGGATGTCGGTCTGGCCAAAGGGGTCGAACATCACATCCGTCTGAACGATAACACTCCCTACAGAGAGAGATCTCGACGTATTGCTCCTGCTGATTGGGATGATCTTCGGCGTCACCTGCAAGGTTTGTTGGCGGCTGGGATCATAAAAGAATCAAGAAGTCCATATGCTTCACCGATTGTTCTTGCTCGTAAAAAGAATGGTCAACTTCGTATGTGCGTCGACTACCGCACCCTGAACCGGAGAACTATCCCAGATCAGTACACTGTACCCCGAATCGACGACGCCCTTGATTGCTTGTCCGGCAGTAAGTGGTTTTCGGTGTTGGATCTGCGCAGTGGCTATTATCAAATCCCAATGGCTGAGGAGGACAAGGAGAAAACAGCTTTTATCTGTCCTTTGGGATTCTTCCAATTTGAGCGGATGCCGCAGGGGATCACAGGGGCCCCTGCGACATTTCAACGACTCATGGAAAAGGCAGTCGGCGACATGCATATGCTGGAAGTCATCGTCTATCTTGACGACCTCATTGTTTTCGGCAAGACTCTGGAGGAGCATGAGCAAAGACTCCTCAAAGTCATCGCTCGTCTTAAAGAAGTTGGACTCAAGTTGTCCCTCGACAAGTGCCAGTTCTGTCGCTCACAAGTCACCTATGTCGGGCACATTGTTTCTGAGCACGGTATCGCCACAGACCCGGACAAAGTTGAAGCAGTGACGCGGTGGAAGACGCCAATCGACCTTCCTTCTCTGCAGTCATTCCTGGGGTTCTGCGGCTACTACCGGAGGTTTATAAAAAACTACTCCATCATCGTCCGACCACTTACAGAGCTGTGCAAAGGCTATCCTCCCACCCAAAAGAAGCAAAAGTCTACCTCTTCATCAGACAAGACCTACTACAAAGTTAATGAGCCTTTTGGTGAACGGTGGGACCAGTCGTGTTCAGAGGCCTTCCAAAAGATCATCCACTGCCTCACAAATGCACCTGTGCTGGCATTCTCCGACCCCACCAAGCCTTACATACTTCACATTGATGCCAGTTTTCATGGGCTCGGTGCTGTCCTCAACCAAGAGTACCCCGAGGGTTTAAGACCTGTTGCTTTCGCAAGCCGCAAGCTGATTCCCTTTTGAAAAGAACTACCCAGTGCACCAGCTTGAGTTTTTGGCACTTAAGTGGGCAGTGGTAGACAAGTTCCACGACTACTTGTATGGAGCCCAGTTTACCGTGAGAACCGATAACAACCCCCTAACTTATATTCTCACGACTGCCAAGCTCAACGCGACAGGTCACCGCTGGCTCTTAGCACTCGCCACTTACCATTTCACACTGCAGTATAGGCCTGGCAGCAGCAACATCGATGCCGATGCCCTGTCACGCAACCCTCTTTCAACCACGGAGGAAGGCTGGCAAAGTGTACCGACTGAAAGTGTTCAAGCTCTGTGTAAGCAGATCAAGTGCCGTGAAACTCCGACAGAGTCCACAATTATTGCTGAGTCACTCGGAGTGTCACCTGATGGTATACCAGAGTGTTTCGCCTTCCCAGTTCGGTTGGATCTCGGTTCTCTGAGTCAGCTCAGTCATAAAGACCTGGTCACCGCTCAAGATGTTGACTCTACTATTGCTCCAGTCAAACAGTCACTTTGTGGTGGTCCATCATTCACCAGCTCCGATAATCCAACTTCTGTCCTGTTGAACAAAGAAGCAAGCAAGCTGTTCATTCAAAACAATTTGCTCTACAGAAAGGTTGAGAAAAATGGAACTGAGGTAAAACAGCTGGTACTGCCCAGAGAGTATGTCCCGATGGTCCTGAGATCTCTGCATGATGAGTCCGGTCACTTGGGCATGGACAAGACCATCGAACTTATCAGAAATCGGTTCTATTGGCCGAAAATGGGAGTCGAGGTTGAGCAGTACATCAAGAACTGCGGCAGATGCATCACTCGCAAAGCCCTTCCTCAGAGAGCTGCTCCCTTAAAACAGATCACCAGCCAAGGACCTCTAGACCTCGTCTGTATTGATTTTCTGTCACTTGAGCCAGACTCTCAAGGTTTCGCCAACATCCTTGTAGTGACAGACCACTTTACTCGATATGCCCAGGCTTTTCCAGCCAAAGACCAGAAGGCGACCACTGTTGCCAAGATACTGTATGAGCGCTACTTTGTACATTACGGACTCCCTGCCCGCATACATTCGGATCAAGGCCGCGATTTTGAAAGCAAACTGATCCAAGACCTTCTGATGATGCTGGGTATTCGTAAGTCAAGAACATCGCCTTACCACCCTCAGGGAGATCCGCAACCGGAAAGATTCAATCGTACGCTCTTGTCAATGCTTGGCACACTCGATCCAAAACAAAAACAAAAATGGAGTCAAAAGATCAGTCAGTTGGTCCACGCCTACAACTGTTCTCAAAATGACGCAACTGGTTATTCGCCTTACTTGCTAATGTTCGGCAGAGAAGCTCGCTTACCAGTAGACATCTGCTTTGGCGTGACAGAGGACAACCAAACGACAAAGTCCTACCATCATTATGTTGCCAAGCTCAAGAAAGATCTCCAAAGAGCCTACAGTCTTGCAACGGAATCGTCAGACAAGAACCACCAAAGAAACAAAAAAGCACATGACAAGCACGTCAAAGAACAAGTCCTTGACAAAGGCGACAGGGTGCTGCTGAGAAACTTTGGGGTCACCGGAAAGCATAAATTGAAATGCAAGTGGCGATCCTCACCATATATCGTTACGGAGAAGCTACCCAACTTACCTGTCTACAAGATCAAGCCAGAGAGCGGCATGGGAGCTGAAAAGACTATTCATCGTAATCACCTGTTACCCATTGGTTACCTTGTGAGAATCCCTGTTGACGACATGGAAGTGGGGCCACAACAAAGACCGGTGACCAGAGCATGTCATCAAATGACAAAAGAACTGGTACAGACAAACAACCACGATGAAGACGTGTCCTCAGAATTAGAGTACGACGAAGTATACCTGCCAAGACCTGTTGATTTAGACTGGGACAAGTTGCTAACATGTCCAGAACTGTCCACAAAGCAATCCAAGCCAATCGTCACCGAACCTGAAAGACAAGCTCAAGACCCGGCTGAGATTGAGCCGATGGTCAATGATCTTCCAAACCTGCCTCCCAACGCTGATCAAGAAGTCAACGTTCTAGAAGAGGGAGCAGCTGTCAACCCCTATTCAGACACTCCAGCTGAGATTGAACAAGTTGAGCGTTCAAAAAGAGTCATACGTCCAGTGGTCAAGCTGAGCTACGATGAACTTGGCAAGCCCTGTGAATACCCTGTGACAGTCCTAAGCCGTGGAGTGTTAGTGGGAAGTGGACTCTACGGAGACTCCCGAAGCAGTATATGTCAAACTCTCTGGTGCCACCCCATGGCGTTGTGTTTCACTTGTTCTAATCTTGCTTCTACCCTTGACTTTAAGACTATTAGAGTCCTCTAAGGTTTATTTTGATGAGGGCATCAAAATGTTCTAGAAGGGGGAGAGTGTAGCCCAGTGGTAAACTTGGCTATTAAAGGTAATGGGAACCGGGTGGGTGATAATTAATGTCTCTTATTCTCAAAAACGAGTACATGACTATTAAAAAAGTAAACGTTTATTTACTTTGAAATAAATAATAGGAGACACCTGATTTCTAAATAAGGAAATAGAAATTCATTTTACATAATTAAAAGGAGAGCGATATTTGGTCATTTTATTTCATGACAGTAATTAAAACTAAAGTTTATATTATTTAGCTAAATAATAATACCAGAGGTTTTATGCAGATAGCCTTTTATTATTTTATTCTTACTGTTTTTATGTTACTAATTTTATTGGTCATTTGGGTATTCGCGCTGTATAGTCAATAGTGTTTGGCTGCAGATGTACACGTGACCTGGAGAGACATGTGTGAGGAAGTGGTTGAAGTTTTTTCTCCTCGTGGTAATCGTGTGGAGCACGGGACACTGACACGAGAAGAAGGAAAAGATAAGACGCGAGAAAGTGCCGTAACCGCCGACGAAACGGAGCGGGAAGCTGAGAGAAGAGGACCGCGGACTCGGGATGTTTGTGAGCCGAGAGACTGAGTGAGAAACAAAGCCGGAGACCCGTCTGACGGAGCGGGAGAGAAGGAGCGGGAGCCGTGATCGGAGGTAGCCGAGATAGCGCGAATGCTGGGCGGGGCTGTCGGTTAATCGCACCGCATCTGATCCGGTGTACTGAGGTATTTTCCACGCACTCAATGTTTTGCAAGTGTCCGTTCAACGCACCCAATGTTTTGCAAGACCAAAACAGGCCTGCAACATAATTTTTTCTTCGTTCAAAACGTTACTGTGAGTAAACTGGACCGAGTGTGAATGTGTGTGTGAGTGGGCCCACCACTGCATTTGCTTAGACTGGTTTCAGGACACTTGGTAGTGTTTTTTTTGTTTATTGTAAAGTTCTCTGTGTATTCTCAATTGTGAGGAAAGAGATAAAGGAGGGGAACTTTTAGATCACTTATTTTGGAGTAATATGTGATTTGAAACTATTGGTGTTTCTAGCTAACTTTAAAGGGGCTATTATTTAAGGGTTTGGGGAATCTTTTGGTTATTTATTTTGTATATTCTCTAATATTGAGTTTTGGAGAAAAGCTTTTATATTTTATTTGTCAAGTTCTGTTATCCAATTAAACCAGGGTTTTACCCTATTTTTTTGCTAAACTAACCATCATCTCTGGGTCTCATTATTTTTAAATATTTTATTGTTAACAGTTTTACAACTCATTATACACTTACTAGGTGCACCTTCGTGGTACCCACCTGAACTACATCGAACCCAAGCACCCTCCATTCTCACGTAAGTAATTCATAGAGTGGTTGTACGGGTGCTACATAAATATGTATTAGCAAAAATCGTACTAATTCGTGCGAGTGAGGTCGTACGCATTGTTTCGAATTAGACACCTCGTAAAATTCATACGAATTGCCGTGAGATCGGGTTGGCCAAAACGCATAATTTTTTTTTAAAAACGTTTTGTGTAAACAGCCCCTTAGAACAAGCGAAAAAGAAGCAGAAACTTGCAATATGAGGGTTGCTTATGCACAATAACATGAATTTCATGATCATCAAACATTAAACAGCATATGAATCAAAACTGCCTATAATGTTACCGAATTAAATGTCGACCCAGGAATAGGTACAGAACTGTGCAAGCTTTGGGAGTGGACCCGATCTACTTGATGTATGTTTTGATCATCATTCTGAATCTGATTCGGATGTAGTGTGTTTGTGTGTGTGTGTGTGTGTGTGTGTGTGTGTGTGTGTGTGTGTGTGTGTGTGTGTGTGTGTGTGTGTTGTGTGTGTGTGTGTGTGTGTGTGTGTGTGTGTGTGTGTGTGTGTGTGTGTGTGTGTGTGTGTGTGTGTGTGTGTGTGTGTGTGTGTGTGTGTGTGTGTGTGTGTGTGTGTGTGTGTGTGTGTGTGTGTGTGTGTGTGTGTGTGTGTGTGTGTGTGTGTGTGTGTGTGTGTGTGTGTGTGTCTGTGGGTTGGTTGATATGATTTATGAGGACACAAATTTGTATAATGACATGTGTATTACACTGGTATTACAACTTATGGGTGGTTTATGAGGACACTTCAAAAGTCCTCATAAAACAAATGGCTTAAAAAACATAAAAAACAATGTTTTATTAAACATTTTAAAATGCAGCATGTCTCCTGTGACGGGTAGGTTTAGGGATAGGGGCAGTGTAGGGGGATAGAATAAATAGTTTGTGCGGTATAAAAACCATTACGCCTATGGAGAGTCCTCATAATGCTGTTGCACCAAACTTGCAATATGAGGGTTGCTTATGCACAATAACATGAATTTCATGATCATCAAACATTAAACAGCATATGAATCAAAACTGCCTATAATGTTACCGAATTAAATGTCGACCCAGGAATAGGTACAGAACTGTGCAAGCTTTGGGAGTGGACCCGATCTACTTGATGTATGTTTTGATCATCATTCTGAATCTGATTCGGATGTAGTGTGTGTGTGTGTGTGTGTGTGTGTGTGTGTGTGTGTGTGTGTGTGTGTGTGTGTGTGTGTGTGTGTGTGTGTGTGTGTGTGTGTGTGTGTGTGTGTGTGTGTGTGTGTGTGTGTGTGTGTGTGTGTGTGTGTGTGTGTGTGTGTGTGTGTGTGTGTGTGTGTAATGCATGGCCACTACGAGCTTGAGAATGTTTGGGATGTCATCTTTTTTGCAATTTGCTACCATTCTGAACTTGAAATCTCCTTATTATTCTAGGAAGCGGTCCTTGTCTTGTGAATGTAATCAGTGCTGCATATTTCTTTGCCCAAGTTTTTTTACAGCTTAACATCCATACTGAAAAATCAATGTACATACAGATGGACTCCAGTTGGGATGCTGCCCATTCATTTAACTCAAGCAATATCTAGTAATTTCTCTATTCCACATTATTGAGTCTGAATGGAAGCAAAAAGGCTAATAAGCCTAAAGCCAGTGTCAGAGAAAAGAAGATAAAGAAAGTTTCAGACAACTTAGCGCAAGATTATAAAATTACAGTCTAGCACAAAAATGACATTACACCAAAGGATATTTTATGATCCACTTCATATGTGATGCCCTATCTATTAGCAAGAACTGAGGACTTTCAGTCCAACCGGTCCCAAGGTTTAAAAGGAAATCAAAACTTAAGAACACACAATCGGCGTCGATGCATGTCCTTGAAGTGGTGCAGATTAAAGAAGGATCTGTGGGCTTCAACATTAGAGCATCACCCTGAGAAACCGACTCTTGCGATTTCACTACAGCATCTCTCAGTGTGAATCCTGACAACACTCATTTCTACAGCCTGGATGACTTTCAAGTCACCAGCAGATCTCCACATCTTCCACAATCTCTCCTCCACCTATGTCATGTGATGCCAATTTAACTTTAAAAAAATAAATTACTGGAGTATCAGGCAGACCACCTGGTTCAATAAATGATGAATGGAATGAATCTATTAATAATGCATTGGAGCAAGTCTTCTAGTCTGTTTGATTGGCAGTGCTAAGAGACTTAAAAGGGAAGGATGTGACACAGCCGGTCACAGGAGTGAAGCTACCAAAAAATATTTCTTTGCTCTTTTCCTCCCCCACTTGTGTCAGGCTAACATAAAATAATGCACTATGTTATATCACTCCAACAAGCCGTGTAACTTTGCGACTAGTGTGCATCTGTTTTCTTCAGCAGTGATTTTCTCAATTTCTCTTAGATACAAAGCTCAGAGTGCACAAACTCAAACACAACTCACTGGACCATGACTGACGCTTGCTTTTATCTCGCCTTTCTTTTTGCTTATCTTGTCGAGAGTGTGAGTGAGCGGAGGCGGATGCGTCCCATAGTGAAGTGGCCCATGGGACGTGCGGATAAATCAATTAATCCTGATCTCTTTTGCAGATCCGAACGGCCTGATCGCTAATGATCTGTGGCCTGTTGCAGTTTAGCGCTTAACCAATTCATCATCTCTCCACCTGCACTTCCCACGCTGCTTTACATATAAATTACAGACCGGCGGAAGAAGAAAAAAAAAACAGGTCGGACAGTGCCATCTTTATTCCCCGGCCCCCTGGTTTCATTTGCAAAAACATTAAGACAGTGGAAATGAAAGCTGATGGAAAGGGAAATGAAGGAGGAGAGGGATGGATACAATTATCAGATGCCTATCATCACTTACCGCCGCCTCAGAGTAATTAAAATCATGTACACCTTCACAACAACATGAAGACACACTTCAAGGCCAGAGAAGACATGAAATGGAAAATCTTGTTACATTTAAATTTTCTGCTAAGCTAGAGAATATAAAGTGCCTAGCATATATTAAAGCAATAAGCCACGGGTCGTGAGCTAAAGTGATTTCATCACGGGTAAAGAGCGTTCTGAAGCAGAAGACGAAGCAGGGCTGCCAGAAAACGATTTAACTGTGGTAAAATCACTGTAGCCCATAGACTCAAGTAGCTTATTGCTTTTATAAGACACTGAATATGCTAAATGACACCAAAGCTAAATGTAGCCTATTCATATACTGATCAGAATAAGGGCTGCACAATTCATCCAAATAAAAGCGAAATTGCTATTATCATATTGCAAAGGCTGCCATTTAATTAAATAAATATATGCACTATGTGTTTCAGAGCGAAGTGAGGAATTGTGGTCTTTAACACTCGAACGCCTCACGGTTTAGTGTCTCAGAGCCACTTGGTTCAAAGTCTGGGTCATTTTTAATGCGCCAACCATCTTCCCAAACCTGCAGAGAACTCATAAACCGGCTGTGGACAACAAAAGAGAAGCCTGAAGATTTACATGCAGACTCCCACTAAAATAATGGGAATTTCTAAAAATGAAGAAATTAAGACATTCACACATTGCTAGTATTGCTAGTTGTACTGACATTTTTTTATATATATAAATATAATATTATTTTCATTATTTTTAAATGCTTTATTTATCTATTTTAACAGTGAAATATTACAAATTATTTCTTGTTTTGTATATTTTTATTTAGTAATAGTAGTAGTAGCATAAATATTATTATTCATATTATTATTACTGTTGTTGTTGTTTTTGTTGTTTTACAGTCATGTTGATATATAATTAGAATATTTGGTAAAATTGGCAAATCAGGGGGAAAACATCACTATTAGGTTTTCCCCCAAAAGCATGCAAAAAAAACACAGAATAATCAAGTTTCATCCACTCAGAATAGCCGTTCTATAATAAATAAATGAGTATGTTGAGTTCAACTAAGATTATTAATATAACAGACCTTCTTCACATCAGCACCCTCTTTGATTTTTAACAAGAATGAAAGTGAGGCTGTGAGGAATAGACAAGCATATCTTCAGTGGGTTGTACTGTCATTTAATGTGTTTTTTGGTGCTGGGCAACAAATGCGATTAATCGCATCCGAAATAAAAGTTTATGTTTACATAATATATGTGTGTACTGTGTATAATTATTTTGAATATATAAACACACATATGCATGTATATATTTAAGAAATATTTGCATTTATATACAGTATATATATATATATATATATATATATATATATATATATAATATATATATATATATATATATATATATATATATATACATAATTTTGTTAATTATATATATTAATATTTTATATATAAATAACACATTTTTCTTAAATATATACATGCATGTGTGTGTAGTTATATATACAAAATACTTATGCACAGTACACACACATATATTATGTTAACACAAACTTTTATTTTGAATGCGATTAATCGCGATTAATCTTTGCCCAGCACTAAAAAAAATCTAGACAACATGAGCTGTGGAAAATTATCTAGGAGCTTTTTACAACAGATGCCATTAAAAACACGGTAAGTCTATCCCTCACAGTCTCGCTTTCATACCTATCATGGTGCTTCTCTGATTAAGGTCTAATATTAAGCACATTTTGGGTATAATTGGATCTGTAATTTAATTATTCAGCGCAGTCTCATCCCAAGAAGTCATATGACGTCTTGGGACGTCTTTTGACCATACGTCAATATCGCCTTTTTAGGGTACCCTTAAACGTCGGTTAGATGACGTTATCGGATCCTAACTCTACCCCAGACCTAAACCTACCCCTAAACCTACCCCGTCACCTACTGACGTTAAAGGTAAAGCGTCAGTTGTATGCGTCCCAGGATCGTCATTTACCACGTTTAAGGGTACCCTAAAAAGGCGGATATTGACGTATGGTCAAAAGACGTCCCAAGACGTCAATATATGACTTCTTGGGATGAGACTGTGTAAATTATTAAACAGTTTATAAGAGGCTGTTGATGAGTGCCTAAGCCGTGTGGAATCATTTCATTTGGTAATGTGTTTGTTTTGAATATAAATGACCGGTGGAGGAGGTAATGTCTCCGAGCGGCCATGGAAACGGTGACATGCGGAGGTACTTGATCAAAGCTATGGCTAAGAGGAGCACAGTCTTTTAGGGAAGTGAGGTAAACATGTTTGGACATAAGCAGATGCGGCAGGTGCCTCCAGATGTCTTCATCTATCTCCGAAGTGTCTTTTCAAAGACGTCTCACACAGATGGGCCTAGCCTAGTACAAGCACGCACCATACCACAATCTTTTTTTTATTTTTTTATCAGGGCTCGCATGAGGTGGTCCGCTACGCCGCTTCTGAACGCAAATCACATTTAACGTCAAGGAAAAAAGAAACAAAAAAATGGGTAATGCTGAAGAAATCTACTCAAACCTACTCAGTAAATCAATTTGCACATCGCTTTTTTTAAATGTTTGGTTTGGCAGGCCTCTTCAAGGGATTTTTTTTTTTTTACATTACTTATTTAATATATTCATTTATACCTTCCTTTGATATGCCATACCTTCAAAGAGAGGGAGCTGCATTTTTCCACCACAGCTGTTTGATGTTGCTTTCCAAATAATATGTACCTTTAGCTTTTTTTTTTTACTGCCGTTGACCAGACATGAATGCTTTGTTGTGGATGTAGCCCAGCTGTGCATTGTGCCTGACAACGGCCTTTAGCTGTCACTTTATTCATATTACAGCACAACCTTGAGATATCACAATCACTGCAAGCGGGATAGTTTACATCCCAAAAATGGGATATATACTCATATACTGTCATTCCAAACTCATAAGGATTTCTTTCTTCTGTGGGACACATTAGAAGATATTTTAAAGAATGTACCAGCTGTTTTGTCCATTTTATAAAAACCCAATAGAGTATAAGGATCTAAGTGCATGGTCTAAAGCACACGGCGCAGGTGCACTGGTTCGAATCCATTTTTGCTAGTTTAACGACGGGAAAAATGGTCGGCGCATGGTCTAAAAGGGTTGTCTCTATTCTCTTAATGAGTAATGGGTGTGTTTTGGGCGTAACATGAAATAAACCAATCAAGAGTCTCCTCTCCCATTCCCTTTAAATTTGCAAGCAGAAAAGCAGAAAAACTGAACGCTTCTCTAGCGACCATCTACGTGACAAGCCGGATTCCACCATATCTTATGTACACAATAATAATCTTTTACATTGCAATCCTTTTTTTATATATTTGGCATGTTAGTGTGCTGCTGCACATTTTGCCCTGCGTGTGCAAGCAGAGTGTACGTGCTTTTAACTCCAAAAGAGGGTTTTAAGGCGCAAAATGTGAGTAAAACTGGCCCAAAAAGTCATAATTATGAGGAAAAACTACTTAGATTATGACAAATGAGTACTAATTATAAGATAAAAGTCAAAGTTATGAGAAAAAGTTGAAAAGATGAGATAAAACGTTTTATCTCATCATTGACTCATCTCATAATTAATAATATAATAATTTAGATGGTGCTATAAAGTTTCTGTCATCTGTCATTCTGTCATCATTCTATGAGATTATATGTCATCATTATATGTCACAACTATGGCATTTATGTATACTATAACATAATAATGATTTATCAAGGATTTTTTTCTATGTGGTGGAAGAATGTTTTTTTTTCCATTCCTTTAAAAAAATTACAAATCTTCATTTTATAAGTTATAAAATGTCAAATTATAAGTATCTTTATCTGAGACTACCTGGAATGTGTTTAAATTTACTTCGTCTCAGCAATTTCGGATAGCGCTCAAGGCACTGCTGTCTCTTTGAAATGGGACAACAGTTTGTTAATTTCACCTCTTACATCAGCTCTCTGAAACAAACACCCTGTTCTGAATGCAGTGGGATTCTTCATCCATCCTCCACCCTACGCCTGGCCGATTACGTCCACTAAGCCAAATCTAGTTCATTTTCAATCCATTTGAGCCTCTGCATCAATGTCTTGAAGCATTTCCCAGTTGTTTTTGGTTGTCAGCTAGTTTGGAGGGTGTGAGTGGGTTTGGGTTGTACCGTGGCAGCAGCCGGTATTGAGGTGCTGCATGTTTAATGGCATCTAGAGGGAATGTCAATTACATGTGTAAGATTGATTTGGCTTTCGTGTGCTCCACAGAGATCCGTGTTGATTCCCTCAGACTGTATCTCACACCTCGCCTCACCCTAGCACCTACACACACAAATGTATATTTCTTTCTTTCTTTTACATACCCTGAGAATTACATGAGCATATAGTGTAGTAATTTGTCACACCATTTGTGGGTTACACTTTATTTCAATGGTCTACTTTCAACATTCTATAAGTAACTTTTGTCAATTAGCAGTCATTAGAGTAGTAGACTGTCTGCTTAAACGTGCTCTAAGCGATGTCATGCGTTTTTTAGGCCAACACATTTTTTTGTCACATACAGCAAACATCTCCTCACTATCCGCTAGCTGCCTGTCCCCTGAACACACTGTAAAAAGATGCGGTCTCTGCAGACACCCCAGGCTCCACAAACGACAACAAAAACAAACTGGGCTAACCCGCACCACGAAACATAACAAACTGTTCCACCCATAACCAACAAGAAGGTTTGGGGGGTTAGTGCGCAGATGAAGAGGAGGGATGGTCTAGCTAGCCTCCGTTTTGTTTGTAGATACTTCGAACGTCAACAAGAAGTGACCTCACCCAACATCGCTTAGAGCACCTTTAAAGTAACACCAAGTAACTTTTCCTCTTCGGTCGCCCTACTGGTTGGAAACTAAATTGTCCATTGCCGCTGTCGTAAATAATTTAGTCTACCGTCGCACGCACACGTCGCTGTTTATCCAGCACCGGCTTTAGAATGAACGATGTCCACAGACAAGGTAGAGTATGTTACATGATTTCATGAAAGGATGATGTATTGCGACATCAGAAACAAAGAAAAACGAAATAATGACTATTGTAGCGCTTGACGTAAAGCAGTCGGATTTTGTAGTTCTTTTTGTGGTTGGGTTCCTACCCGAACCCCGAAGTTACAAAGTGCCAGTAAAAGCGATACAGACCCCATCAGGCTATGGCAAAAGTGCCAGTCACCCTGTTACGACTTGATGAACCACTGATACGATTTTGGAAACATTATTTTAAGGTAAAAAATGTTACATAGTGTTGCTTTAATATCTCTTAACACTTTATTTTTGAAGCTCCCCAAAAGACATTCTACTGAATATAAGTGCAACTGCTGCACATGTCAGCCAAACCCTGATCTAACAGTCTACTACAGTCTACTAATACTCTAGTGAGAATTAGTTGACATGTAGTTGAAAAGTTACTTATAGTAGAATGTCTATTATAAAACGGATAGTTCCGGTCCTTGATTCTGATTGGTTGAGCTGCGTTCAAAGCCATTGTAAATTACTCAAAAAACATAACACCTGTGACCGCAATACATTAGTATTACTGCGCAACTGCTGTTTTGATTCTTTGTTGCTGCATGTTTTGCTTGACAACCTCTTTGGAACTACATTGCTTGACGGAGGAATAAATGTGTTATAACGTTTTATTGCATGGGAATGTGGTCTGTTATTGATAACAGACCGCTGCTTAGTATAACACACCGTTGCCATGAAAAACAGAGCGTTGCCATGGACGCAGTTCAGAGACGGAACGGACTATTTTCTTTCGAGGAAGCAATACAATCATTTTAAATCAATAAACTCATTTTTAAATCCATATTTTGAGTCAAATTATTGATTTATTTGGTAGGTATGCATGTAATAAGCGGGATAATGTATAGCGAGGCGGTTGTTATAGCGAATACCACCCCTTCAGGCTGATTTAGATCCCTCCGCTTCGCGTCGGGCTCCTAGTCAGCCTGTCGGGGTGGTATTCGCTATAACAACCGCCTCACTATACATTATCCCTTACATATTTTTTGATGCTGGTGTGTTTATTTTATGAATAAAATTAATATTAAAATTAATATTTCATGGAGTAACCGTTTTATGAAAGCAAAGACATTCAAAATTTGTGATTTATTCATAGTCTTCACAGCAATCAGAACTACGGTTTACTCATCTATTTAATATGAAATTATAACATTTTGCTCCGTTTGTAACTTCTGCTGCAAACTTGTTTCGAAAGATTATGTAATGTTAAGACTATAAAACCTTAAAATCTTAATGAATAAAATTTTGATTATCATTTTACCATTATTTAATAACTTAAATTCTGCTCTGTGCCTTTTACAAAACTACAGTAGTCAACATCTGAAGTGGATCAAAACCTTTCATCAATATTATTATAATAAAAAAGTTGAAAATTGCCTAACTTGATGAGTTTGCCTTAACCTAATTTTGATGAGTTAAAAACATATGTTGTCATAACTTATTGATCATTTAATTTTTTACAGGATATTACCAGAATATTATAGAAACTTGAAGGTGGGCTCTTTTGACTATAGGAAACCACCAAAAACACCCTAACATTGTGGTGCCAAGTTTTGCACAACTGCAACTTCAATTTCACATAAAGTAAGCATTAAATGTAGTTTTTAAGGAGTTAATTGCCCCGTGTCGTTCTTTTTGGGCATCTCAGTCGAAGCTTTCGACACTCAAGATTTATTCTATATATCATTTTTTCATAATAGCTGGTTTATTACAGACATTTACGTGGATTAATCCCTTAACTGCCATTTAGTCTGGAGTCAATCATAACACAGATGTCAATATCACCAAATTGCTTTGCTCTTGAGAGGAGAAGAGAGGTAATAATCGCTGACAGCATGCGAGGCAATAGCAATAATTGCTTTATTCAGATGTTGTAATCTCGGTAGATTTGTGAAGTTTTGACATGGCATTTTCCAGCATGCAATGGCTAAACTTGCACAATTATCACAATCCGTCATCTCATCTCTCAGCATGATTCGCTTCTACTGAAAAAGAAATTGTTTTCTTTGGCATTTTCACTTCTGTTCCTGAGGGCTACAGATTGCTTGAAATTCAATTTGTGCCACAGATATACACAGAGCAGGCTGCCTATGCCTGAGATGGGTGTTTCCCACTGCATTCTGGGATACGGAAACCCCCTGACTAGCTTTAAGTACTGCTAGCACTCACCCCTGTCAAAAAGAATGAAATGCACGCCAGGAGAAAAAGACTATGTGTTCTCTCCACACAGTGATATGTCACTCTTGTTTATCTCTCATTCTGTTAGACGTGTTTCTCTCACCGTGGCATTCTCTCTCCACTCAGAGTGAAGTTAACACTTAATCTGTTAATGAACATTTGGAGAAGATCACTTATTAACACTTACATTTGGCTTGCTGTGTTATTTATCACGAAATACAGCGACGACGGTTATATTGTCATTAATTGCTGATCCTTATTAGAAGATACAAACGAACTTACTCCCAGTCTTTCTGAAACAATACAACAACAGAGCCACAAATAGCACACATTTCAACAGGTTTCACATTCAAGACTGTGTGTGTGTGTGTGTGTGTGTGTGTGTGTGTGTGTGTGTGTGTGTGTGTGTGTGTGTGTGTGTGTGTGTGTGTGTGTGTGTGTGTGTGTGGTGTGTGTGTGTGTGTGTGTGTGTGTGTGTGTGTGTGTGTGTGTGTGTTGTGTGTGTGTGTGTGTGATGTTTACATCTTGGTCTTTATGAGTCATATACAGCTAAATGTAATCATGACTACATAACAGGTTACCTTGAGTCTGACTAATAAACTTGCGTTGAACTGAAATTGAATCTGACTTCTTGAAAATATATTGCAGCTCGACTACACTGTAGAACAACATATGGGACAAGAAATGAAATCACTCTTACAGTACATAAGGGAATAGTAGACAAGTCCACTATCTCAACTTTTTTTAAGCCTGCGATCATTTACTTTGGAAAGTAAATGTTCTTTCCAAAATGTCTATCGGAACTATATCTTAAATGCGATGATCTTAAGTGTGATGATAGACAGATAGAAAGCATCAAGCTAATTCTCTGATATTCACACACCTTTCAACTTTACTTGAAGATGACCAATAGGCCATTTTTAGCACAGAATCCTGGGAAATGTACTTTTGACCTTTGTACCAACAGTGCTTTATACTATTAATATATTCATATTAACACCACACTTTGAGTTGAAATGCTATGATGGAGGAACAGCTGAAAAGGTTCAGTCCTTTTAATTATAGAAATCAAGGTAGTGAAGAAAAATTATAGACTAATTAACATACACTCAAAACACTTACTGAATAACCAAGTTATAATCACTAAAGGGAATTAAAACTAATATTAATCAAAGAAATGTCTGTTTTTATTATTAGCACTGCTAATATTTCCTTATGTTGGAACGTTTCTGGAATAGAAGTGCGTTTAAATTGCAGTCAGTGCATGATATAATGTTAACAGGTACCGTAGTTTAAATATTTAATATAGACCTGTATAAAAAAAATCATTTAAAGTTTTTATCTTTAATGTCTACCTTCGGGTAAAAAACTAAAAACTAAACAAAAAACTAGTTTTGCAGTCATTGTAATCATGAGTGGTTGTGTTCTGAATTGGCACTTAAAGGGATAGTTCACCCTTTCATCGTTTACTCTCCCTCAAGTTGTTCCAAACATGTATGAATTTCTTTCTTCTTCTGAACACAAAGTAATATATTTTTAAGAATATGGATAACCAAACAGTTGATGGCCCCCATTGACTTCCATATTGGGGGAAAAAATACTATGGAAGTCATTGGAGCCCATCAACTACATTCTTCAAAATATTTTCTTTTGTGTTCAGCAGATAAAATAAATTCCCACAGATTTGGAACAACTTGAGGGTGAGTAAATTATGACAGAATTTTATTTTTTGGGTGAACCATCCCTTCAATGTCAAACATTAAGCCTACAAGATGCCATTTTATCTTTCTTTTATGACATTTCTGAGAAAAATAAACATCACTGTGACATTTGGAAGAAATCAAAATTGCGGACTTGCTGGATCGGGGCTTAAAATTGAATGGTCAGTAAGAAAATCATAAGTCTTAAAAGAAGAAAACAATAAGACGAAGGCACCAGCATCTAATTTTATCCCATTATCTTCACATCGCTCTCTTGCTTTATAAAATGTCTCGCTCAAAGGGCCATGCTTGTTCCCTATAGAAACTTCAGCAGAAGCTGCCATTATTCATAGATTGTTTAGTGAATCTGAGAGAAAAAAAGAAAGACAGAACTTAAGTGGAGCCGAATGAATGAACTAAGATGGCTATGAAATCATCAACCAAATAAACATTTATAATAAAAATTCAGTTAAAGTCACTATGAAAACTGAACTGACCATATAGAAAGAAAAAAAGGTTTAATGGGGTTCGATAGACAACCGCAGGGATCTTGACTCAATTTTAAAGAACCTTTTTATGCCAAAAAGGAGAAATGCTGACTGCATAATTTTACTTTTTAATGTTGAACTGTTTTTTTTTAATGTTTACAAGCTGATTAATTCATTAAATTTAACAACAATGGCATGCAGTCGTAACTCGTTTTATGTTGGCAATGAGACCTTTTCTTTGGAATAACATCCACCGATGAATCGATCACATTTTGACCAGGAACATGTATAAAGAAAGTAAATACGCTCAGTTCGGTATTCATGTTGACTTAAACTGAATTATAGCTTGAACTACAACCGGTTTGTAATGCTAGCAATAAGTCAATGTGCCATACTGCTACGAGTTTGCCATTTCCAGTAGGGCGCTATTCATTTTTCAAGAGCTTAAAAAAATGACCTGGTATTGAATGTTTGCAATGCGGTTACACTGGAGAGTTATTTGTTTCAACAGGCGAAATTATCTCGAAGGGTAAAATGTTTGTGGAGGCTGTTCATTTTTGTCTAGCAAAGGCATTTTCAGTGCTATTTGTCTTAATTTACCTTGCTTGCCAAATAGTTTATGGCAGAGCTACCATTCATATCAGAAAAAAATAAAAAAAATGGTTGCCCTTCAGCTGTCCACCAACAAACCCTTGCACAGGCTGATTTTGCTTTTATATATATATATATATATCTTTTTCACTCTCAGTATAAAATATAAAATAGCTTTTTCAGTCTAACGTTTCCAAAAAACGAAAAAGTTTGTGCATTATTTGTATTAGGGGTCAAGAAAGGACACTGAATAGCAAGATGTTTTAGTGGTGGAAAACATTAGTTCTGGCATTACTGTTGTTGACAGTTGAAGTTTATGTGCCTTTCGAAGGGAAAAAAAATATGGGGTTTATTACTCAATAAAAAGAAATACAACCTCAATATCACTCAGGTTGGAAATATTAGTCAAGCAGGTTTGCAAGGCACTGTTCTTTGTAAAGCTGTATTGGAACAATACATATTGGGTAGGGGTGATCGATATGTTTCATATCAGGTGAGCACTTAGATCACCCTGCAAAAAAAAAAAAAAAACTTGAAACAACTCCATGATGCTAGCAAACCATCGTGCAACTCAGGCTTGAATCGGTGTTGACTGCATAATGTTTTTAACCATCCAATTAATTGCATTTTTGTCAGTTGGTAACATAGTGTTATAAGATCAGATATATTGCTCTTTCCCTTTACAAGTGTTGCACTAAAGGAGGCCAGAAATAGATTTGAGCGGCATTAGCGTGAGACTGTATCACATGACAACTGGTGCTGTTTGCATACTTAACAGAGTTCCCAGAGACTTTTTGCAAGTAACTACTTACTAATTGGCAACAAAAAAAAGTTGATTCCCTCCTTCTGCTTGCTGACAAGAACTTCTCTAACGCAGTGACATCCTTTGTTTATCTGGCTTTTTCCCCTTCAGAATGAACAGCTTTTCCCAGACCTTGACTGGAAAAAAGGACAAACGGGGTTTTTTCCCCCTTTTTTCAAGAAACCAGCCTTTGCATGACTTGAGGAATGTAAATAAATAAGGATAAAAATAATGTAACAATACGTAAAATATATATAACGATATTGCAATTATAATCTGTAAGCACTACACATGAAAATCCATATAAACATTGACATGCTCATAGATCAAGAATAAGATAACAAATGCTAGCTCTCACAATCTCACAAACATACACATCCCAAAGTCAGTGTTGGGGAAAGGTACTGTAGAGATGGTAATACGTTACATCGTATGTTGAATTACATCCAAAAAAGTAACTAATTGCGTTACTTTTAATGGAGAGAAATTTTATTTTTCCAACCTTTTTACACCAAAAGTGAAATGAATAAACCTGCGCTGTCATTCTGGATCACAATAGGACGCAAGAAAGTTCAACTCTTATTTCTTTAATAAAGAAATAAAAAATTAAACACAAATGAGATGTTTATCTAAAGTTATTTTTGCTAGTATGGTAAAATTAGATCATTGAAGGTGAGCAGCAAAGATATTGGTTAATAAGTTTAGAGCTGTCAGTCAACATAGTAATTCTGTGTTACTTATTTGAAAAAGTAACTCAGATAATTTGCTGTAAATTTAAAAGTAATGCATAACTTTACTAGTTACTTGAAAAAAGTAATCTGATTATATAGCTCAAGTTACTTGTAATGCGTTACCTCCAAAACCCAAAGCATTCTTCAACTTTTCTTCAAACATCTGTGATATACAACACACGTCACAGATCCAGCCAACATTAATCTTCATTTCCATTTGCACAATAAAAAAATCATTATAAACTACAGCTGTTTCTTTATTCATACTATAAGGAAAGAAACTCCATGCCTACTCAATTATTCCTTATACTGCAATGACACTGAATACCTAATGAAAGTCATCTTTTTTACTTTGCCTATTGTGAAGTTTCCCTGTATACCTATGAGAATGAAAAAGACCATACATATTGAGTCTACTGAATATGCTATTCATACAGCACAACACTGGGAAAATTCAATTAGGAATATGATAATGGCAGCAGCTCTGAGTCAAAATGATTGAGTTCAGCTAGTGGGACATACTGAAGTTCATTCCCCTGAGGTTACTTTCTCCCCGTATCTTTCCTGAAAGTTTGCAGTGCTTGACTGTCATCTCCCTAACTAATGTGTCGTGTTAGTGAGTACAGTGTTTAAATTAAAAAATGCCCTCAGATTTTACCTGAAGGCAAGAAAAACATCTGCTCTGTCAAGCGAGGGAGGGAAAATATAATGGGGATGAGGAATTATATCTGACATGTAGTTCCTCTGATTTGATATACTGCATAGGAGAATTGTGGGAAATGCTCATTATAGCTCAGTGCAAAATAGTCATTAGTAAATTATCACAAGGAAGGAAGGAAGTTTAAATATTGAAAAAAAGTGCATTATAATTTCCTTGTTCTGCACAATTGCTTTAAAACTATAATGTTTGCAATTTTATATTTGGTGGTAATAACTTGCATGTCATTGTGGATCTGTATGAAGGTGGTTTCATTTGGTTATTCTCTCAATATCTCTGCTGAAGTGTTTCAGGTAGCAAATAAGACCCCTGCATCACCTAAAAACATCCCAGCAGAAACACACACCACACACACACACACACACACACACACACACACACACACACACACACACACACACACACACACACACACACACACACACACACACATAAGCAGATGTGCTGTCTGGTTTGAGATGGTCTCATAGCCTGGCCAAGCTGGTGTTTAGCTGACTTAGTCGACAAGTTAGTCCACTGACCAGCTTAAAAGTGGTGAAAATCCCTTTAAAACCACACAGCAGACCAGCCTGGCCAAAAGAGTATTCTAAGCTTTTTTGTTTTTGTTTTGTTCAGTTTTTTTTTTACAGCAGGGATTCCAAAGCAACACAGCTGACGCTTAACATTCAAGCTGGTGAGCCAACATCTCAACATCACAAACAATCATAAGTGGGAAACGTGTTGCACAGGAAAGTGCCTTCCATTATATCAGGGTAAACCAAAGACCACGTCAGTGAAAAAAAAAAGAAGAAAAAAAACTGGCGTGAAACGCATATGAAGCAATCTCTTGGACATCAACAATGGGCATCTGTTCGTCTCTGCGCCCCAAACCCCTCACACAGCCTTTACACACAAGCACTTTCGGAAACACATTTAGATCACAATGTAGGGATATAACTAACGGTGTTTTCACAGCTTTAACAAATGAACTGCATGTTTTTTTTTTGTAGCTATTTCCACTTACGCTGCTGTTTTGGCCGGACCAGTGCACCATGGCTTGGTTGTGAGCGGAATCCCCTGTCAGTGCAAAGGTAGAGCTGGTAAGTTTCAGCTCCTCCTGTCGTGATGTGGCCGTTCTCCGCTCTTCCCTGTTCCACCTCAGCTCAGACCGGCGGATTCGGCGCGCAGCTGGCGCGGTGCTGTTGCCAACAGTCGGCGGAGAGCGCGCACCTGCGGGCCAGCCGGGTCCCTGGGTGCTTCTACGCACTCGGTGATGGTGATCTCCAGGGGCTGAACCTTGAGAACCTGCCCGTTTGAGATTATAAACTTTGCCATAACTGCGCATCGACATCCATTTATCATCGGGAGGCATTTTCTCTGAGCGAAGCATGTCTGTATTCCTTTTACGCACAGAGTGAGCGTGTTCGCCGTGTTCTGTTGCTCCGCAGTCGGGCTGAGCAGTTTCAGCACCAGCCGAATTAAACAGCGCCGTTGACCCGTCTCCATTTTCCCCACTAACTTTACCAGAGTCGACACCACTCTCCATCCTCACCAATAATTCCCGACCGCTCCACTTATCCAGCAGGTGACATGACCTGCAAGTTATCACTGTTTTGGTCACCGGAACCCAAGCGAACAAAAGCAAAAGAAGGGTGCAGAAAGCACTGACATTAACCCGGCAATATCGGATCCCCCTCTCCATCGCTGATAACAACAGGATGCAGTGTCCTTTTCCTCTCTTTAGCGTCAGTTATTGATGGAAACAAGTCCTCGTACAAGTTGCAGCGCGGTGAGGCAGCCACAGTTGAGATGTTGTGGGAAAAGTGCGATTCAGCCAAGCGCTCCAACTTGAAGGATTTGATCAAATGAAGCTCTACACGCACTGAGGGGAGGAGCTCGGGGGATTACAGAGGAGAGCAAGACCATAAAGACACGATTCTTTCCAGCGCCACAACATTCAAATTCACACAGACATTTTCCAACAATGCATTTTGCAATAGAATATACTGACGCAGTTGGAGTGATTTCGTCCGTCGCATTGATTCTCAGTGACGGAACTTTCAGACAGAAAACGATCACTCAGAATTTCACTCAGAGCTTGAGTAAATTTTCATCACGGGTAATTCGCGTACTAATAGCCCGAGAGACAAGACGTTTGTCTGGATGTGGGAGTTATAGCTGTATATAGTTATTAGCCTAATAGCAGTGCGCAAGTTAAATGCGATTTAAATTAATTTCTGTTAGCAATTTACTCGCAGTCTCGGAAACGAATTGCCAAACGTCTTAAACCATTTTAGTGGTACTTGTGACATGTAAATGTGATAGCCTAATGTTAAAAAATAATTACGATGTTTCATCGTTAGGTTACGAACTTATCGTCCATTTAGTGTTCTGACGAACTTATAAAACTGTGGTGGTTCATGAAACGAGCCTATTATAAAACTGTGGTGGTTAATTAAACTAGAAATAGCATATTCAATATTGTTAAATAAATAATATGCTTTATCTGTCTGACAGCCTAAACTCTCCATAATTAGAAACGGATACTGAGGATTTACCAAAGAATTTCAATTCGAGATTAATTTGATGTTCTCGCACGTCTCGGGACAAATTCACATTCTTCACAGCATCCTTTGGATCGATGAGCGAATTGCAAATGGATCTGATGCGCATCAATCAGGTTTTTGTGTCTAGAGCTGTGCTCCAATTTCAAGACAACAAACTTATATAAAAAAATAACTATAGCCTTTTTATAGCATAAAAATAAACTATATAGCCTATAAGACTACTAAAAAAACACAATGAGACAACACAGGACACACCTCACCAATTGCAAAATGCATTAAATGGGTTATGCTGAATGCAATTCAGATATGCATGCTATACTTTTAATACCTTCAGGCTCAGACAGAGACTCTCAGTCTCAGTATCTCTGCTTGGATAGAGAACTACAGATGCCCTGCTGCATCAAAACATTAGTAAACATGTCTTTAAAAATGTGAAATAGTTCACTATACAGACAGATTAATTCACCAACCCACATTACACATTTCCCTTCCATACCTTATTAGGAAGAAGGACGTTTTGTTATGCTGCTCATATATAGAGCTCATTTAAACATTTTCTCACCCTCACCTTGTTTTGCTCTAGAACTGAATTGAATGCAAACTTTAAAGAAAATCTTTGTTTATGTAGCAAATGTCAATTCCAAGAGAAGCCATAAGATTATCTCTCACTCCCACGCTCATCTTCTCTTATAATGTCCCCGATAGGGAAAATGTCTAAAAATACAACAATCGGAAAATACATTGGATTTTTCTTTTTCTTTTGATAAATGAATACAAAAAAAAATGTTTTGACTAAAAATCATGTAAATACACTGCCTGGCCAAAAAAGTAAAAAAAAAAAAAAAAAAAAAAATTTGCTGTTTGGATTTAAAAGGCAAATGGTTAAGAGTCAATGACTGGATCATTATTGTTGTGATTCTACCACGTATGTGTTTGGCAACAGTTATTCTAACCCTAATTGATGGAGTGTGTATTTCATGAATAAAACAAACACATTATGGTCATATTCTAGGATGACAATGTCAAGATTCACCCAATTAAATTGTGAAAGAATGGTTGGGAGGGAGCCTGAAGAATCATTACTACGCACGAATTGGCACTTCTGAGTCCAGACCTTAATTTCATTGAAAGTTTTTGGGATGTGCTGGAGGAGACTTTACAGAGTGCTGGACTGTTGCATTGTCAATACAAGATCGCACCAAAAATGTATGCACCTGTTGATGGAAATAATTTGCATTTACCCCCTGTAATCCTTATTAAATCACACTTAACAAAATGTAAAATCATAAAACATTCTGAGATTGATTCAAGGATTCTAAAAAAAAACATGTTACTGTAGACCAAATGATCAAATCTGACCTCGAAGTTCAGGCTGTTTTCCGGTGTTTAGTATATATGCATACATTAATTGTTTGTGCATGTTACTCTCTATCGCTGTCTTCCTCTGTGCCATCCCTATATGAGTTAAATCCACCGCCTTGTCATTCTAAAAGCATTAAAATGACTAACAGCTAGACAGGCCTAGACTCACAGTATTAAATAGATATATTGTATTGGATTAATAGCACAGCTATGGACAGGCCTCCAGAGATGAGAACACACTCATCACTTTCTCTCTTTCTCTCCCCCTCTCTTTCCATATAGGTGCTCAAGAAGACATCATGGTCCATCATCTTATATCCCCCCCTCCACATCCCAGAAATCAATGCTATTTAAATGTGATCTACCCGACACATCTGTTAAAACCAATGGGGATATTTGAAGGCCTCGCTCTGTGAGCTGAGAGCAGGTAAGAGTGATAGAAACTCTTGACACATAATGGCACTTCCTGGAACAGATCTCTCGGATTTATCCGACTTATTTGACGGACAGAGGGCTGAATGTCACTGCTGAAGTCTTTGCTTGCAGTCAACTGGTTTGACTGTGAAAAGCAACGTCTTTCTGGGTGGAAAGTGAAAACTTCTGCTGGTATTTGTCAAATTTGCACTTAAAATGAGCCGTGTCATCAATCCGGACAAGTTCTTCTATTCTGCTAGGCTGAATTCTGGGAGTGAAAGTTTCAAGGTTTGGATTCATGTCAAATTAGGCACAGGTTTCAGCCTGTTGTCATCCGCGTTCCCAGGGCAACAGCCAAGGATGGCTATTACAGGAACAGTCGCAGATATCATGAAAGCCAAAAAAGACACAGATCATAGCAGAAGAATGAGAGAGCTCGCATATTTGATTGGTGCTCAAAGCAAAGACGTGGTTTTAGTCTTGGCTGCCAATGACTTGTGTAGTAGCAACAGTTGAGAGACCAATAATTAGCTAGCACATGACTCACAGAGGCTTCGCATCAAAGAAGAAAGTGAGAACAAAGCAAAAAAAAAAAAAAAAAAACAGGGAAAAAAGAAGAAAATACCAGCCAAACAGCTATATCTAGCTGTAAAAACCCTTTGGTTCCCTTATCCCGATGAGACTGCTCTTTTTAATAGAGCTATTTCCTCACATTATTTGGTATTCTTTCTCTGTAAGGTCCAGTGGGAAGGTCAGGAACAATCGCAGAGCTGGATCTCATCCTGTAATATTTAAACTGAGTTCTGACTCTCGATGCTTGCACTCTCTCACACTCCCTGTAATAATTCATAAAAAATGCATAGCAGAATCTCACCATAGATATACTACAGATATAGGTTAGTATTTAAGTCTTGATTAGAATGCAAGTCACGCATTCTGAATGGCATTTAAATGCTTTGGGCAATTACTTGAAATTCAGTTCATGCTTGTCTATAAAATACAGGGGGAAATATCAAATAAAAATTCTACAAATAAGGCAGATGCTATTTGCACCCTGGTGTAAATAGTGGGAAATGGCATTTGCAGCATGTTGTAAATAACAAAATAAATACTGTATATACCTACTACCAGACAAAATGCAAATAGTTTGGAGATCTGTTAAGCTGAGATCAGACTGGATACATTAAAGGGATAGTTCACCCAAAAAATAAAAATGATGTCATTAATTACTCCCCCTCATGTTTTTCCAATCCTGTAAGACGTTTGTTCCTCTTCTTTTTGATGAAATCTGAGAGATTTCGGTCCCTCTGTTGACACCCTACGCAACTACCACTTTGACGCTTCAAAAAGTTCATAAAGAGATCGTAAAACGAATCCACATGAATTGAGCGGTTTAGTCCAAATTGTCTAAAGAGGCTCGATCACTTGTAAAGCCCCTTTCACACAGCGCCGTTGATCTCGGGAAATTGCCAGAACGCCTGCTGTGTGAACGCAAACACGACCCGGGATTGATGCCGGGATCGATGCCGGGTTGGGGACCTAGTGCCATGTTCAGTCCCAACGCGCGCTGTGTGAACAAAAGCCGTTATCAATGCTGTGTCGTAATGATGACGCTAAAGTGAAGTGAAAGCAGGCTAGTGAACGGTACGTAATGCGCTAGTTTATGATCGAATCAGAGAAAAAAATGCACAAGCGTGGTTTCTCGAGAGAGAGAAATTGCAGCTCATAAGCAAATTTCAGATGCTGCTGAGACATTACATGTCACATCGATGTCACGTGTCTTTACGGGATTTTTATGGATTGTGTGTGAACGCACTCTCTGATTCCGGAAAATCACTGGCAGTGTGAATGAACCAAAATCAAACGAACCCGGGTCACTTTATCCGTGTATTTTCCAGAATCTCTGTGTGAAAGAGGCTTAACACGAGAATGAACCTCATTGGTTCTTGCTGAAGCTCAAAAGGGCTGCGTAACACGAGAATGAACCTCATTGGTTCTTGCTGAAGCTCAAAAGGGCTGCGTAACACGAGAATGAACCTCATTGGTTCTTGCTGAAGCTCAAAAGGGCTGCGTAACACAAGAATGAACCTCATTGGTTCTCGCATATCAAGCAAACATGCCTGAGCTTCCATTGACCACAACTGATGTGTGAGTGGATGAAAGTTTATATATGAATAAAAGCCTAAATTAAATCTGTTTATCATATAAAGCGATTGTGTCTCTTCAGAAAATTTAGCACTAAACCACTCAATTCATATGGATTAGTTTTACGATCATTTTTTTTACAATGGCTCCATCTCAGCTATTCCATATTATACCGCTCCTAATATATTCATTTGTAATTCAGCTCATGCAACTATCCAAAGTACTATTTTTAGTTCCTTATGAGCAGCATGGGTTTAAGAATATTGACCATTCATGAATCGCAAAATCATGGTCACTAGCCCAGATCTGTCCACCTCTTTAATCCACCTCAAAATTGCAAACTTCATCTTTAACATTTCACTTTATTATTTTTCTTCAGATTTTAACCATGATGCTTCTGTAACATACAGAACAGAACAGTTAGATAGCCAATTAAAAAAGTCATGTAAACTGCTTAATCTCAATATTGTCATATTTGGAATGAGACCAATATGATTACTGCAGTCCATATGAATATAGTTACTGCCTGTAACACCAGCAAAGCTAACCCATACGGTTCTCATTGTAATATCAAAAGCGAGGCCTGCCATGATGCCAGCTGCTCCGTACTCGTGAATTTCCCCAGCAGTACTTGAGTCGCTGCTGTTTCAACAAATTTACTGTGGCACCTGACGATCCAAAACCCAGGTAATTCGGCTTCCTCTTTGCTTCCTTTCCGCCAGCCTACACCATCCTCAGAACCTCCAGTAATTATTCGAGAGAAAATGGGAAATGTTTGATTTCCAGCCAAATACAACAGTCACTTCTGCAAGATGAATTAATTTACCCCCCTTTTCACATTAATCTCTTATTTGAGTCTGTTATTTGGCTGGCAAACCTTATAACTCAATCTGACAGACAAGATTATGCCACTGAACTATAATTTGATTGTATTTTTTGTTTTATTTTTACATTTGTTGATATTTCAGAATCTGTTTCCCAATCATCGAGACCCTAAATCATTTCCAGCACTCAACAATAAGAGAATCTCAATAATTAAATATGTATCACATCAAAAACACTGCAGCAAAGTATATTGGCTGTTTTCTGACAGATTATAGCATTTTTCTCCAGGGTAAATTAAATGAATCTTCAGATTGCTTCGGCCCATTTAACATAATCTTTGTCAATGCTCTTATTAATATATATATATATATATTATATAGTTCAAATTCGCTACAGTGTCAAAATTGAGCCAAATAACGAAGCTAATATGATAGTAATCTTAATTTAACACTATTTTGATGGTCCACTTTAGACCTAGATTCCTATAGATTCCACCAACTATAAGTAACTTTGCAAGTCCCCTAACCTGAAAGTCTACTAATACCAGTTGACATGTAGTTGCAGATTAATGAGAGTTAGTTGACATGTTGCAAAGTTACTCATAGTTAGTAGAATGTCTAAAGTGGACTATCAAAGTAACAAGTAACCAACCTCAAACAAAACATTTGTTTGTGCATATTTTGTGCAATTCAGCATAATGTGTTGAGTGTCCAATTCAGTTCAAATTCCAACTCAAGATAGAAAACCAACTCACAAATTCAGAATTTTGCCCAACCCACCGCACCATCAGTTGGGATGTCACTAGACAGCCCAGATTAGTGCAGTACCTTTGCCCTCCCATTTACTTTGCTTCGACTACAGGTCTATTACCCACCATGAGAACCGCAGTATTTCCTTTCCCCAAATGCTCATCTCTTTCCATTCAGGCACCTGCATCAGTGCCTGTCATTCAAACTCGCTCTCCTCCTGAGGTCTTGATGGCTGCAAGTGGACCTGCAGTGTCTCCTCCTGTTCCCTGCCGCTCAATCTCTTACAGCCCCTACATTTTCTACCTGTTGGGCCCTGTCAGCCCATCGGGGTTTTTAATGACTGCTAGCACACTTTCAACTGGTGAGTTCATTTGCCTTCAACTGTGGTTATGGGTGATTGCTACTGTACCTATTTTCTATCCAGTCTACCAATCATAATCCTCATTTCCTATCACGGCTAGCTGGATTCCCTGAGTATGTACTGCAAGAACAACCTGAGAGTAAATGGCTTATATTGTCTGTATCTCATGTTTGAAGTTTCACGCCACCTCTTTTGCAATCTTGGTGGCTGCCACTGAATTCGCAGTGCTCCCTTTGCACTCTATCCCTCTTGGATTGTTTTTATGTTCATTCATCCAGCATTCTCTCAAGTTCCATTCCTTTTCCCCAATCCAACTATATATCAATTTATGACAGTAGTCCACGATGCTGATAAAACAGTGTTGTCATACAATCAAGTCTAAAACAGTGGTACACTTCAAATACTCAGTATCAGCTCACTTATTCTCGGCTCATTTCGCGTTGACTTTATAACCGCACAAACAGATTTAGTTAGATTTGTGAATGAATTGCTCAGACTCAAAAGATGAATCTTTCACATATTGGACATCACAACTAGGGTTTACATTGGGATTTGGGAAAACTCAAACATATGGTGGCTGAGGCAAATAAATGTTGGATTAAATGCCAATAATTTGTTCAGGTCAGTTGTTGTGGAAGTTTTGACCCAGTTGAATCCTTTCCTACAACGGGTTTCTAGAATGAATCTCCTTTCAGGGAATACCAGCAAACCTTTAGTTTGGTACTAAACATGCAGTTCTTTGGTAGATGAGCTTTCAATACTTTCATATGAATTGTAAAGGCATATTAACCACTTCATTAAGCATTCATGTAATAAAAATCGATCTGAACTTCAAAGCTAAAGACAGTTTTGGGAGAGACGATGACAAATTTCCCTAACAATGTTCTCTATTCAACAATTAATGCTCTTCCTAAAATCAATCCTTCTTGCTGAAAACTACCATTTATTGGTCCTAGATACTCAATTATTAAAATACTAATTAAAACATGAAGGTAAAGTCTCATATGTACATTATATAAATCTGAACAAGCTCATTTAGACCATTGGCATCAACATTCAATGCCAATAACTGGCATTATTTATTTATTTCGCATTATCTTATCCAGCCTCAACTTTAGGAGAACATCTTTTCAGCATGAATAATGAATGATTCACATTCAGACACTGTTTTTAGGAACACCCCAAACCCATCTTGCAGTTTTAAGATGTAACAGCCAGTCTCGAACTCCAATCATCAAAGAAGCTACACGGGCACAAATGCATCCAGACTCAGACATTACGCCCACGGATCACCCACGGTTCCTTTGCTGACCGTCTGATGCATATTGCCACACAAAAGCAAGAGCTGGAAGAAATTGCCAGTTCCAACCTCCAGGAGTCACCGTGTCTTTTATAGGATACCAAGTTTATACAATGAGCGCTTTTAGGGGAGAAAGAAACTTCCAAGTTCCTCACATCTATAAGAGAAATTCATAGTTTTATTTGAGGCACTATAGCTGCAAGTTCACTAGATGAACTGTATATTAATTTTAAGTTATAATAATAACGTTACTTAATTTTTAAATAACGAATTGCTGTGTACGTTTTTTATTTCAATGGCACTTCAGTGTATACCATTTCAGAAAATTATTTTTAATATACATTTTAACAAAACAAACTGTGATTCATTGCTTTTTATGACTGTCAGACCCTTTCCGGGTTTATGGCTAGAACAAGCTGCAAACATCAGGGAACATTTTCAATTGGCTCACAAGTACAAATGTAAATTGGAATGACAGAAATAGGAATTTATTGAACTGAAATTAATACAAATCTATCTATCTATCTAATCCATCCATCCATCCATCCATATCTGTCTGTCGATATGACTTCTCTCTCTCTCTCTCCTCTCTCTCTCTCTCTCTCTCTCTCTCTCTCTCTCTCTCTCTCTCTCTCTCTCTCTCTCCTCTCTCTCTTCTTCTCTTCTCTCCCTCTCTCTCTCCGTCCACTATTATCTATCTATCTATCTCATCTATCTATCTATCTATCTATCTATCTATCTATCTATCTATCTATCTATCTATCTATCTATCTATCATCTATTATCTATCTATTTTCTATCTATCTATCTATCTATCTATCTATCTATCTATCTATCTATATATCTATCTATTTATCTATCTATCTATCTATCTCCGTCCATCCGTCCAAACAGTCAAGCGAGGCTGTCAAGCCAACATTCAAACTTTGTCTTGACAAATCTTGGTTTTGTTAAAAGTTTATCTTTTTTGGTAGTTAGTAATTAATTTATCTTCTTTGCATTTCAATCAATTTCAATAGCAATATTAGCATTGTTTCAGTACTTCATTTCAAATTCAGGAATTGCATGAGAATTTAAAAAGCATTGTCACTTCAAATCCCATGTATATTTCATGACTACCAGAGATTGTCCACATGCAAAACTCTGAAATTGACACAGCAATCACACACTCTCTAGAGTTGAGTGTCAAGCTCAAGACCTGTCATTACAACTGACTAACCAAACTTTCCAAACCTTTTCTATTTTGGCAATGGAGGGCAAATGCCACTGGCAGCTCTCTCTAATATAATGCTACCTATCATTTTCTACGTATCCATTTTTGAAACATATCATTATAAAGATATAGCAGTTGAGTTGATTTGTGTGAGCAGCTCATCGTTGGCATGAATAATATTCAATTGTCTCGACAGGCTATTTTCCTCACCAAAGTTCTGAGAAGTCTGATTGTCTTTGAATACATATATCTGGAGACGGCGCTGCCTACTGAATATTGCATGAACCTTTGCACTGTACAGAGCACCCATTCATATGATTCCCCCAGAGGACATATCCCACAATGCAATTCCCGGGTATTGCCATAGTGCTAGTGAGCCATATGCATTCCCAACTAATGCGGCTAATCCTTCCTGTTCTTTTTCCATTTCCCATTTTGAGGAGTACTGTTAGCGTCAGTTGCCCTGATTGATGCTACAGATTTAAATCCAAGTGAAATTCTTCCTTAGCAATCTGTTATCAAAACGAACGAGGAGAGCAAGGATTCTGCGAGACAGAATCATATTTTCATTAAAAAGTCCAGGTTGCATTACAATTGCAGATATCTTTGCTGACATCTACAATTACATGCTAATGTATTTTTGCAAAAACCCTTTCGGAAATCAGTGTCTTTTCCCTCTCACTCTCTCTCCCTCTTGTTTTCAGAAAACCAGGTACGACAGTAGCGCGATAACACTTGATCTGCCTGATTCAACTGTAAATCCTCTGTGAGCGCTTTAAAAGCTTTCCCACGGGGGAGTAAAATATTCATACTAGCACTCGTGCGTTACTAGTCATGGAGAGTGAGACAACCACAATAATTAATGAGATTTTGTTTCAGCCGACAATACTATCTGTCAAATCACTGTTTGGTTTGTTCATATTTGACCCAGTAAAAATTACTTTTTGTTGGTAGATTGGGGTTATTTTGGTTATATTTCTATTTAGAACACTAGGATTCTTGACACGATTTTAAAAACCGATTTAAGCCAAAAATATTCTATATGAGGGTAATGTCTAAAAATAAATACTTAAAAGGTTTAACGGGTTATTTCAGGGGGGGGGGTTCTACTGATAAAGGATGTTTACAAGCTGTGCAATTTGAATATTTGATTTTTCATCAAAATCAAAAATGAATTTGAAGAAAAATATTTTAAAATAAATCCATAAATTCATCCCAGTGGTAGTGTTGCTAATTTTTAAATGATGCAGCTTTTCAGTGGCACATCTATTTATTGATTAAATAGCATTGACACTATCTCAGAATATTTGAGTAATCAAGTTTGGTATGTTTAGCCATTTATAATAACAATAACTAGCAATGCCCGATTGAGAATGAATGACTCTTTGAAACACTTCTCTTCAATAAATTGATCAAACAGTTTTCAAAATCAAAACTGCTCTGAAATGGTTCTGAAAAGATTCGTTAAAATCTTTGGAATCATTTGAAGCGGTTCCTCACTCAAAGATTATTTGGTTACTTTTAACGTTGCAATAAAAAAAAATCAACACTACAACTTAACCATGCAATTGTAATTCAATGCAACCACAAAATTTAACCTGAAGCAAAGTTAAAGGAAAAAAATCATTGCTTGCACTTTTTCAAATGAACCTGCAAAATGACTAGTTCTTAATTGTATAGTCAGCCTGGTCTCATTGTTAATACGTAGGTATTACAGTTTTTCTCAATTGCTAAAACACTAAAATCCATTGGCTGAACAAAGTTCTCAGTTGCCTGAACTCATTTAGCTAATTGTGGAGTCTGTTGTCAATACCGTAAACAATTTCACATGGTAAAACACAATTTGCAGTTCTCACTTAGACTTTTCAGCAAAACTCTGAACACATTCTCATTCTCAAAACACATTCTGCACTCTAATGCACATGTCATCCATACTGGTAAACACAAGTGGCAAAAATCAAATACAAATAGAGAACACATGTCATTTGATTGAACACAACCACTCAAAACTGATTCAACCTGTTTCAAATGATGTGACACAACCAATATAAGCCAGTTCAGAGAGCAAACAGGTTGTTGAAGGTGGGGAGGAGAAAGTCTGAGAATGGATAGAAGAATCAATGTGAGAGGACGAGGACGAGTGCATATGCGAAGTGGGCGACGAGGAGGAGGAGGGCAAGAAAGAGGAGGAGGAAGAGGAGGAGGAGTAGGAGGGCAAGAAAGAGGAGGAGGAAGAGGAGGTCAAGAAAGAGGAAGAAGAGGAGGAGGAGGAGGAGGGGGGCAAGGAAGAGGAAGAAGAAGAGGAGGAGGAGGAGGAGGGGGGCAAGGAAGAGGAAGAAGAAGAGGAGGAGGAGGAGGAGGGGGGCAAGGAAGAGGAGAAGGAGGAGGAAGAGGAAGACAAAGAGTGGAAATATCTGATGAAATTCGAGCAACAGTCATAGACCATGTTCTTGTCCATGGACTGACCCAGGCCAAAGACAAGAAGCACATTGATCACATGTTTACTCCTTTCATTTGTGTCCCTTTGAGTGTCGTATACTGTAGTACAGTGCACTGCTGTAGACTGAACAATGAAAAAATATGAAATTTTTTTTAGATTAAAAATGTAGTTCTCCCTGAGAACTATATGTTTTGAATAATGTGTTTTAAATTTTTTGGTGTATTGTTTACTGACTGCTTGATAGTGTATAGCATTTTGATCACTTTGTTTATGATTTGAGAGCAGTGTTTGATTTTGAACACAGGTAAAACTGTTTTGAGAGCAGTGTTTGATTTTGAACACAGGTAAAACTGTTTTGAGGCGAAAGTTTCATTTTGCAAGAGGAGTCAGAGGTTTTGTAAATAGTGCTTGAAGATTAGGTTTTGTGTTTAATGTTTTCAGAAAATGGAGCAAGGTTTCAGAAATTGTGTTTTAGCAATTGAGAAAAACTGTAATACATTATTTTCAAAGATAGAAAACGTACGTTTCTGTACGTTTGGATAGATGCTGAAACGTATAATATAGACGTATTTGCAACATTTAAACGTAACATTATTACGTTTTTACAGCTACAAAACGTTAACAATTTACGTATATTTTCACATCATAAAGATATCTGTATACTTTCACTTTTAAAGATTAACGTAACAATATCCCTTAATCCTACTCCCAAAACCTAAACATATCCATTTTATACAGAATATAAAAAGGATAAAACGTAACGTTAATGGACAGAGATGTGTAGGTAAAATGGCAGTTTTATTAACAATATAGCATTAAAATATATTTTGAGCCACTAATCCTACTCCTACCCCTAAACCTACCCATAACCATTTCTTAAAACTATGTCAGGCTAACACAATTATGAAGAAAAAAAAACATAACAAGTTTACATTTCACAATAATTTATTTATTGCGAAAATGTCAAAACCGGTAACGTTAACATTACCAAGTCGTTCACATGATGATGCGTTGCAGTCGCAGTCCGCTCTGGCAGTATTGTAGTAGTTGTGTATGAGGTACAGATCAGAATTTAAGATATTAACGTTAATCCATGAAAATGTTAATCCGATTTCGGTTCGCTCTCTGAAGGCGCGCGCGCTTCTCCCATAGGGCTTCTCCATTTCAAATGTACACCGACTGAAACACGGCATGGCGCAATCTGTGACGAAGCAGGCGAGAGCCAATGAGCGTTCCCTAAAACATGTTGTAACGTAACACTTCTTGAAGGCGCATTTTTTTCAATTTGAATTCATCACCACCAGCGCGGGATGCCGGGATCATGCGCGAGATAGATTTGACGTTTGCGGTCGCTGATGAGAAATTAAGATGAAGATCACTGGATAAAGGCTGAATTTGGATCTGTTTCTTGCAAACAACGTATGGATTCTAGGATTTGGATTACATCAAGCTAATAAAATGTATGTCTTTTGTGAATGTATCAGTATGTTGTGTTTTATTGGAGAAAATGCTTTTTGTGTAAATACATTAAATACTACAAAATGGTTAAACGATGGTTAAAAGTGTATTCCTTTTTAACACCACGCAGGCTAATCCTCCGAAACAAGTTTGCTGCAGAAGGCACGAACAGAGTGAAATGTTAATATTTATGAGTAGGCTATGTTCTTAGGCCTATTATATTGATAAATGCGATTAAAAACGTAATTGATAAGACAGTTGAATGCAATAGTCAAAACATTAATGCCACGATTATGCATAAATAGCAATACGTACAAATGTCTACGTCAGTAGATTTGTTCATACGTAAATAAATTACGTTTTTGTGCTGTCAATACGTAAATATTTTACGTTTTAGTGCTGTAAATACGTCAGTATTATACGTTTCTGCGTGTATAAAACGTAAATAAATGTACGTATGATAGAACTACACTTTACGTAAAAATACACACGTATTCTCATGAGATCACGTTGGTATAGTCTATGAAAGTAGTGAATCAGAAATAACAATAGTTTAGTACAGATATAGCCAAATAGCCAGGATTCGAATTGCTGATATAGAGTCAAACAAAGTGAGGAACATGTGACTCACAGCTTGTGACCTCTGCAGATCTGTTCGTGTACATTAAGTCCTGGGCAGGGGGTGGAAACAGGCTTTGGACTGAATATGGTATTGTACTGTGGCGTTTGACCTCTGTGGGGATTTGGAATGTAAGGCATTTTCCTCCATGAAAAGCTTCTTCTGTCCCAGCACTTCATTACTGTCTGCAGCAATTGAACTATAACGAACTGAAATGGTAACTTCTTAACAAACAATCTATATTACAGATATTTTATGCCATGTGTTTCAGTCTTTGGCAACAGCTTTCTGTTTTGAAATGTCTTTGGTCCTGTGTTGTACGATGCTTAAGAAACGGTGTGCTACTTTTCGCTTTTATACTGTAAAATACTTAAACCTCTATGGCCACTTGCCTAATAGAATATACTATTCACGTTTTCTATGCATTTACATATTACCTATTACCTGCAAAGATATTTTCTTCAAAATATTCATGCCAGAACTGTTCCTAAAATATTATTTGAATGTAGTTCTGCTGGAATGTTAAACACTCTCCAGAAACTTGAGACGTTTTTGTTTTGAATGTCAGTTGCTGAATGTCAGATTAATTTACTGCGAAAAAAGGCCCATGTTTCCCATTTGATTAGCATTAATTAAATCAAAGTCCTTATGAAAGAACTGAAATTTCTTAATTACATCAGCCATTCTCATCAGATACAATGACAGAGTACTCTGAAACTCTACATCACCAACATTTGAATTGTACCCGTATAGAATAAATCAGGTGAAAATTTTGAGTCAAATACAACACATCAATGCATAGACTACTTCACACAAAAGATCAGAGACCTATACCTCTGCAAAGCAATGCAGTTTATGCAATTCAGTGCAACAAAGAATACCCTGACATCAAGGAAACAGAACAATCCCTTTATAAGCCAATAGCTCAACACAGGAGAGCGAAAACCTCCAGGCAAGTCACAGCCATTTACCTGCATTTGAAGGACAAGGATCATTTGTTCAAGGGCAGTAATGTAAAGACCATGGAGAGGACTGAGAAGTGAGAATCACATACTCTCTTGAGTAGGTACAGTACTTATTTGAAAAAGTATTTACTTTGTAAGCTCTGTATGTTCTATGTGGTATAAATGTGTGTAGTATGAATGTAATTGGCATACTACATTCGCCATGTTGTCCTTATCATGTAAACTGCGCAGTGTCAGTTGCATCAGTTCATCCTAACCAGGCTCTCATTTTAAGTTCTGTAACATGTCAAAATCCAAAATTTTCTGAAGAGACACGATCGCTTTGTATGATGAACAGGGGCCGTATTCACAAAGAATTTTAAGGCTAAAAGTAGCTCCTAACTGGCGAATTTAGGAGCAACTCCTAAAAATAATGGGCGTGTCACTCCTAACTTTAGGACTCCTAATTTTTTTCACTAAGAGTAATTCACGAAGCATTTTAGCCCTAAAAGTAGCACCTAAGTCTGGGACAGCTTAAAAGAAGTCGAGAGGACTCCTAACTCACTAAGACCTATTCACAAAGGATTGTAGCGCACACCACCGCCTCTCGCAGTCGTCCGGGGTCCGCGACACAAGCGGGAATGCTGCATCTGCAAACAAATATCCTCTCTCGTGTGTTTTGCTTGATATCCCAGTGCCGAATTTCCCATTTATCAATTTTTTCCAGCACCAACTGAGCCAGCAGCAGTAATGGTGTGTTCACACCGAACGCGAATTGAATTATTTGCGCGAGTAGATTACATACAAAGTCAATGCAAAGCCAATAATATCTGTTAAGACGCGAATAGACGCATCATTCGCGCCGGGCGTTGCGAATGACGCGAATTGGGCGACGCGTTTGCCGCGAATGTCTTCCGCGCAAGTTGAAAAATTTGAACTCGAGCGAATGTTCAAGCGTCTCTAACTAGACGCGAGACGCGTATTTGACGCTCTATAAGCATTCGGTGTGAACTGATCCTGCGTTATGGGCTTTCTTTTCCGTTTTGGCGGAAGTTCATAATCCACCGTCATTCAACTATTGCATTACTTCAATAGGAGCAACATTTCCTTGCTTTAAGTAGTCTATTTAGGCTAATAGGATGTCAATTAATGTGTTAAAGCAAAGTGTTAATGCAAGTGTCGTTTTCCATTATTAGGCAAGTGGCGGTTTTCATTAGGGTATTAGTTTTTTTTAATATAAATTATTGATTTAATTTAATTTAATTTAATCTTTTTTTCTCTCTCTCTGCCTTTTTAGAATTACACTTCACTGGGGCCTGCACAAACATGATATGCATTTCGATGACATTACTATTATTATTTTGTGTAGGACACAGACATATTTAGATGTGTAATTCCATGATTTGTTGCGTCTGTGTTATGTTCCGCATGATGGCCCTGTCATCTAACAACCAATCACCGTGATTATTGCGAGGAAGCTCGTGCATGAGAATTGACGTCATCCATAGCAACGAAGACTCACTCTTAGTTTAGGAGTTGTCATTTTTCCTTACTAAGAGTAGGTCTGAAAGGCGTTGTGAATAACTTTTAAGAGAAAACTCCTAGCTAAAATATTTTAGTGCGATCTAGGAGTACTCCTAGTGGTAAGATAAAATTCTTTGTGAATACGGCCCCAGATCTATCATTTATCATCATATAAAGTAATCGTCTCGGTTACGTATGTAACCCTCGTTCCCTGAGTGAGGGAACGGAGACGTTCCGTCGGATGACGACGAATGGGGTTTCGCATAGAAAGCCTATCAACTTCGAGTATACAAAACGAGCCAATGGCAAAGAAATGCCATGGGTCTGCGGAATCTGCATGACGTAACTCCGCCCCACCTCGTGGGTATATAAGGAGGAAGTCCTGCAGCTAGCAGATATGTTTCTTCACTGAGGAGCCAAGACTGAGCTCAGGCGATCCCCGCGGTATACAGCGAAAGTGGCAAGAAGACGGAATGTCTCCGTTCCCTCACTCAGGGAACGAGGGTTACATACGTTACCGAGACGTTCCCTTTCGTTCGTCACTCCGAGTTCCGTCGGATGACGACGAATGGGGTTACCAGTCTAATCACGCCACCTTCACAGCTGTCTTCCAGTGCCCTGCGTAAATCTGAGATCCCTGTCATACTGGACAAGTGGGACTCCTATTTAACACAGGAATACCAAGTACACTGGGGAGCATATGCCACAATTTTAGCGGATATGCAGAATATACCCAGCCCAACGGGGGGGGGGGATTTAGAATACACATATGACCCATAGGATGCATACGGGAATACACTGGGGTATCCAGCCGCAGGTGGAAAAGTTTTAAACCCCAGGGGGTGGCAAGGTGGCTTGCCAAGGGAAGACACATGCTCAGAGAGGCTTACAGTGGGAATGCACATGTGGGGGTAGCTCCGTAGAGGGACCATGCACACGGGAGGCACCTAGCCGACGCACAGGTACAAAGACACTGGGACGACGTCAGGAGTGCAGGAGGAACTCAGGGCTTTCGGAGAAGCTCACCTGAGGAAAATATCGCACGTATCCAGTCCGTGGAGTGGAATGGCGAGCAAGTGAAGACACCTGAGCGGGTCCTAATGCCGGCTGGATGAAGCGAGCACACGAGAGGACACAGGCTCCACTCGGAGATTATAGAATCTAGCGAATGTGTTGGGTGTCGCCCAGCCTGCAGCTCTGCAGATGTCTGTTAGCGAGGCGCCATGCGCTAACGCCCAAGAGGATGCCACACTCCGGGTGGAGTGGGCCGTCACACCAAGGGGGCACGGTCGACCTTGCTGCTGGTATGCCAAAGCAATGGTGTCCACTATCCAGTGAGACAACCTCTGCTTGGAGAGAGCTCTTCCCTTCAGCTTCCCACCATAACAGACAAAGAGCTGGTCTGAGGTCCTGAAACACTGCGTCCTGTCTACATAGGTGCGGAGAGCACGTACTGGACAGAGCAGTGCCAAGGCTGGGTCTGCCTCCTCCGGGGGCAGCGCTTGCAGGTTCACCACCTGGTCCCGAAAGGGAGTGGTGGGAACCTTGGGCACGTATCCAGGCCGGGGTCTCAGGATCACGTGAGAGTAAGCCGGCCCGAATTCCAGGCACGCTTCGTCAACGGAGAATGCGTGCAGGTCCCCAACCCTCTTAATAGAGGCCAATGCAACCAGGAGCACTGTCTTCATTGACAGGAGCTTGAGCTCCACTGTTTGCAAAGGCTCAAGGGAGCATGCTGCAGGGCAGTTAAGACCACTGCGAGGTCCCAGGAGGGAACGAGAGGGCGGCGAGGAGGAGTAATCTCCTGGCTCCTCTCAGGAACCTGATGACCAGGTCATGCTTTCCCACAGACTTACCTTCTATGAAGTCATGGTGAGCGGCGATAGCGGCAACATAGATGTGCACCAGTGCACCCGTGCCGACCTCGGTCAGGGAATAATACAGGGCGCAGTGGGTCGAGTCGTGGGAGGCAAACAGATCTACTGTATCTGTGCGTCGCCGAACTAGTCCCAAATCAGCTGAACCGTCTGGGGATGGAGTCGCCATTCGCAAGGGAGGGGCTGAAACCGTGAGAGCTCGTCGGCTGCACAGTTCAGGGCTCCGGGAATGTAAATAGCATGAAGGACCTCAGATGCTTCTGACTCCATAAGAGGAGGTGGCGAGCGAGTTGCGACATACGGCGCGAGCGTAGACCACCTTGATGGTTGATGTACGCTACTGTGGCGGTAATGTCTGATCGGACTAGTACGTGTTGACCCCTCAGCAGCGCTCGAAAGCGGTGCAGGGCAAGGCGTACGGCCAGCAACTCGAGGCAATGACATGCCATACTGAAACATTACATGCGAGTATCACCGGGCTTCAGGAGCAAGCTTGCTCAACACCTAAGTGTGAAGAAATTCACTGAACCTTCAGGGGCATTTCTGCTCAACACCTGAGTGTGGTAAATCTCACTGAATTTTTCAGGAGCATTTCTGCTCAACATGAGAGTGTGACAGCATGTCCATTGCACATGGCACCCCAGCCCGTGGTGGCATCTGTTGAGACAACAACCTGCCGGGAAGCTCGTTCTAGGGGCACTTGGGCCCATAGAAACTGAGGTTCACCCACGGGTTGAGAGTGACGGCAGGCCGGAGTAACTGGTACTCGAAGGTGCCGCAAGCCATGTCCACCTCGGGACTCGGTCGCGAAGCCAAAGCTGAAGCGGTCTCATATGAAGCAATCCGAGCGGCGTTGCCGCGGCTGCAGATGCCATATGCCCCAGGAGCCTCTGAAAAGTTTCAGTGGAACCGCACTCTTGTCCTGGAACTGTCTCAGACAAGTCAGCAGTGACTGCGCGCACTCGCTCGTAAGCTGCGCGGACATGGCGACCGAGTCGATGTCCACACCGAGAAAAGAGATCCTCTGCACGAGGCAAAGTTTGCTCTTTTCCCAGTTGACCTGAAGGCCCAAGCGAGCTAGGTGCCAGAGCACAAGGTCCCTGTGTTCGCAAACCTGGTCTCGAGAGTGAGCTAGGATCAGCCAGTCGTCGAGATAGTTCAGGATGCGAACCCCGTGAACCCGAAGGGGAACAAGGGCTGCCTCGACGACCTTCGTGAAGACGCGAGGAGACAGGGCTAGCCCGAAAGGGAGAACCACGTACTGGTATGCCCGCCCCTCGAAAGCAAACCGGAGGAACGGTCTGGTCGAGGAAGAATGGAGACATGAAAGTAGGCGACCTTCAGGTCGATCGCTGCAGACCAATCCTGGGGCCGCACGCATTCGAAAATGCGTGGCAGTGAGCATCTTGAACGGCATCCTGTGTAAGGAGCGATTCAGCACGTGCAAGTCCAGGAACGGTCGTAACCCACCGGTTTTCTTGGGGACAATGAAGTAAGGGCTGTAGAAGCCGGACCTCATCTCGTCTCGATTGCACCCTTCGCCAGCAGGGTGGCAATCTCGGCTCTCATGATAGGGGCATTGCCACCGACCAAAGTGGAGCGGACTCCCCTGAAGCGGGGAGGAGACCGTGCGAACTGAATCGCATAGCCGAACCTGATGGTGCAGGCGACCCGGCGGACAGACGGGGAAGCTCTACCACAGGCGTCCCCCCGGAGGGGCAGCGAAGCGGAGTAACTGGCCCGGACGTGGGTGGCATAGCGGCCCGGTGTTGGGGCACAGTTAGTCTCCGCGCCCGGACAGAGGAGGCCAGGGAAGGACCAGCGTTCCACGGGGGCGTGCTCTGTCGGGGGTCTGGCGACAGAGGGGGACAGGGCTGAGGCGGTCCGTGGACGACCCGCCGTGTCAACCGCCTCTGGGACAGAGGGGGACGAGGAGAGCGTGGCTTGTGGGCGGCACTCTGTGTCGTCCGAGAACTCTGTATGCTCAGAGACGAGAAGTCAGTTCTTGTTGAGTGAGGATTCTTCCCCAGCCCTCCACCGGGGAAAGGAGTGGCCCTGCTACCAACTCCTGGAAGAACTGAGACTTATCTCTGAGCAGCCCATCTCAAAAGCGCCGCTTAACCTGGCATTTAGCGGGGGGCGGGGCTGGAGAGGGCTGTGGCACCTTCCCTACGGTCTTCCAGAGCCAGCCCATTCTGGTGAACGGGGGGGTTGGAACCGTGGGAGGGCGCCTTCGGCGGTGGGCAGACTGAGGGATCCGTTGCGGACGGCGGGGCCGTCGGCCAGAATAACGTCAGTCTGCTCACGAGCGGTTGAGAACTGTTGGGCAGTAGCACTCAACCGCACCGCCGAAGAGGCCGACCTGGGATATGGGGGTGTCGGGCAGACAGGTCCGCCGGACATCCAGCACATCAAACCGGTCAGCCTCAGACTGGTGAACATCACCTGACTCCGAGAGCGTACGGCCACTTTCGTCGCTCAGAGAGCAAGGTCAGTGGCGGCGCGCAGCTCACTGAAGAGCGTCGGGTCAGTCCCGCCCTCGTGCACGTCCATGAGCATCTGGGTCAGGAGACCAGCAGAACGGTCATGGGAAGCAGTGAGGCGGCTGCCTGTCCTAAGGCACTATAGGATTTCGCCACAGATTAGTGTAGACGAAAAGAACTACAGGCTTCGGACGGGTGCTTAGGATTGCGCCGGGAAGCACTCTGAGGACACAGTGGCATCGCAACAGAGCGTTCAACCGGGGGGACCCCAGTGTACCCATGGGCAGCGGCCCGTGAGGGGAGGAAAGGTGGATGAGACCAACGAGCGGTCGTGAGAAGACCAGGGGTCTTCCAGGACTTCGAGATCTCATCATGCACGTCCAGGAGGAAAGATATTGGGGATTGCCGTGGATGCGGGTCGGCGGCCTCACCCAAAAATCAATCGTCCCAGGAAAGCATGGCCACCTAGTGATGCTGCTACAGACACAGCATCATCCTCTGTAGCTTCAAATGAAAACACACGGGCCACCCATATTTTTTTTTTTTTTTTTGGGTAGACTCGTGGAATCATTAGTTCGCTAGCGGGCACCGTCATGCAGGGGGGTTTGGCGCGTGGACAGATAGTCGGCGCCTATGCCAAACCGTAGCCCTCAGATCACCCTGGCCACCAGCCGAAGTAGCACCCCTCGGGGGGGCATTAGATCGGGGTGTGGCAGAGGGGACTCTCACTCTTGCGAGTTCACGGAGTCTCGACCGTAATGACGCGATGATCACATTCCCAGAGAGAACATGAGTCACCCACGAGCGCTGTTCAAGCATGATCAAAGCCCAAACACACTAGACAACACTCGTGCCCATCAGAGTCCGATACTAGTCCGCTGCAACAAGAAATGCACGGGCGAGCCGTCTTTAAAAAGACGTGCCACATGCAAGCTCTTTTGTGAGAGAAACACTCAAGTGTCGAAGCGCCCGGGGAGACACACACTCTCTGGCAAACCACTGCACAGATAAGCAGGAAGCGCGCGCTCGCCGGTAGATCGCCGTCACACCAACACTGAGGAACTCGTTTGTAAAGCTGATAATTCAGAGATGGCTTAGGGAGTGAAGAAATAAACTTGGCTCCGAAGCGAAAACATATCTGCTAGCTGCAGGACTTCCTCCTTATATACCCACGAGGTGGGGCGGAGTTACGTCATGCAAATTCCGCAGACCCATGGCATTTCTTTGCCATTGGCTCGTTTTGTATACTCGAAGTTGATAGGCTTTCTATGCGAAACCCCATTCGTCGTCATCCGACGGAACTCGGAGTGACGATCGAAAGGGAACGAGTCACACTAGAAAATTTTGACTAAACTGCTCAATTCATATGGATTCGTTTTACTTCGTTAACTTTTCGAAGCGTCAAAGTGGTAGTTGCGTATCTGTCAATGGAGGGACAGAAAGCTCTCAGATTTTATCTAAAAGATCGTAATTTGTGTTCCGAAGATGAACGAAAGTAGTACGGATTAGAAACGACACGAGTGTGAGTAATGAATGACAGAATTGAAATGTTTGTGTGAACTATCCCGTTAATCTCAACTGTTTGTTTCCTAAAGACATTGTTACAACAACAGCACTGGTCAATTAATAAGCACCTGCGACAACCCACTCTAAATAATTGAAATCAACTTGTATTGATTACTTCAAAACAAATTTTAAAATTATTTAAAATTTAAAAGCTCAAATTATTTTTTTTCAAAAGTTGCAGTTGGTGCATACCATGTGATTTGCCTTAATTTACATACATCAGGGTATAAGGCCTATTTTGATAAGCATGTCTAATTAATAATAATAAACAAATTTTAAATAATTAAAAAATATGATTAAAACATGTTTTACACTAACACTAATAAATAATAAATTAATAAATAAAGCACGCACACGCTATATAACCTCAACAACACATGTGTCACGGAACGCACACTGGAGAGAGAGGTCCAAATGCAATGACTTTATTGGGTAATCCGTACTCACAAACTAGTTCAGGCAGAGGTCAAAATCCAGGCAAACAGTCCAAAACAAGAAACAAAACACAAGGTAGACAGAACGAGAACAACCGAAGTGCGGTGACTATAAACAAGGACTCCGTGCCAAACACTAAGACAGACAGGGTATAAATACACAGACACAAATGATCTAGACAAGGAACAGCTGGGACAAATGATGACAGGGAACAGCTGAGTGCAATGAACCATAATAAGTGCAGACGGGGATTATGGGGAATGCAGTTCCTAATGAGAATGACACCGTGGGGGAAGGGGACCTCTAGTGGACACCAGGGAACATAACACAACACTGTGACATAACCCCCCCTCTACGGAGCGGCTACCAGACGCTCCAAGACGAGACACCAACAAAACAAGAGTCCAGGCGGGGGGTGGAATGGTGGAGGATAAAGGGGCGGGATGGGGGGCCAGGTCCATGGAGGGGAACAAGAACAGGGGAGAACAGCTTAGCTGACAACCAGAACAAAACAGACAGTCCATCGGGCAGCCAAGGCGGAGACCTCCCCTCGGACGGCCAGGGCGAAGACGACAATCCATCGGGCGGCCAGGGCGGAAACTTTCCCTCGGGCGGCAAGGGCGGAGCAGGCAGTCCATCGGGCGGCCAGGGCGAAGACGACAATCCATCGGTCGGCCAGGGCGGTGAAGACCCCTCGGTCGGCCAGGGCGGTGAAGACCCCTCGTGCGGCCAGGGCGGTGAAGACCCCTCGTGCGGCCAGGGCGGTGAAGACCCCTCGTGCGGCCAGGGCGGTGAAGACCCCTCGGGCGGCCAGGGCGGTGAAGACCCCTCGGGCGGCCAGGGCGGAGAAGACCCCTCGGGCGGCCACGGCGCAGGAACAGAACCCGGCTCAGGAACACCAGACACTGGCGGAGTCGGCAAGACGAGCAGCTCGGGCGGGGCCGGCAGGGCGAGCAGCTCGGGCGGGGCCGGCAGGGCGAGCAGCTCGGGCGGGGCCGGCAGGGCGAGCAGCTCGGGCGGGGCCGGCAGGGCGAGCAGCTCGGGCGGGGCCGGCAGGGCGAGCAGCTCGGGCGGGGCCGGCAGGGCGAGCAGCTCGGGCGGGGCCGGCAGGGCGAGCAGCTCGGGAGGGGCCGGCAGAGCAGGGCGTCTGGGCGGCGCATCAGGGATGTCAGTCTCTGGGTTAGGAGCCACCGGACAAGTCTTTGAGGAGGCCTTTCTCCTCCTCCTCCGTCTCCGGACCACCGGACTCGGGACCACCGGACTCGGGACCACCGGACTCGGGACCACCGGACTCGGGACCACCGGACTCGGGACCACCGGACTCGGGGCGGCGTCAGCATGGCGAGGCTCCGATACATCCCACTGACTCCGATGCTCAAGGTATCTGGTAAAACTCCAAAAGTCCAAGACTTCCAGACCCTTCATTTCCCACCCCGGCAATGGGTCATCAAGACAGGTATTAAAAATGTCTTTTAATGCTGCCTCATTGTATCCCATCCCCCTCGAGAGCGTCCAAAATGACTGAGCTATGCAACCCACCGGCAGGCCCTGCTGACGAAAGTTCATCAAATTTTGGACACGCCCCATCCTCTCTTTCTCCGTGGTAGGAGGGAGGATACGGAACCCCATCATGCTGGATCTCTTAGTGACGGAGTCCTTCTGTCACGGAACGCACACTGGAGAGAGAGGTCCAAATGCAATGACTTTATTGGGTAATCCGTACTCACAAACTAGTTCAGGCAGAGGTCAAAATCCAGGCAAACAGTCCAAAACAAGAAACAAAACACAAGGTAGACAGAACGAGAACAACCGAAGTGCGGTGACTATAAACAAGGACTCCGTGCCAAACACTAAGACAGACAGGGTATAAATACACAGACACAAATGATCTAGACAAGGAACAGCTGGGACAAATGATGACAGGGAACAGCTGAGTGCAATGAACCATAATAAGTGCAGACGGGGATTATGGGGAATGCAGTTCCTAATGAGAATGACACCGTGGGGGAAGGGGACCTCTAGTGGACACCAGGGAACATAACACAACACTGTGACAACATGTAGCTACAACTGGTCCCTTTTGAAGGCCCAAATTACTTGTGATCACATTAAATACAGTAATTTCTGTGCTACAGTATTCATAATGGTGAGACAAATCTATTGGCGATATTGGCATAAGTTCTGGCCTTAGCTCAGCAACTTTGAAACAGAGAGCTCTGTAACGATGCACTTATGTGCTATTTAGTATGTGCTGGCATGGGAAACATGCTGACTTGGCATTTATCAATCATAAAACAATGTACGACATAAGATACAATGATCTTTCAGTGTAATTTACAATGTTATCTGGAAACCCAGCCACCATTTATATCAAACTATTGTCTGTTGCTTATAACGTTTTAGGTGTTCAGATGTGTTTGCAGTTCTCGTTGCATGCAGAGTGGTTTTTGTTATCCGTTTTGGATTGTGGTCTCCTGTGCTTTTGTTTTGATAATTAAAGTTGTTGTCTTTGTGTCCTTGGACTGCACCCTAACATAACATAATTTTTTGTACATTTAGGGGCCGTTTACAAGACACCATTTTCAACTAAAAACGGAAAACTTCTCATGCATTTTGGCTGTTTATTTACACGACAACAGCGTTTTGGGGTCCTGAAAACGGAAACTTTTTAAAACAATACCATTATTGTCTCTGTGTAAACTAAAAAAATGGTAATTTGTGAAAACGGTTACGTCATGCGCATGTGTATTACGTGTTCAGTCTATAGGCACGCAGTGTTTCTTTACAAAGTAACATAGCCATCTACTGGCGTGGTGTGTGTATAATGCAACGTTTCTAGTCGTTTTCGCAAATCCGTGTGAAAGGGGATTATTTTGACAACATTGTCATCTGTATGCGAAAAACGCTAAGGAAAACCTTTTCAGTTCATTTTCAACTAAAAACTTTTTACATGACAATGCCGTTTTGGGGGCCTGAAAATGCAAACTTTTGAAAACAGGTTTCAAAGTACAAGGTTTTGAAACAATACCATTATCATCTCTATGTAAAGTACAAAATCGCAAATCTGTGAAAACGGTGACGTCATGTTCATGCGTTTTACGTGTTCAGTCTATAGTTGCGTAGTGTTTGTTTACAAAGTGACATCGCCAACTACTGGCCTGGCAGCATTAAACAGCATTTTAAGATATTTTCACTGATCATTTTGACTATGTTGTTGTGAAAAACGCAAAACATTTTTTGTTACAACGCTGTCATGTAAACGTACCCTTAGGCTATGTTTACACGGAAACGATCTGAAGAGAAAACGCAAAAGTGGAGTCATTTTTTATTCTGAGTTTAGGCGAGCGTTATGGTTGGGAAATTTGCGTTCATACAGTGACGCAAAAGTGTGTGAAATTCGATGTAGTATGCACTCCAGGCGGCTAGGTGGCAATGTGAAGCACTGCCACACAACAACACCAATATCTGAGAATATTTTGCACAACTGCTGAAAAGACTCTTGCACGTCTATCAGAGCTGCTAGGGCAACTTGAAGGTGTGACATATGGAAATAATCTAACATGTTGGTTGTTATTTTCCTGTACTGGCACATACCTGTGACGTAAACACGTACGCGGCAAGAGCCAACGTGAGCAGATTTGCGTTTTTACCGTTTAGACGGGAACGCGACGGTGGAGCGTTTTTCAGATTTCCACTCTGGATGGTGGTTTCACTTTTTTGCGTTTTAAGCCCCCAAAACGCCGTCGCCGTGTAAACGAAAGGCACATCCGATAAAAATTTTTTACGTTTTCACCCGGAATCGTTCTCGTGTAAACAGGGCCTTAGTCTGGCAGTTGTGGTCCAATTTTCACAGCATTGGCGTTCATATCATCAGAAGATGTGATTTCTACAGTGATTCACAAATCTAATGGCGTCGCATTGTAAACTGACAAGCCAAGTAATCCCTGACATCCTACAACTGATGAGCTTGGATAAGCGGAAACAATCCCTTAAATGAATAAACAATCCCAAATGCTCCAGAATATGCCTTCCACATTTCTTTCAGCCACCGAACAGCCTAGAGCTGAGACTGGACGAAAAAAAAAAAAAAGGAAAAAAAAACATATATACATATATATATGGTTTGCTAAGTAATTAATCAGTGCATCATATTTATAGCCAAATAGTCACTTTAGCTGACAGATAATTTATGTGTTTGAACACGGTAAGGCGGAAACATTAAATTCAAAATCTACTACTTTCTAACAGAGCTTTAGTGACACAATTAATCAATCAACCAATCAGACCAAAATCGTTATGTTTGGCCAGATTTTAGTGCTTCACCTATATAGTCTGTCTGTTCAAATCATGCCTGCATCAATCTTTGCCATATTACCCTGATTAATCCTCATGTTCTATTGAGATTGACTTTACATTCTTTATGTTTGAGGTCAGATTGTCTCCAGCACTTTATGTATAACAGGTTTGAGCATTATTCAGAAATGAATAGTGAATGCTTTTGAATTACCATTTAATTGGACTTCATTTGAATTGAGGTAGCAAACAGGTGGCAGAATTGCAATTAAAAAGTAGAAATCAAACAAATCAAATGTAATCAAATTTCGTAGGTTAATTTTAACTAAAAAAGACAAGTTGTTTTCAAAACTGAGTCCAGACTTTTTCTAGAGAAAGTCTTGTCTAAAAAAATAAAAAGTTTCAAAGTGATATAGTTTACAGTATATTACATCATATAACATGAGTATTATCATTTTCATTTAATATATTAATTGATTAATTAACTTAAATTAACTTTTTGAAATGTAGGGTACGTTTACATGACAATGATGTACTAAAAATGGAAGCTTTTCCGTCGCATTTTTTTAAAGTTTTGCGTACAGACAACAACGTTGTCAAAACAACAACAACAAAAAGCTGTATTATTCATGCCAGGCCAGTCGATGGCGATGTCACTTTTTAAAGAAACTGATATGGATGCGCAAGATGTCACTGTTTACAGAAATTAGCGATTATGTAGTTTATATAGTGACAGCAGCAGTATTGTTTTCAAAAACGTGCACTTTTCACGTTTTCAGGCTTCCAAAACACAATTGTCGTGTAAGCGAACGTCCAAAACACATACAACGTTTTCAGTTTTTAGTTGTTCATCCCTTTAAATACAGAATTTTTTCCACAACCCTGATGTATAAAAATCATACCTGTCAAGTATCCCGTTTTGGCCGGGAAAGTCCCGTATTTTACCCTCCTTTCCCGCCGTCCTCCCGTATTAGTATTTTCCCGTAAATCTCCTGTATTTTAACCTGCGTTTAAAAAAAAAAAAAATACCTCGCCGGGCGGAGTAAAAAAAAAAAAAAACATTCCCAATCTGAGCTCTGTCACTACCCTCGCGATAACCGCAATACTACAGGTACTGTAGGTGACAGTTGTCGCGAGATTAGTGTGTGAGGTCAGATGATGAGTGACAACGCGGGGAGACGGATGATGAACGCTATGACAGAGACGGACACTCCGGCCAAAAAAACAAACCCTCATGTAAATACTGCGATCAATGGGACAGCGAAATTACTTTTCTGAAGAGGAGCAGGATGAGGGACAGTCACGCGCGTTTTGTAACTGCGACTTTAGCATGGTACGGAAGATTGTTAAAGGGTCATGAAACCCCAAACCAAATTTTCTGAGATTTTAACAGAGGTATGTGTGTTGAACACCATTGAAGACAATGTTAGCATCTGTTAGATTTAATAATAGGGTTAAAATGGTTACATTTTAGTTTTTTTCCGCTTTTTTCGTCTTCCGGGTTTAAAATCTTCATCGTGTCCACGTCACAGGCTGTGACGTGGCCGTGCACTGTGAGTGCTTGATGACTCATCGGTGTCTCATAATTATTAATGAGACTGAGTTCATATCCTATGAGAAGACATTGTCTCTTAATTATTCATGACACCACGTGGATCTTTCCAATAACAGACATGTCAAACTGTGATATCGCGTAGTAGCCTAGATGAGAGAGACAATCATGGGACGCAGTGTTTGTTTTCGTGCTGCAAAAGTCCAAGTGGTTTGAATATGTTTCCCCGCGATGCTGCCAGGGCTAAACTCTGGCTCCGGGCGGTTGGTTTGATCAACCACGGACACATCTAAACTATAGCGTGTGCCGCAAACATTTTTCTCGAGAGAGAATGGTGGACTTCGCCTTGTTGACGACCAATGCAGGTTGCGTCTTGCGAGTGATGCGGTACCAAGTCCCGAGGACTTTTCTATCCCTTCAGAGGTATGTGTGTGTGTGTGTCTAAAATGAGAAGTCCTCACAGAGCCATCTTTATTATGGGAGTTCAGCGGGCGCGTAGATATTAGGCTATGCACGGAACGTTGTTTTTTTTAAGCGGAAAATTAATTATTTTCAAATATATGCATTTAGTGTCTATATAAACAACTATATATTTTAGAATGACATTATAATTATACATGTAGTCTACATTAATATGTTTAAAATAGAATTACGATTACTGTAGTAGGCTAATATATGTAGCAGGGCATTCAGTTACTTTTGAAAGGACAATAATAAAGTGTCAGTGTATTTCATTAGACTTTAACTTTGCCAGCTATAAAAAAAATCTAGCATTTCCTCACGTTTTACCACTGCTTTTTAGTGACAGTCCATATGCATGGGCCACTGGCTATGACAGTGATGGCCAAACCACACCCACTCCCTCGCTTCTTCTCACAGCATCCACGCCCATTTAAGTTGCATTTTTCAAAAAGATTGTGAGCTAGACTTGAGCTGAAAGAGGGGGGTTTCATGACCCTTTAAAGAGAATAGGATGATGTTAGACAACAGAACTGTTTGCGCTCTACTCTCATGTAAAATGAACCACTCTGGCCCAGCCCACTAATACACTCCATCCAAAACAGTCTTAAAGAACGCAAAGTCTGCAACAAATCTGTACAATAACTCACTAAAAGAGTAAAGAAAAGTTATGTGAAATGAAAAGAAAAAACTGTAAAAGAAAAGCAATATGAAATGAAATGAATGTGTGGAATGAAAATAAAATGTAGGCTAAATGTAAGGCAAGCAATGTTAAATGAACAGAAAATATGCAAATAAGCCTTTAAATAAATGCTCTTCATATATACCATTTTGTGTTTTTATTTCAGCTATTCGAAGTTATATGAACCAGTGTTGGGGGGGGGGGGGGATTCCCTTATTTTCAAATCCAAAACTTGACAGGTATGATAAAAATAGCTAGAAATATTCGGGAATCGATCTTTATGTTCTTTCTAAATTAGGTTTTCCTTAAAGGATAATTCCGGTATTTAACACATTAAGTCTATTTTCTAGTTTGTTTTGGATGAACTAGAGTAGTGGACTTAGAAATTTTGACAATGGTTCCTGTCTCGACTTTTTGAAAATTTTAGAATCGCCTCGGACCGCTTCAGAGTGGCTGTCTACGAGCATACTGAATTTCTGTCATGTTTTATTTGCCATTTTTTTTAAATTCCATTGATGTCTGTTGGAGGACTCAGTGCTCGTTGATATTACTGCGCTACTGGATACCGAAAGGGGTCTGTTTACATTTGGTTGTAGTCTTTTCGCTCGGTTCTCCATCTCTCAGTAAGCCAGCGTGAGCAGAGCAACTGCGGCAAAGTGGTTGTCGCCATCAAGTGGTCGGGAGTGTGCTAGCGCTTCAGACTCAAATATCGAGCGGAAGTTTATACGCGGTTTCATTATATCTGAAAAAATAATTCCACTATAGTAAATAACACGGATTGAAAACATACATTGCGCCGATATATTTGTTTTTAATCATCAACGAACACCACTAACCACTCGGTGAGTTGCACAGTTTTGAAAACGAACGTTAAGGGTTGTTTTAAGGACATGTTTCAGTATGCTCGTAGACAGCCACTCTGAAGCGGTCCAAGGCGATTCTAAAATTGTCAAAAAGTCGAGACAGGACCCATTGTCAATTTCTAAGTCCACCACTCTAGTTCATCCAAAACAAACTAGAAAATAGACTCAGAGTGTTAAATACCGGAATTATCCTTTAACACATACTGTATTGTCATATGTAAATCCAAATTCTGAAAAATGTCCAATCTCAACCTTAAAAACAAACAGGCCATTAGGTGGAAATTTACAGCTGTTGTGTGCATGACCGTAGACCGTCAGGGAATTTCACAGTAAAATACAGAATATGAATGATGGTGAAATATAGTGATTGACACCCGCTGGAGATGCTTGATAATTTCCTGATATATAGTAGCTATATAGCGTATGCTGGATATTTTCAGGCTGCCCTTTAAATCTGAAAACAGATCTCCATGATGCTTTCCTTTGGTTCCCTCAGCACTGTCTGTCAAAGAGCTAACGGGATGGAGCAATGGCAGTTTCATCCTCACAATACCGAGTTCAAGATTTTACAGCCAAAACATTGAAATTCAGCATACAAATGAGTTTGACTGCGATTATCTGGCTTCGCCTTTGGCCAGTAAGTTCAAAAATAGTCCAAATCATGCCAGTCAGTGGATTTTTAACGAGGGTTAATTAGTGTTTTTGAACAACAAACTAAACGCCACATTTGGGAATCAGTGCTGAAAACGTGTGATAGCCGGAAAATGAGCGGGATGGTGTGACAAAAAGCTAATCATGCTTTCAAACCGCTGATAATTTAGCATTCAGTCAATGATGCCACACGTCCTGCTTTGCCTTTCCAGTGATGATGGATTTGGTGTACATATGAAGGGCAGAGTGGAAATGAAAGACCGCCTTCAAACAATCATTCCTCCGAAACTTTCGACAATTTTCATTTTAATTTTCCTCATCATGAAAGTTACATATGAAGGGAGAAAGATGCAACGCAGAATTCCAAGAGTTGTGACAGCATATCGAAAGGCAATAAAGGGTTGTAAAAAGATGATCTCTCTCTCCCTCCCTCTCTGTAACTTTCTCTTTTCTCCCTCTCTCCGCGTGATACGACCCATTTGGACTTGTTTGTACTGAGATGTGAGCTTTTGGTGTGCAATTATGAAATATTAAAAATTGTGGCCAATTTATTCCTGGTATTCATCCTCACCAGCATTAAAATATGTTTAGAGGCGATGTTTGCAGAATGAGGCTTTTAGAAAGTAGAGAAAGATGGATGGAATTTTTTATCACATGACCTCCATAGTATTGCTTGGAAAATGGCTTTATAGGTCTCAGGATTCAAGCACACATTACCCACATTAGAAATTACTTTATATAAACATGTCTTGTTTCAATATTTCACTATGCAAATGATCATAAAAAGCAGAAATTACTTAAAAAATGCAAAGAATGAACTGATTTTTAGAGAAAAATTTCCCGCTAAAAACAAGACGCAAGTGCAAGTTTGTCCATATGCTACAAATGTAAAAAATAAAAAAAAAAAAAAAAGGGTTGTCATGAACCATCTTGAGATAGTTAACATTAACAATCAGATTTTTAAAATGTAATAGTTCGCTTTTAATTTAATTACTGTACAAACTTGCACAAAAGCAATATCTTAATTTTTCGAAGTTATTCATTTAATTTAGTTGTTTTTCTGGTTTTATCTTGTATTAAAGATGTTTAGAAAATGATTCCGGGGAAAATATAATGGTTAAGAAATGGCTAATGGCTTTACCAAGTCTTCATGTTTGTTAATGGAAATGCTAAAGGTTTGCATCTGTCCTCTGTTGTTTTGGGCATCTCAATAACTTGATAATATCTGTCCGTTAATATTCACTATCTGATCACTTCTGTTGAATATCTGTTGAACCTTTTAGCGAGCAAAGCGCACATGCTCAGTTTTGTTTGTGACACAATGGTGAAATCATATTTGAGGGCCAAAACTTTGTTTTTACGAGATGGATCTATTGCCGCAGGAAAATGTCAAGACCCGAAATGTAGAGAGACCATTACCATAAAATTAACATTTTAATTAAGCCAATGCATAAACCGCTTCAAAATACTTCATATTAATAAATGTATTTCTATTTATTGCAATCTGCAGTGGACTTCAAACAAGTGGGCCTATTCTGACCTGAAATGAAACTTCCCACATACCTCTATAAGGATCCATTATATCCATTACTTTTGGCCATCTTGGCTAAATTATGATCCATGCATATGAATTCCAGGCCAAAGGCTGTGTGATATTTCAGAGGGCGAATCCCACTGAGAGAAGCGATGAGGCAAAACGCTTGTTTGGGGCATGATTAGGCTATAACTTCCGAAGTTCTGCAAACAAAAACACAATCAATATTTAATGAGTATCTATAATGACATAGGGAGGAGCTCACAACTCCTGACCTCGCTAAATGTACTGTAAGTTAACTTTTTTTAAACTACCATGAACTGTTTTGAACCAGGCTAACATATACAGTAAACTTTCTTTAATGAAAGTTGTTTTTGGATGTTTTCTTTTTGAATCATTCTTGTGCTAAGAAGGAAACGGATTTAATAGTTTAATTCACACCTTAATTAAACCATGTTTTAGGTGAGCAACCTCTGTGGGGCAAGTTATAATTTTGTTTAATATACTCTCATTTTCAACCCAGGCAGCCCAGTAAATGCTGGCCTCTGCAATTATGACTGTTGGCGCTATACTGGCTAATGTTTCTTTAATCACAAAAGTCAATAGGACTTTTCGTTTTATTTTTGGTCCTTTCTAATAGGAACAGTGAAAGATCGATTCACATTCACGTGGCCTCACTGAGTCGAGACACGTGAATGAACCATCGTGACACCACTTCGACATCAGTTCTTCCACACGCGATGCATTATATCACAATATCTTGTCTTTTTTTTTAAATGATGCTTTCTGATAATATATAGGCTCTGCTACACCCACACTCACACACAAACGCTTTTCATCTAATAATCACAAGCTTAATAAAAAGGTTTCAGGGAAACTGGTGAGCATATCATTACTTCTGTTGAACTGTTGTTGTGTTTACTAAGTGTGCAGATTATTGTGAACCATATTTAATTGGGCTTAAAACTCAATCTGAACATCTCCTTAAAAAATAATAATAATAACTCCATCCATCCATCCCTCCGTCTTTCTCTCCATTAATCTATCCACACTCTAAAAAATGCTGGGTTGTTTTAACCCAAATTTCGGTCAAATATGGACAAACCCAGCCATTGGGTTACATCAATTGGAATGACAGAAATAGGAATTTATTGAACTGTCTGTATCTTTCTGTCTGTCTGTCTGTCTGTCTGTCTGTCTACCACCTCATCAGTCTATCCTCTTCCTTCTCTCCATCTCTGTCTGTTCTCATCTAACCAACCATCCATCCATCTATCATCATCCATCGTCCATCTGTCATCCATCTCGTTTCTCTCCATCCATCCATCCATCCATCTATATACCTGTCTGTCATCTATCCATCCATCTGTTATCATCCATCACTATCATCATCCTCATCCATCCATCTCATCTATCTATCTATCTATCTATCTATCTATCTATCTCATCCCCATTTATCGATTCCATCCATCCATCTACCTATCTATCATTCCTCCATCCATCCATCTCCTATCTATCTATCTATCTATCTATCTATCTATCTATCTACTATCTATCATCCCCCATTTATCCATTCATCATCATCCATCCATCCATCCATCATCCATCATCCATCCATCCATCCATCCATCCATCTCTCGTCTGTCTCTCCATCCATCCATTCATCCATCTATATATCTGTCTGTCCATCTGTTCATCCATCTGTTTATTCATCCATCCTCTATCCATCCATCCATCTATCTACCTGTCTGTCTATCTATCCATCCATCAGTGATCCATCCATCCATCTACCTATCTATCATTCCTCCATCCATCCATCTACCTATCTATCTATCTATCTATCTATCTATTCCTATCATCCATCATCACCTCATCCTATCTATATATCTATCATTCCTCCACCCATCCATCCAGCTCTCATCTCTCATCTGTCTGTCTATCTGTCTATCCATCCATCTCTTGTTTGTATGTCTATCCGTTTATCCATCCATCTATCCATTCATCCATCCATCAATCCATTCATCCATCCATTAATCCATCCATCTGTCCGTCTATCTATTGTGAAATTAAAATTGAGGGGGCATGTTAAAATGTGTCACTCTGAATAAATGATTTATATATTAAGTTTCTTCTAGCTCACTTCTCTTATGGTGATGGCACCACTGATCCGAGCTGACTCTAATGCTGTTGAACGTGATTTTGAATATAGCTAGGTATATGAATTATTCACTTCAGCTGAAAATTTTATGAGGAAGGTGATTATGTAAAGTACTGTGGTCCTTATCTTTGCTTTTCTCATATATGTTGTTTAGTAAGTGAAAATGAACTCTACTCTTAATAGGATTTTTACTAAAGGTCGTAACTAAATGCAAACATCTACCTCTCTTCAGGAAATATTTATAATGTTTGGGACAACAAAAAAAACTGAGAATGCATTAGGCCATCTTGGATTTCTGTCATTAAAATCTGGGAATTCATAGAAATCTTACCACAATAAATTAATAAGATATATTTTCCGATTCTAGGTCACAAATCAAATAACCAAAATTGTGATGCTGTCCAAGTACAGACCAACCCGATCTCATGAGATAACGTACAATATTTTACAAGGTGGTAATTTTGTATGTATTTATATTCTAGAAAAAAGAAGGTCCAACCCTAAACTTAACCCTCATTGAAGAGGACGCAGAATTATTTGATTTTTTTTTTTACAAATGACATACAAATTCATAAATTTTAGCTCCGAATTGAGCAAAATGAACAAATAGTTGAGAAGCTACCAGGAGATTTTGATTGTACAGATTGTCAGATGTCCTTGCTTCCTTTGAAGAACAAGATGATCTTGAAATCATTCTCAAATTATACTGAAGAACATAATAATCTTATAATTTCCCACAAGCTTGTGGAGTTCATGCAGCTTAAGCACATGTTAATGAAAGGGATAGTTCACCCAAAAATCATTGACTCACCATCATGTCGTGACAAATTTGTGACTCTCTTTCTTCTGGGGAACTTAAAAGATAATTTCAAAAATATGTCTTTCCATACAATAGAAGTAAACGGTCTAGTCTAACATTCTTTAAAATATCTTCTTTCCTTTTATTTTTTGCTGGAGAGGCAAGAAAATTATACAGGTTTGGAATGACATGAGGGTGAATAAATGATGACAGAATGAACTACTCCTTTTAAGGGAAAAGCCGATGTATCAGAATTATGAATAACTGTATGTTTGATCTGAAGTTAAATGTTAAAGGTTAAAGACTTTTGTCTACACAAACTGCTACCTTGAAAATCTAAAGCCTTTGATGAATGCATCAAATTCAAATTAAACGCATGACGAAGCTCTTTTGAAATAAAGCTGTGAACTACACTGCCTGTGACAACCTGTTCTCATTCACAGTCCACGCACTCTGTCTCTCTGCGCATGTGACTTTGTGTCTGAATGCTTCTGTTCCACAATGCACACATTGTTCATTTAGAAGGAATTGCGTTACACTTTCAAGTTTGTGCTTCTCTTTTGTGTGTGTGTGTGTGTGTGTGTGTGTGTGTGTGTGTGTGTGTGTGTGTGTGTGTGTGTGTGTGTGTGTGTGTGTGTGTGTGTTGTGTGTGTGGTGTGTGTGTGTGTGTGTGTGTGTGTGTGTGTGTGTGTGTGCACATGTCTGTCTGCTGTGTACCCGGACAAAGGGCAGTTAGCATTTAGAAGAATTAAGGACTGTCAGCTTGTATCTGATGGTGTGGGGAAGTCCTTAAATCTCTGAGCCGGTGCGATCAGTCTCTGTCCAGCCGTCGAGCGAGAAAAAGATAGATGCACTCAATAATCGTGGTCTTGAGAAATCTGCAGGAAATGATTAAGAGTGATAAATAGGGGACAGGGTTTTTTTTCTCACATCCATTTGACATTTTTATGCCTTTGGTGCCACAGACAAGGACAGAGGAGAGAGAGTATAAGACAACCAGCTGCCATTGAGTCAGGTGTCATTTTCGGCACAATAAAAGGAGATTGTTTGAAAGCACTTTCTAACCACACTTGAGCAGCAGCCAGCATAGAAAAAGTTTTAATCTCATCTTAAAGAGGCCGTATATTATCAAAGTCTTGATTTTGTTTGTGAGGTCTACTAGAATAGGTTTGCATGCTTCAATGTTCAAACACATTATTGTGAAACCAGAGAGAGCACTCAGAATTGAAGTATTCACACACTTAAGACTTCGCAATGAATGACTGAGTAGACACAGCCAAATGCAATTACTCCATGCAGTGAGTTCTGGGAAATGTAGTTTGTGAGGGAATGACAATAGTCTGTGATGGAGTACCCCCTGGTGGCTCTCAAGGGCACTCCAGCTGGTGATCGTGACGTCCTCCTTCTGAAAAGCACAATGTGCTCTGATTGGTCATCTGGATCTGTGTGTTGTGATTGGTCAATCGCATTGAGCGTTTGGGAAATGTCAAGCCACTTACCATAACTGTGAGCTTCAACACACTAAAATGCAAGTCAACTCAGGTCTCATCCACTTATTTTTGCATATGCCTTGGCTGGGTTAATAATTAAAAGAGGAATATTGTGAAGTGTTCGTTCCAGGAAGAAAACTGGAGACTAGGCATTTCAGGGAGTTCAGAAATATGTGCACTGATATAGCGAATAACTGCCGTTGGAGTGACTTTGTGCCTTGTAACTTTTCAGACCTTTTTATGCTTAAACAGCAGCATTACATACTAAAGAAAGTTGAACATTTAAAAAAAGGCATAATACGACCTTTTTAAACCTTACATAGAAAGCAGTCGTGTATCATGTCTGTAAAGGCATACTATGCGTAAAAGTGTTTAGATGCAATTAATGCGTTGACATTTTACATCGTAGTGTCTAACTTTCTTTCGTTAGCTGATAAAAGGATGTAGTATGAAAACAAGGCATGTTTTCTATCCCTCTTACATTTCTTTTGCATTCATCTGAGAAACAAGAGGTAATCAATTTTTGGGTCCGTTACTTGCATTTTTACAAGAACATTGTAATACGAGATACATATTATTTAAAGTTTATTTCAAAGCTTTTTTTCTGGAACAGATCAAGCAGATCTAGTTATAATTCAGCATCATGAGATGTATATACTTAAAAATAGTGCATAATAAATTATATATATTTTAAATGTCAGTGTCTGACTTGATTTTATAGCAATACAGCGCTCACTGAGAATCTGTGATGTTGTAGGATATCAAATGTCACAGTCTCTAAGACATCTCCTCACATTGATGAGTGTCAGGTGAGAGTTGCCTCATCACTTCAAGATCTCTTACCCTGACCTCCATGGGAAATGAGCCGTACTGAGGCAGAAGTCAATGAGATGACATGATCTATAGACAGACAAATCTCTGAACAGCAGTTTCTTTCTGTCCAGGTCACTTAGTCATCAGCAAACCAAAGTGGGTCATGACATCTAATATTAAAGAAATAATTCAGAATAATTTACTCACCCTCATGTTGTTTATTTCCTCTGTGGAATGCAAAAGATGTTAAAGAACACCCTGGTCATTCTTTTTTAAGTAATTAGGAGTGAATGATAATTGGAGCTGTAAAGTTCTGAAAATTATTTTTTTTTATTAATAAATATATTTATATAAAAGTACCATGGAAGTTGTCCCTACCAGTATTTTTCAAGTCCTCTGAAAACAAATGATAGATCTATGTGACAAACAGTCTGAAATGTAAGTCATTATGAAATGTCAATCTTGACATCGGTCCTATTTCTCCTTTGAGCTATACATATCTTAATCATTGACGAATCGTTCTTTTTTGAGTCAGCTCTTTAATGAATCGGTTGATCCATAAATCACATTGAACTGGATCATGAGTGAAATTTGGGTTTGTTCCTCACACAAATCATCAGCCAAAGTAAGCAAAGTAAGTCATAGAAAGTATGACGTGAATGTGTATTTTTGGGTGAACCATTCCTTTAACTTAGGGAATAAATTAGCTGATAACTAGAATAAGACTTAATTATAGTATGAAAACAAGGCATGTTTTCTATCTCTCTCTTAAATAGCAGATGCTGAGAAACAAGACTAACTGGAAATCAAGTTGTGGGACTGTTACAGCAAAGTTGTGGATTTTGGCTTCAGAGTTGAATTATTGAATCAAGGCACAAATTGACTAGAGCTCATTTAACAAACCAAAAAAGGCCCACTTTTAAATGACATACAATAGATGACACAGAGAAACTCAAGTGACTTTAATAGATTATTTATCATAAGAAAACGTACTCAAGGAACCAAAATCCCAAATGTAACTGTACAGAACAGCTCTGCCCACAGTAATACAGTGTTTGTTTGAAATGTTTGAAATCCCTGGCCATTTCTTTTTTATATAGGTCACTCGAGAGAACTGATAAATGGGATTGTCCAGACTAACTTCTTATCTGTTCGTTTATATGCCTCATTAAGCAGCACTCAGAGAGTTATTGATGTGCTCTGTCTAATTCATCATTCATGTTAGTCTTTAGTCTGACAGTCTTTCTCCAAGATCTTATATCCGGCTGGAAAAAACACATTCCAGTGATCATCCTCCAGTTCCAGTTTGAGTAAGGAGATACACTTTTTTATTTATATATCATATCCACAACATTCAAGTGAACACCGGAGAACAATGCATGGGAGCATGTGTAGTATAACACAGGAAAATAAGATCCAGTGATTAAATAAATATATAGAGTATCAACAATATTGTAATAAAACATTTTTTTAAATCTTGCTTGAATTTTTTATTAATATTAATTATTATGAAAATGTATTAGATCAGTATAGATCAGATTAAAAATATTAGGTAAGAGTTATTTTAATTTTATTTCAAACTAGTACATCTTAAAGGTGTATAGATTTCACTCTGCAAAACATTGCTAATGAAATGTTAAGTAAATCTTATTTGTCTGCTATGTCACGGCTCTGACAAGGATGCAGAATGCATGCGTTTCTATGTGAAATTTTATCATCATGTGTTCTAATGCTTATTATGCATTCCATGCTCTTTTGATTCAATTGTGCCTGGGAAAAATGACCTTTCGCCCACTAAGAGAGCTTCTTTATATCTAGGCAGAAAGATTGTGCCTTGCAATTAATTTTGATGAATACACTTTTGTGTTATAGTCAGCGTGAAGGCCAAATTTCCGGGCGCAAATGCTATCTTGAGTTTCAGGCCCATATTTCCTCCTTCTGTCACTGTTTATGTCTCTCTTTCCCTTTCTCTCTCCCTTCTGAAAACTGCAAACATTGACCAGCTGTTCCTTTATTCATTGAATTCATCTTCTGCCAATCCACAATACGGTTGACAATTAGCTTATTAGCAAGACTAGATAAAAAAAGGAGAATTGTTGAATCACAGAGACCCAAGTTTGATGTCCCAATCCCATTCCTTCTTTCTAACCCAGGGGTGTCCAAAAGCGGTCAGTGCCACTGTACTGCAGAGTTTAGCTCCAACTTGCCTCAACCTGGGGTGCGTTTCCCGAAAGCATCGTTAGCCAACTATGGTCGCAAGTTGTTCGCAATTTCCATTGAACTCTATTGGTAACGACGGAACTTGCGACTATAGTTGGCTAACGATGCTTTCGGGAATGCACCCCTGCTTGGAAGTTTCTATTATGCGTAGTTAGACCTTCTAAATCGCCCCCTATACCCTTAAATAGGGCACTATTTGAGGGGACAGCGATTTGTAGGGGTGTCTGAAAACATAGTGGACGTTATCGAGTGCACTCATTCAATCCCACAATGCACGCGATAATGAGTGTACATGTACGCTGAAAGGCTAGAGTGAGATAAGAGGTACTGTATATATATACAGCAGACTTACCTCTCTTCAGTTTTCCAGCATCCCTCCACCAACCCATCTCCTCACTTCTAACTCTTCCTATACCAACCTGGGATGGGGGGAGTACTCTGGGTTCTGGCCTTCCCCTCGGACAGCAAGCCAAATACACATAAACTTTACTCTATTTATATGTAAGTGTGAACTCGTGAAATGATAACGAGTTTATTTTATGTGTTTGCATATGCAATAGCCTAAACCCTTTAGTTCCACTTGTAACATCATAAAACACGTCTCCACAGATATCCCATTTCCCATAAGTCACAATGGTACTAGACTGGGTTTAACACGACGACGATAGAGAAGCGACCGTCAATCCAATTCATTTTAACCTCTCGACGATGCTCAATGTCTTCTTTACTTTAGCAAACAAATCGCTCGAGTGGGTGTAAATACCACTCACTTTCATGGTTTTCTTTGCACAACCTGCAAAAATCGCTCTATGCCATTGCTGCTTCTGCAAACCACTGGTCAATGCTACAAACCAACATGCCTCTTGACACGTTTCCTGCCTGGAGTTTTCGCGTCTCTCTGCAAATGCAAAGTACGTCACCGGAACGTTGGTCTGATTGGTTGAAGGACTATCCAATTGCGCACAGAGTCATTTGAACTATGCCCCCTGATCACGCCTCTTGTGCAGTAGAAAATACAGAGCAGACTCCCCAGTCACAGTTATGTTCATCTCTCCTGTTGTTTTGTTTTGATCAGTCACATGTCTTCCTTGTTCAGTTTTCAAGCTCCTCATTAGTCTTCAGTTGTCTCACCTGTGTTTAGTTAATTATCATCATCTGTGTCAGCTGTCTTCAGTTCATCATGTTCATCAGTGTTTGTATAAAGTTCCTTTCAATTTATTCAGTCTGCGTCCGTTGTCAGTCATATTTAGCGTGTGTGTTTTCCTGTCTGTCTGAACCTGCCTGATGTTAATATTTAGTAAATCGTGTGAATTGGAGCCTTTTGACTCTGCATCTTCTTCTGCCTGCACTACACTCGTGACATCCCCAGACTAATGTTCAATCTTAAAAGATTGAGCTTGGTTTGGTGATAGCCAGACTACAATGGTACAGTATAGGTGATGATTTTCTTCAACAACAAAAAAAACAAAAAGAACACTTTAAAGAGGTAAAGGTTGTGAAATTAAGGTGGTGATTTTGATACGTGTGGAGTAAGAAGCCGGTCTATGAAGAGGGCAGAAGATTCAGAGGTGTGGTGATGTGGTTCACAATTTTGTTCTGTTCCTTGACCTCAAGAACACCCCTTGAATGTACTTCAGAAACGGGAGGAGGAGAGACAAAGCGATGAGAGAGATATGGCAGCGGTGACAAAGAGCAATCAGCAAGAAAAGTGACAGACAACAGGTTTCATTTTATGCAAATCTCAAATTAACTTTGATGCTTGTAGGATGTAAATTATATACAATTAAGCTTTTATAATTGAAGAGCATTCCATTTCTTGCTTTATTTCTTCTTGTCTGATTGGGTGAAAAAAGTTCTCAAACTGAGGAACTATTAACTAAATGGGACAGCTTTAAACGCAGTGGGAAGATGCAATCAAAAGCAATATAGAACAACTGTAAAACTGCCACATGCGCACACTTTGGATTTGCAGCCAATTACAAAAGCAATGGTTGGCAAAACCTTTTGCTGAAATTCCTTGACGCAAATGCAGCCTCAATACAACAGATTCAACAGATATTATCACCCTGAAATAGAGGCACAGATGGGGCCAGGAGAACACACACTCCCCACTGTTTTTATGCATACACTTATAGTTATGGCTTTGTGCCAACTATATGAGCACTAAAGCACCAGGGCTGTTCATAGCAAAAGATATGTAGTTTTGGGATTTCATACGATTGAAACACATGAGCAGGGTCATGACTACATCATATCATTTTAAATTCAAATTATAACACATTTTGAAAAAAAAAAAAAAATCATCTCATTAATAATAATTTTAAAAACAAAACTAATAAATCAAATAAATTAAATTAAATAAATAATAAAAAGATGATAGATTAGGGCCACAAACAAAGGCTACGTCTACATTAATCCAGATACATATGAAACAGCGTTTTCGTTTCAAAACACTCTTCGTCCTCACTAATGTTTTCCAAACGTATTTCATCCTGAGTGACTAATGCGTCATCGTTTTCAAATACCTCAATTTTCACAGTCCACACTACAATGCAAAACACGTTTTGCGGTGTTTCAGTGTGGATGAGAAACTTTTGGAATATGCTTGAAAACCCCCAGTGTGGACAGAGAGCGTTTTGAAACGAAAACACAGTTTTCAAATTTATCCCCTTAAGAAAGCGTTTTCAAACAGCTGTTTTCGCAGGACAAAAACGCAATCTGAGTGTGGATAGAAGGCCAAAACGGAGAGTGATTTCAAACGAAAATGCCATAAAAGGTATCGCCTCATCTTAGAGAAGCTTAGAAAAGTGGTGAATCATGATATTTTTCAGATATCAGATGAGGTCTTGGAAATCAAGCATGAGATTCTAGATTTATTGCTCACAAACTTATCCATCATATCTGAGTTCAATGAAAAAGCATTTATGACACACTGAAACATTATCTGGTGCCGCAGCCTGCCCCCTATACTCTTCCTTAATGGACAAGAATGTCAAGAAGAATGTCAAGGACTGGTATTTTCTGACAGTGAACTGAAACAGGTAGTGGAAATTATTCCTCTGCTTAACCCCTTTATGACAATTACACCACTCTCGAGCACTCAAACAACCTCCTCGGTCTCAATGATCCTCCCTCTGGAGAAAATGATTGTCGTACTATGAAACCAAGAGATGAGGACAGTCCAACCATAAAGTCTGCCAAGACAGCCATCACTCAGGCCCTGTAAAACAGATATACAGAGTCTAACCTTCAGGACCATCTCCTCAGAGCCTCATCCATTGATCCAAGGTTTAAGGGCATGTACACACTACAATTTATGCTGCGTCAGAGAATACTGCAAGTACAACGATTTCAAAGGTGATGGCGCATTGTAAGGATGTAAAGGAAAAAGGGCTTGTGAAAGTCAGGTTCTGTCATACTAATAAAAGTTGAGAAAACAATTACAGCAACACACTATGTTGAGGGGAAGATTTGTCTAAATAACTTAAAACTGGAATCAATCCTTTTAAATGGTGCAAGTGAATTTCGGCATCATAATATTATAACCCACATTATGAAAAATAGATATTAATTTTGAGATTTACTAAAGATTACACTAAACAGCGTAATTCAGTTATTAATTTCAATTAATTTAAAGACTGAATATAAGTGTTAGATGAAAGCAAGCATTGTCTAAATGTAAAAATAGAGAAAATAAAATGCACAATTACTGTAAATAAATCTGCTAATATCCAAACCTGAGCAATATCATTAATTAAAAAAAGTTAAGTCTTTTGCCGAGATCATAAGATTGAGGCGATGTCAAACAACACAGAAGATTGCATTCCCGGATCTGCTTGTATGGTCGAAGATCAACACGAAAAAATTCTTATATTGCTAAACTTGCAAAACAACACTGCTCGGTGCCATTTTATCCACTGCAGGAGACCTTGTTACCACAAGCAAGTCACCTTGTAACAGAAAACGTTATTTAACTTTATTTTCTTGCAGACAAACTCTGAGACCTAAGATTAAGAAACCTCGCATACGATATGAAGCTTCTGCATATTGAATCTATTTTGAGTTCAGTTTGAAATGAATAAAAATTATTTGTATATTGCTCTGTATGCTTACTTTGGAACTGGGAGTAGTTTTGCCCTCCCAACAAGTAATTTGTGTAACAAACACACGCACATGTCAACAAAAATAATTTGTATTATTACAAAAATCTGGTGGCGGGAAAGAACGTTAGAGATTTTGGAGCTTTTAAGCAGCTTGAAATGAATCTGAAGCATCATTAGCTGATGCTTTGTTAGTAGCATTAAGAGAGAAAAAATAGTCTGACTTATATGACACTTTTTTTTGTAAATCAAATGTCCCACCCAGTTACACTTAATGTTGTCACATTTTCCTGGTTAAATAAACTACATCCAAAAAAAAAAAAGAAGAGACAAACCAAATACAAATCTATTTTGTATTCATTAACTCTACTATGAAATTAATGTTATTTTTATTAAAAAACCAACTAGGCTATAAATCTCATCAAGATAGTGTTAATTACAGTAACAATTTAAACAATATATTATTTGTGAACTGATGTTCATGTCACTGTGACACCTGTCTTGGACTTTGTTTTGCCTTCTGTGTTTGTCACCATGTGTTTTCTTGTTAATCAGTTTCACCTGTTACCTGTCATCATCCTCATCTCAGACATCAACACTCACCGTGTGCACCTGTTGTCACTTAGTCTCCTATTTTTCTGTGTATTTAGTCTCCCTAGTTTCAGTTCTTCCTTGTCGGTTCTCGTTTGTATTTGGTCTAAGTTGTGTTGTTCTCTGTGATCATTAAATATTTGTTCCAAGACATTCTCCTTCGTCGTGCCTCTCCTTGCCACACCAGACCGTGAGAGTTCAGCTATTCTTTTTAATAGTTAACTTATTTTCATCATTCATCAATGCAATAAACTCTTTCACAGACGCGATCAACCTGATCGCTCTCTACAGTCATTATGTTTTTAGGCCATTTCAAGTTTGTTTTTGACGGTGAGTGGTGATATACAAGTGGCTGAGTTATTTACTCGGTTTTAATTAGTCTTCCCATTAACGCCATCATTTTGCTCATGCAGACTGATTGAGAACGCGCACGAAAACAAGAGGCAGGATTTATCACACTAACCAATCATAACCGATCATATCGCAATAGAGTCATTGCCTCCTCTCGTGTGACTTTCCCCCATTCATTCTCAATTACCCCCTACTAAACCCATTTTCGAGGAGGCACTGCCTCTCTTGCCTCCTTGGAGGAAACGCCTCTGATGTAAAGGTTTGAGATGGATCAGCGGGGTCTCGACTGGACAGCATGGTATTGAATTTCACATGCTAAAAGAACAGATGTGCATGCGGCAATGTTGGCATGACCTAACAAAGATAACCTTTAATTAGAGAACTGAGTAGTACATGAATTTATTTGGCCTTTTGTTCTCATAAAAACGATAAAGTCATTACTCTTTGATGAAAGAAGTAGTCAAGATATTGGGTCACTGTGAAATATGTAATTTTCAAATGTTGTGCAGATATTGGAACACCACAAAAATGAAGTTATATTTATAAAACAGAGAGAGAGAGAGAGAGAGAGAGAGAGAGAGAGAGAGAGAGAGAGAGAGAGAGAGAGAGAGAGAGAGAGAGAGAGAGAGAGATGTAAAGAAAGTAATTAACACCAGTGATTATGTATTTGAAAAGTTTTTAATGTCCCAGATATCATGCTGGCCTTAAAGGCATCAAAACCCTGGAACATCAGATATCAGTGCTGTTAAAAGCTCTCACTTGACGGCTCTAAGATTTGTTATTTCCTACTGGCACACTGTTGAGAACATGAGGATTGAGTCTTATCAAAATATATATATATAGCCTATACAGTATAAAACATCCATCTTGGGTGATCAGGTCACAAGTAGACAGCACATTCAGTACTTTGCGATCCGATCAAACAAAAACCACATTCAAAGGTCAAACAAGCACGTAATTACGTCGCAATTTATAGTGCAAGTGTAAATGCATAGAACTGAACAAGTTACTCAACTATCAATGGACCTTTTTCACAGTCTCAAGGTCGATAATCTCGTCATAGTTGGGTAAACTTCAATATAGTGAATGGAAACTAGAATAAATATTTTGGAGCTAATGGAACACACAAAAAAATATCACAAGAAACTCATCCACGAGAGCATTTCACATTTCTAAGACTTTCCATAAGATGCAAAAATATCTAGAAACTGATTACAGTGGTCAGAAGAGAGGAAAGATTCCCTCAGCCGTGTTAACACCAATTCCCCCCAGGACAACTGAAAGCTGCTAGGGACTGGAAGATGCTGGCTGATCTTGATCAACGGCTTATTTTTCCACCTGAGATTGCCACCATTAACCTACGACCAGATATTGTTTTGTGGTCTGGATCAGCTCGCGTTGTTCAACTGATAGAGTTAACAGTGCCATGGGAGGATGCGGTAGATGAGGCATATGAGAGGAAGAAACTGTAGTATGCTCATCTGGCCACTGAAGCAGAACAGCGAGGATGGAGAGTCCAGGTTTATCCAGTGGAAGTAGGTTGTCAAGGTTTTGTGGCACACTCTACAACCCGGTTCCTCAGAGACGTCGGATTCAGCGGCCAAGAGTTGCGTCGCACAGTAAAGAACTTATCTGAAGCAGCAGAAAGGAGCAGCAACTGGCTGTGGTTGAGACGGAAAGATTCTAGCTGGCTGTGTACAGGCCGTCACGCTACGGTTTCGTAGAATTCTTGAAAACTTGAAGAGTCTGTTGGTTTATTTGTATACATTCCTGTGGATATTGCGTGAATGACGGGTGGTTGGGCAGATATTGTGTTTTCGGTAGGTGGTATGCCATACAGAACCGTTGCCACTGAAACTGCTTTATAACGCACCAGTGGGGCTCGACAGCCTTAGGCAAACGGCGCGTATGGTTGGGTTGTGGAGAGATCGTGAGATTGTGGTTAGGTCTCAGCAGAGGAGGGATGTAAAAGTCAGTAAGCTGGGCTGAGTTGAGTGGGGGAGGAGGGAGGTGACTCTGGGAGCCAGAGTCACTGTCGAGCCCTCTTGAGGTGTCGTGGGCTAGTCGACGAAACACTGAGGACGGAAGGTGCCCACTTGAAGACCCTAGAGATGTCCCCTACTCGGCCCAATCCAGACGGTTTGTCGTGCTGGTCCTGTAGTTGCAGCCGCCGTGTGTGCTGACGCGCCAAGTACACTGCAGCCGTTAATGCCGGACAGAAGGGGATCACACCACCACATGGAAAGAAGTGTAAATGGATGGAGAAGCATAGTACCGTAAAGCTACGTCTTAGTTTTTCTTATCTTGGCGAAAGCCGAGTACAAATCAGCATGAAGTTTTAACATCTACTCTCGTGTAATGGAAATCATGCTGGCCTTAAAGGCATCAAAACCCTGGAACATCAGATATCAGTGCTGTTAAAAGCTCTCACTTGACGGCTCTAAGATTTGTTATTTCCTACTGGCACACTGTTGAGAACATGAGGATTGAGTCATTATCAAAATATATATATATAGCCTATACAGTATAAAACATCCATCTTGGGTGATCAGGTCACAAGTACACAGCACATTCAGTACTTGCGATCCGATCAAACAAAAACCACATTCAAAGGTAGCCTGGGTTTCCCCATACTGCCTTACCGCAGCGCGATTCAATTCACGCTGAAAGGCAGTCTGGATACCATGGCCAGATTTTTCGCCTCATTTAGGGAACCAATCACAGAACGGGGAGGGAGCAGCTAGACGATGACGACATCTATGCGACACACGGAAACAGTTTGTTTATATCGATTTAACATGGCTGAAGACGCGAAGCTACTCTTTGATAAAAAACTTAACGTCATTGTTTACAAAAAAGATCTTTCCCATCGTCTTCTTCCTTGTCTAATTTCTGTCGCTCTACATACGTCATCTGGTATAATCGAAACGATTGGCTATGAGCTACGTACAGGCATATTTGATAGACATTCTTAGCACCCAATAAACTGCGACGGGCATTCTGAAACCACGCCTCATATACGAGAAATTGCGCATGTGGTTCCCAGACCCAATTCTCAACGAGATTGGGTCTGGCGTTAGCCAGGCTAATTCAAAGGTCAAAGAAGCACGTAATTACGTTGCAATTTATAGTGCAAGTGTAAATTCAGAGAACTGAATCAGTTACTCAACTATCAATAGACCTTTTTCACGGTCTCAAGGTCGATAATCTCGCCATAGTTGGGTAAACTTCAATATAGTGAATGAAAACTAGAACAAATATTTTGGAGCAAATGGAACACACAAAAAATATAACAAGAAACTCATCCACGAGAGCATTTCACATTTCTAAGACTTTCCATAAGATTACAAATATTTAGAAACTGATTACAGTCGTCATAAGAGAGAAAGATTCCCTCAGTCGTTGTGTTAGAAACACTCATGGCAACAGTATTAATTAATTTTATGAAATTTCATGCCAAGGTATTTTAACACAAAGCATAGAGTTATACTTGCACATTAAATTCTTTAAACATTTAAATATAAAAAAACTCCTTGATTTACAATGTTAATAACTGGTTTTAAAACTAACCTTTAGAGGCTCCTAACCACATCTCAACACTTAAAGGTGCTGTTGATATTTGAAATCACCAAAACAAACACACCCCTACCCAAAAGGATCCCACCCCTATCTTGATAGCTCCGCCCCCAAATTCATGAAGTGGACACGCCCATTACTGCTGATTGGCTACAAGTGTGTTTTGGTGCTCGGTCTGATCCCCTTTCAACGGTGTTTCTCAGAAATCGCTAAAGCCTGGTTCACACGGCAGGATAATTAGGCCGATTTTAGCCCCGATTTTCCCCTTCCGACATCTTAAGGATGCTCCGATTATCGTAAAATAATCTGATCAGATATTCCTGCCGTGTGTGGTGTGTTAAGACTGCTCTCGTCTGCTCGGAAGGACGTCTGGACCGCTCCGATCTCAAATCGGGGATATCCAACATGTTGGATTGTTTTGGCCCGATTTCTCCTCGTGTGTGGTGTCCCCCGAGGACGAACGAGCACGCAGCCTGTGGACTGTGGCGTGTAGCCAATCAGAAAGCGAGGTGACGAGGCGCTGTTACGAACCCAGTGTGGGTCATATTGTGTGGGTTCGGTTGTCTTTGTGACTTGTGTTGTAGGTTGGAGTTGGAGTGAGTGACGTCATGATGACTGATGGTTTACACCTGCGCTAGAGCTGATGCCAGCAAACTAAAGCAGCTCCCTTCGGTCGTGACGGGGCGCGCTCTCCCCTCGTGCCATTTTTGTTGTTGTCTTAGTTATTGTCTTGTTCCCGTTTTGGTTTATTATCTTACTTTATTACTTTTACTTTAATAAATGTTATTCCTTTTTCATACCACTTTAACGTGTCATCTCCTTCTTTGTCGCGGCTTGCGAGCCGGCCGTGACAGCGCAGAGGAAGACAAACAAACAAAATCAAAACAGCCGGCGGCATGGCGCACCAGAGAGTCCGGTGGATGTTTTCTCTAATAGTTTAAACTATCGCCACTGCATCCTCTTTGTCCGCCATAATAGTTTACTCTGAAGTCACGTTTGATCTCGAGGGATTTCGCGAGATTTTCCGTCTGACCTGGGAATGCTCGGGAGTCAAATCGGTTCGTGTGTGATGTGTTGATTTTGCCGTGTGGCTGCGCACCACACACTGTACGACCAAAACTGTTAGACCAGTGATTTTTTATCGCCGTGTGTGGGGTCTCTCAGGTTTGGAAAATCGGCCGACAATTTTTAAATCGTCCCGTGTGAACCAGGCTTTACTGCACCTTTAAATAACTTTGAGAAAGAGTTTGAGAAAATTGTAAAAAGCCATCCTTTACTGATTTTATATTAGGTGGCCCCTCTGCCATTTTTGTGGACATGAAATGACAACTTGACTTTACGTCATTTTATACTTTTACATTTTATACACTTACATACACATTTGTAAAATAACACCCCTGCACCCCTAAACCAACCCTTGTCGTTTGAAAATGAACAGATGAGAATGTGAATTTACTACCAATTTCCCAAAATGTAAAATAGTTAAGCTACCATGAGACTTTGGAAAGAACGAGGCTCCACATTTGAACTCAGATTTGAACTGTATCAATAGCTTGTGCTAAACTCAAGGCCAGGGATCCCACGCCCCCATTTTGAAACACCCTTACAACAGAAAAAGACACAGCATCACCTCTTTTGCCTCTCTATATGATAGCAGTCCATGTTCATCAGTTCAGCTGATCAGCTGGACTTTCTGTCGGATATGTCACACATCTCTACCCTTAACGATCTCATCCAGACTGTGGGTGTGTTTGCTTGAGATTCACACAGAAGCTCGTAGAGCTTAAGGATTCCACAGGGACATGTTTTCTTTTAATAAGACAAGAAAGATGCCAATTATAGGCCCTTTGGTGCTTTCTGACCCTCCAAGCTATGCCTTAAATTGGTTCGTTTCAAACACATCTCGCTAGGCTGCTCTCTCCCAGCCCAAGAGTTATGAACCCTTCTTTACTCCTTTTCTATAAAATCAGCAGCTTTTTTGAGAAATTGAGGGGATGGTGAATGTAAGTAGAGAAAATTACATAAGCATGTTGTTTACATACCAGCCTCGTTGGTGCATAAATTCAGCATATATTTACTTAAACCTAATCCTTGCAGAAATATTGAATGATACAACATGCTTAATACACATTTTGTACTCACTCCTATGTAAAGTCCCCATATATGTTAGCCTTACTGTTATCTATAAGCTAGTGTGCTCCAAAATATTGACAGAATTGTTAAAAATGTAGCATTCAAAACTTAGTCTCTCACTTCGGCCAATATGGATCAATGATTTTGATGACATCACTGCTCTTCAGCTTCTCATCAGACTTTCTGTCCAAATGCTCTCTAGAATCTGAAGTATCCCGCCCCCTACATTATAAATAGACGCTGATGCTGCGGCTAAAATCGGTCACTTGTTCACACATTTACTATTTTCTACATGGTAAATACTACATAGTGCACTAAATAGGGGATATGGAACGTTTAAGACAGTGTAAATGCTTTCCATTGGGGTGAATGAAGTCTGGTTTTCGCATTAGTGTCACATGAATCGCTGCAGTGTGCTACAGTCTGCTCCGGTTCAGAGAATCGGAGCCATTTGAATTCTGCACAGAAGGCTGTATTTTAAAGCAATATGGAAAAGGTTAGAGTTAAATTACGTCAACACATTGAAATATGCTGCGTTTCAAGGCACCCAGCCGGCCTTTAAATCAAAACAGATAGAAGAAGCAGGACCAGTCTTGGTTCAACTGGGCACGAGCCCTAGTAAAATTGTAGGCTATTTATGAATCTTTGTCTGACAAAGAAGCTTACCACTTTCTTATGTGCAGAGAATCTTTTTCTCCCTTCAATATTTAAAAGCAATTTCGTTTATAGTTAATATTGCCTGTCGCTGGTTTAGATTCCGAACTCGAAATGCACTAATGAATCATTCTTGAGTCAGCTCTTTTCAAAAATGAAAACATGAAGCGGATCTGCTCATAACCATCAGTGTGTGACATCAAAGTATCACGAGAGCAGACAAATAATGGAAGTCAATGGGTGCCGTCAACTGTCTGATAACCAAATAACTTATTTCGTGTTTAACAGAAGAAAGACACTCATACAGGTTTGGAACAACATGAGGGTGAGTAAATGATGACAAATTGTCTTTTTTGGGGTGAACTATCCCTTTAATAACAGGCACAAGTATTCCCTTTTCCCACTCTTATAATACACAGATTGAGGGAAACGCAACAAGTGTTTGTGTTGTCTGTTCTTTAAAATCCATGTTCCCCTTTTCAGGGAGACTATATAAGCACTTTTGGTTCAAGACGTCAAATTCAATATAAAGATCTTTGGAAATTAAATAAGTTCTTGCACACTATAGGTTAGATCAGTGTATTGATGTTCTTAGATCTGCATATTGATCACTTTAAATCAATTGTCATACATTTGGTCACTAGTGAATGTCTCCCCAGTTCTTCCAGGCCATTTAAACCAGTGATTTCGAAGTAGTCAGACCTTTGACAGGAAAGATCGCTTCATGTTGTTCTTAAAAGACACATTAAAAACTACGAAATACTCTGGATTAGTAAGAACATGGAATTGATGCAAACATAGGCCTAATTGTTTTACTTTGTGGATCTTTTTCTTGCTTTGAGCATATTAAGCCTGCATGAAGCGGAAGTCCATTTGGATTTCATGGTGACTTTAAGATGGTTTCATCTTACCCTCTGAGTGTGCTCTGAATACTGTCGTACCTGAAAGACATTCAGTCTGTGAACCTGTCTCTCTCTACCTTGGCTGTCTCTCTCTCTCTCTCTCTTTTCTCTGTCTGTCTTTCTGTATCTGATTGCAAGACATCTGTCCTTTACACTGTCTCTCAATGGAAGCAGCTGCCTTTCTGACTCCTCACCTGTGTGCTGCTGTCATGTTCAAAGCCTCACACACATACACACAGGTGAAAAGAGGTGATGAGTTGGTAGCACTGTGAAAAGTGTGCTGGGATGGATGCTGAATGACTGCGGGTCCAGTTGAGATTAGACCTTTCAGTCTGTAAATATATGGATATTTGAAGCTAATTAAAGGATGATTGAAATTTCAGGTGGCTTTGAGAACTGTGAGTCACGTACGCCTCAATTAAGGGCATTGTGATAGAATTTGTGGTTGGGGGGTGTGGGGGATTGGGGGTCATTGGCACAGTGAATGGCTCAGGTCATCTCCATTCCAAAATTATTTGATTACATTGAAATTACAAGAAAAATGACAGGAAGACGTTTAGCAACTGCTTAAAAAGATAGTTTACCTCTTTTTTTCTTTTTTTTTTAAATCTGTATTTGTTGTCTCAGATATAAATTCGTGTGTATGATGTAAAATGTCTGTCTCTGTATGCACAAAAATGCTCCTAAATAATTCAGGAGATCATTTGATATAATTTCAGTTATGTGATTATTAAAAAGCAGGTAAGATGTTGTTCATTTTACATATATATTATATTAAAGGGGTCTTGACATATATAAGAAATCAAAATGGCCTTGATCTTTTGACATATACGAGGTCTTTGTACCATTAAAACATCTTGCAAGTTTCATAGTTTAAATTATCCTCCTAATTATAAACAACACATTTATTTAATCAATTAATATATTTTAGACGCAATGACTGTTTTTTTAGGTACAAACAAAGATCACAGCAGAACCATAACGAATCTCACAGGAACACTCAGCCATGTTTCAATATTGAATGATTCAGTGTTTTGAACGAATCGGTTAAGTCAAAGATTCAATTACCCATTCATAAATTGGCCGTTTGAACTAATTGTTTGAATGAATGACTCAATGACTCACTCATTAAGACTGTCACCTGCTGCCACCTACTAGCTGTTTAGTTTCAAAGTATCATTGTTTTCAACATTCCTTATTTGTATATTAAAAACATATTTGTGACCCTGGATCACAAAACCAGTTTTAGTAGCACAGGTACATTTGTGGCAATAGCCAACAAAACACTGTATGGGTCAAAATTATCGATTTTTCTTTTATGCCAAAAATCATTAGGATATTAAGTAAAGATCATGATCCATGAAGATATTTAGTAAATTTCCTACCTTAAATATATCTAAATTGTATTTTTGTAAGTGGATGCAGCACAATCACTAACAGAAATGGAAACCTTTAAAGGCGATTTTCTCAATATTTAGATTTTTTTGCACCCACAGATTCTCAATTTCTAATAGTTGTATCTCTGCCAAATATTGTCCAATCCTAACAAACCATACACCGATGGAAAGCTTATTTATTCAGCTTTCAGGCAATGTATAAATCTCAATTTTAGAAAATGGCCACATAAGACTGCTTTTGTGGTCCATGGTCACATTTAAAACAATTTCATAATCTCATTTAATACAGTTGTAATTTTTCAATGTAAATTATTTAATTTGATTGTTAACAGCCTAGTGTCTTATTATTCTAATTGAATGCATTGATCAAATTTAAGAATTTGAAATGAAAGATGGAGCATACGTTTAATACAATAAAAAAAATGCCCTTTATAAAGGTAAAAACAATTATTCTGATAAGAGTGTTTTCCAACAGTGATGTAATGAAATATTGACATTGGTTGGGTGGTTGGGGGGATGGAGCCAGGACCCCCCTAGATGTACTGAGCTCCACCCACAAAAATACTGTGGGAAACGCAGAAGGCTAAATGATGGTCTATGATAAATACAAATTTGATTATCTTATTATTAAAATACATGATCAGGATTTTACCACCTCGGCCTCGTTTTGAGCCAGGAAAAACCCTTTGAATATAACGTTATTAACATAATAATTGAACCACAAGCAACATATTAATCATACAAAACTGTCATGACCCCTTTAAAGCATAGTGATTGAAAAGTGTGTAAAGAGTGCGGCAGAAAGTGTGTAAGCTCTTCAGTTGGCATGTGCATAAGAACATTTTCACATCAGCTTCTGCCTTTATGAATCCCAAATTGTTAATCACTTTTGACATAGATAAAATCCATGATATCTAATATCAAATCTGATCATATGTGGTCTTTAAAAATGAAGCCTTAGGTGGAGTGACATGAAGGTTAAAAAAATTACAGAATTTTCACTTTTGTGTGAACTATTTCTTTAATCAGCATTTAATGGACCAACAACATAGCTAATAGGTCCTTATGGAATGGCACAGAATATTAAACTGCAGTAAACTTGGCAACTCTAGCCCATAGCACTAAACTGTCTGCTGTCTTTAGCCAGCTAGCATATTTCAGTTAGAATTCACTTTCATCTCTGCATCTAACCCCCCCCCCCCCCCCCCCCCCTCTCTCTCTCTCTCTCTCTCTCTCTCTCTCTCTCTCTCTCTCTCTGCTCACTGAAACTCAATTTCATAGAAGTATGAGATATTGATTCCATAGGCAATGTGCTTGTGTCCAAGCTGTTACATTAGCTGTAGCCCTAATCAGGAGCCTGAACGTGCGGGTTTGGGCATAAATCTCTCCCTTTCCCTCTCTCTCCTTCTCCAATCCCTGGAAAAGACCCTTTCATGGTGATGTATTAAAGCCAAGCAGGTCTGAATATCCTTCAACAGGCCACCAAACACAAATCAAAGCGCTGGGCAGGAGTAATATGTAAAACCATGGGCTTTGTGTCCATTGAGGGAAATCCTGCTGTGTTAGGGGTAAAAATATAATGCGTCCCTTGTCAGTAAGACTCAAATTAAATAAAACACTATTTAGTGGAGCAAAGAGCTGCATATGTCTGACTTAAATAGAGTGAATTTGCAATGGGAGAGAAGTGTCTGCGCCACGGGTGGTTAATTTTGGGTCTAGAGCCATTTCTCTGGCAAGCGCACCATCATTGTCCATTCAGGCTCACCAGAACATAGCAGGTCTTGGCAAAATTCTGAATCTTTAGAATTGGCTCCATTTTCATTCATGAGCTGAAATTTGAATTGAATTGGCATCGTGTACCACAGGATGCTTAATTGGAATGGCAGGAAGAGGAACTCACTAAAATACAATTCAAACCTCAAAGGGTTGTGCGTTTTATTTTATTTTTAAACCAGCTTTATGTTCAGCTCCTTCTTCAAGATGTTCATGTTAAGAAATTCTTGGAAATTAAGAGTTCCTAAGACATGTCCCATGAAATGAAAGAAAATGTATTTGTTAAAATGAAATATATTTAATGAATAATTAACAATGGGTTGCTTAATTATTGAAATATGTACAACAAATAGTTGTAATGCAGCCACAGTGTGAAGCAGAGTGATTTTATTTTTTCAATTAAATTTAATTGAAAAATAAATGTAGGCTACTATTAATACACTTTTATGAATTTCTTTGAGTTTTGTTACCAATTCATTTTGTCAGACAAACTCTGACAGTTTGAACATAAAAATGTTGAAAAAGTCTTAGTAGTCTTAAAAATCTTTTTTTTTTAAAATACATTTTTATTTAGTAAGTTCCCATTAGTGTGATTTTTGTTCTATTTCAGTCAGTATTACTTATTTTGGTTTATTAAATAAATCTATATAACCTTTTCAGTTTGTTCGACAAACTGATACACAAGTTAGACAAACTAAGTAATGTTAATGCTCAGCTTAAAATGCAAACAAGCTCATTGAACTTTTTGAATCCACAAGTAAAAAAACAACTTTCTTTATGAGTTTATTACAGTGTTTGATTTAAGCATAGACCAACTTTAAGTTGATACAGATTAGTATACTCAAAAAAGTCTTGCGTCACGGTCACAAGCTAGTCACCACCTCCTCACTACATTTCCCATCATCCTCCCTGGCCCTCACCTGCATGCACTTCCCAATCCCAGAGATCCCTGTCACCAATCTTCACGGATCATCATCCAGCACTATATAACTCTTCCCTCTGACTCCTTACCTACGATACTTACCAGTATGATTTGCCTTCAGTCATCGACTTGCTTCATCCCGCTTCAGTGATCTGCCTCAGATAAGACCATTACTCATCCAGATACCCATCCTGAACACTATATTCATCAGTTACTCACCTGCTTCCATCATTGTGATCACATACTTCTGCAAATAAACCTGTTGATTATACTTTACCTGTGCGAATCCTTCTGTTTCATGGCATCCTGATAAGCTGCTTGAGTTTTATCAACCAGATTTTTTTTTTAATACAGTTTACCTTAAACTCTAATAACGATTCTACATCCTGTCTACTTAATTCAAATTGAGGAAAATCAGAGAAGTCAATAATCGACAGTCTAATTTCAATTCAGAATGGTTTACTTACAACTCTGGAACATGGGGCAGTGACTAAATTGATTTATTAAGAAATGTATTTACAAGTACACTGCCGTTCAAAAGTATGAATTATTTAATGTTTTAAAGGGTCTTGTGTTCACAAAGGCTGGATTTTTTTTTAATACGAAATTCAGAGAAACACAGTAGTGTTGTGAAATATAATTACAATTTTAAAATACCTGTTTTCTACTTTAATAATTCTATAATGCTAAATTCCCATTTTTAGCAGACATCACATCAGTGTAAAAGTATTGATTTTCTTTTCTTTTTTTAATCTTACTTGACCCCCAAACTTTTGAACGGCATTTCCAAAGTTAAGTACAATGTGGTTATTAAGAAGAACCACTTAAGAAATTGATATGAAGAGAGACATATCCATTCACACTGACAGTTCAGTGATGAGAGCTAATCTTTTACATAAATACTTTCTGCATGCTGATATATTGATGGATTATACAGTAACAAACCGAAAAACAGAGAGAAACTGCTGTGTCAAAAAACTGACTCATATTTCTGATCTTGTTGAAGGAAGATGTGTTGGATTCTCCATGGCATTACCTTGAGAATGCAGTAGGCCTGCTCTTTCGAAACGAGATTGCATTTTAGTGATCTATCACTCCAAATACTCTTCCGTCTTCTCTCGCCATCTTAGCACAGACTGAAGCACACAACACTAGCTTTACATTAATTTAGCCTGTGGTTAAAGCACCTCTTACTGAGATTCAGAGTAGGACACACACTGAAATATTTCCCCAGACAGGAACATTAAGTACCTCCTTGAGCAGAAAGAACTCATATGTTAAAGATGTATAACTGTAGTAATACATGTGAATTGGTGCAGGCTGATTTAGTTTGACCCTCTGGAGATGTCTCCGATGTCTTGGATATGGCAATTTCATGCCTTGCAGTCTTAAGTCAGGTTACTTATTTCATCTCTGAATTTCAATTGTTTTTTAATCCGCTTTGACTGGCAGGTGTTGGCTGGGACGATACACCGATTCAATACTATCAAGATTCTTGGGTGCCGGTACAAGATGTATTGTGATTTGTTTCCACTACCTGGAATATAGAATATAGTATAGTTCCATATATATAATATATGGAATATAGTCTTGTAAACGTGGTTTACTTGCGTTGTCAGGTTATTGGTTTGCATGTAAACCCTGGACAACAGGTTATTTGAATAAACTGATTTTTGAGTTATCTGTGAACTGGTGTGCATGTAAACGTAATGTAAAATAGCACGGCATAGTCTTCACTGTACAAATAAAATGTCGATTAATCCGTATTAAAGTTACAAAAGTTATTCAGTCAAGAGCTTTTTTGCTTGATTAAGATTAAAACAAAAAGCTGCATGGGTCCAATATACTGCTACACGCATTTTATTTATTAACAGATTATGTTTGCTAGGATACTCACGGAGACCTACATTTTTTGACGTCATTTTGTGTGTATATGCCCGTTTTAAGTGCAAGACGACGTGAAAAAGAGCTCAACATGCTTTATTGGCACAAACTTCGTATGTGTTCATACCAAGCGTACCGCACAAGCCCTGAAAATTGAAGCCAAAACTTCTCGATCGCCCCCTGGTGACTGGTCCTAGTATAGGTCATAAACCCCGCCTCCCCGTGTTATTCAACAGGACGTGAGACTAACTAAACAATTAAATTACACTTCAAATATCTTTTTTCCAAAGGTGGTTTCTGTCATTTGCTGTCGTTTTATCACGCTGATGTAAGTTCGTGTCTGTTTTTTAAAATAAGTTTGTTTTTAGTTAGTTGCATGATGCTATAAAAACGGTGGTGTAACGTTATGATTGTACGGTGGCCGATAGAGCTCAGCGTGCTGCAACCTAAAGAAGATGCATGCAAATTGAAAAAAACGCATGCAAAAACACCCGCAAATTAAGAAAACATCTTCATCAGTTTCACAACACTTGTGCTCCAAAACACTCACAACACAAACAAATACAGAAACGCGCTGCAAAAGCTCACAACACAACCAAATACAGGAACGCGCTGCAAAAGCTCACAACACAACCACCAAGTCCGTCACTTATTTGGTTCCCCGGAAACATTTCCGTTGTGGTCTGTGTTACTTGCAGCGCGTTTCTGTATTTGGTTGTGTTGTGAGCTTTTGCAGCGCATTTCTGTATTTGGTTGTGTTGTGAGTATTTGGAGCACACGTGTGTTGATGAAGATGTTTTCTTAATTTGCAGGTGTTTTTTTCTATTTGCATGCGTTTTTTCTATTTGCATGCGTTTTTTCTATTTGCATGCGTTTTTTTCTATTTGCATGCGTCTTCTTTAGGTTGCAGCACGTTGAGCTCTATCGGCCACCGTATGATTGACAGCTGTGATTGTTGACAGCTTCTCTGATCGAAGTAGTCACTGAAGCTGAAGCACCAACTGACTTTTTTTCAGGATCTTGAAACTGAAGAGGACTGAAGAGATTGTATTTAATTTATTTTAACAAACCTCTTGTCGTACTGCAATCAACATACATCAAAATTGGAGCAGAACGGAAGAACGAAACAGCCATAAGCCATTTAAAAATGTGCAGGGAGCGTACATTCGGCGAGAGTGAGGGCGGGGCCTTGATTTCGCGGCTTTACTTCCTGCTCACGACTGCGCAGGTCTGGTCCCGAGATCACTACTGCGCAGACTCAAGTTCCAAGATGTCAGCGCCATATCGGACACTGGCGGCTTCAGTTCTCACCAATGGAAAAGAGCAAAGGGGCGTCGTCCATCATTTTTTACAGTCTATGGTCCATACAAAAAAACTCCTTACACTATTGAATTGAGTTTTCTTTCGTGTCTTCTTGCGTTTGAATATTTAAATTGGCAAAGGATAACCTTTCGCAATGCAGCACTGGCCCGATCGGCCTCAGGCTGCTGAAATAAAAGAGGAAACTTTCCTCCGCCTCGTCTATAAGCAAGGACTAAAATAAAACAATTTAATAAGAATTAATATCGATTCTGGAATTTAAAAAGAAGACTTTAAAATCATGATTAGTTTTTTTCCACAGCCCTACTGGCAGGTATAGAACATTATGTGTGGAGACTCTTTCTTCTTACGAGTGGATGAGTCAAAATGTCTGGGGGAATGTGACTTTGCCATGCAGCGTTGTGTCATTAGTGTGACCTGTCATGGTTTTTTGCAGTTTGCTCATTAAAAGTCTCTGTCGCTTTCTCCAGTGCCGGATCAGTTGGAACTTAATCAGTGATTCTTTATGCAGGTTTTCTTTTTCTTTTTCTTTTTCTTTTTTTAATCTAGCCCATTATCACCCCAACCCCCAAAACTGGTCTGCAAGCGACCAGACTTTAACTGTAATTTTCTTACACTGAAGAAACACTACTAGACAAAGTGTAAGAGAAAATACATAAAGTCTGGTCGCATACAGACCATTTTTGGGGGTTGGGGGGATAATAGGCTAGATTTAGGATTGGAAAAAGGATCTTCATATGCAAATGCTCATTGGCAACACTTGGATATCCTGAAAAAGGGGTCTAATAATCAGAAATTGTATACTGAAACTCTTACTCTGAAGCTGCTGTTGCTTTTATTCTATGCGAAAATAGCTGGCTTATCTGACTGTTTTGTAATTACAATATTGATCAGAGTCCACAAGAAGGAGGAGAGTCTCTTGGCACTAATGCTCCTGTTCTGGAGAGAAGGAAAAAGAGAGAGAGAATGGCAAGAGTGTATTTGGACACATAAAGAGTTTTTAGCAAAACTCCTGAAGGTTAATGGAAAATTATTATCTGATTAATTTCATTTAATTAGCCACAATTTATAAGCAGAATATGTATTATCAACTAAATGAGAGTGTCTGATGGCTGGTAAAAAGAAAGCTAATTATAAAAGCATTTTTTTTTCCCGTTTTGGGTTTATGAAAAAGGAAAAAAGAGAGTAGGCTAATATATTTATATATGTTTTATATATATATATATTATTGTACAAATGTTCGCTTAAAAAATATAAGATATACTTTTTAAATAAATAAATACGTAAATAGATAAAATAGCCCTAAAAACACAAAATTGGAAAATCGGGACCTGGATAAAGAGGTGGATTAATATTCATACAGTTTCAGACAATAAGTAAGGTAAGTTGCAGAAAAATATTCTTTATCTGCTATTCATTAAACAGTGTTTGAGTCATTTGTTTACATCATAGAAAAGTGAGAGAGGTAAAGAGAGAGAGATGGAAGAAATCAATAAACTAATTTCAAAGTTTTAAGAAAGTTCATAACTCGAATGACTTGCAAGCAGCCGAAACGTTGGCCATTTCTGTTAATTGGTTCTCTATATTTCAAGCAACCACAATTAGGACTGACACATGCTTTAAGACTTATGTCAAGTAATGTCAACTAAGGGTGTAATTGTTGACCTGGTTGAGTCTGAAAGTTTAAATTATTTTGTTTCACATCTATATCTTATACTTGCTGTTTGTGGCCTTTCTTTTTTCTTTTTTCTTTTGCTTTGTCTTTATAACAGCCCATTCTCACCCCAAGGCGTCATCTAACTGACGCCTTGGGAATCAGTTTGACCATGCTTCAATATTCGACGCTAAAGGTACCCTTTAGCGTCAGTTAGTTGACGCGATCCCAGGGCGTCATCTAACTGACGCGTTACCCTTAGCGTCAGTTAGATGACGCCCTTCTACCCAGACCTAAACCTACCCGCGTCATCTAACTGACGCTAAAGGTAACGCGTCAGTTAGATGACGCCCTGGGATCGCGTCAACTAACTGACGCTAAAGGGTACCTTTAGCGTCAAATATTGAAGCATGGTCAAAATTGTCAGTTAGATGACGCCTTGGGTGAGAATGCATTGTTTATAAGGATGAAAGACTGTCAAACAACTGCTAGTGAGTTGGTTGTAACAAACTATTAGCATAGTATTGAGGATTATAACTGAATATTTCTTTGTGATGTTTGAAGAACGATAAAGCAAAAACATTTTACCACATATGACTTTCTTTAGGTTTGAAATGCTTATTTGTATGCAAATATGATATGTAAATGTGTACGAAACTGAATATGAGCAACAAAGTGTGCTATTCTGAGGTTTCATTTAATGAATTCATTTATTCCCTGCATTTTTGTTGTTGGTATTTTTTATGTATTCTTTTCCCCTTTAGTCTCTGCAAATGTCTTGTACTTTATGAAAGTACATTTCATTTAATTTAGCTCTCAAGGAAACACAATAAACATGCTGTTTACAAAATGATAAGTAGGGAAAAGGTTATGTTGGTCAGGAAAAAGAAACATATTTTGAATATAAAGTTAATAACGCATGTATAAGTATTTGTCTTTATGCAGAAAATATACAATAACATTTAAGGATTGCCACTATAGGCTGTCCTGTTTATGCTATATTAAGCTATATTGGTCCATATGCAATGACACAATGTCCTACTTGCTTGTCAATGTATGTATTATCATTCCTCTGCGCACCCTGCTTGCGCAGACATCACACGTCACCAGGATGTTTCATGCTCTCAGTTGCAACTGAAACAGCAGCAGCCTTTTACAGTTCCTCCTGAACCAAAACAACAAGCTTATGCTGTAATTAAGAGATGGAAACCCGTGACGTTATTCTTGAGTGGTTCATGACTTAAATGTAGGCCTATGTGTTTCAATGGCAACACTATCAATGCTGAAAATAACCTGCAGCAGTCAGGTGGTACAGGTCAGTGCTATTTAAAGGGCACCTATTATGGAATTTTGAAAATTACCTTTCATGTAGTGTGTAACATAGATCTAAGTGAACAAAAACATCCTGCAAAGTTTTATATATGAAAGTTCACCATAAAAAAAAGTTATTGTCTCTCAAAAGTATGAGTCGACTCTGAGTCAATTTAATGAATCGTTTTTTCCAATGAGTCATTTTCCTTTTCCTTGTGACGTCAAGGTGAAAAATGGTCAAATTGGCCGCGCCCAGACACCAGGGAAACTTGAAAACATCATGTCGACAACAAGACGCCGTGCTCTGAAGTGCGAATCAAAAGCGACCTTTTTTCACTGCCCAGGGACGAGTGTAATGGTTATGAGAATGTGTACATTCAGAAAAGTTCATTATATGTAATTCTGTGTGTTAAAGAGAGGAAAATAAGCAATTTGCTTCAATTCAGAGAAGTACTTAAAAAAAGGGTGAAGAACACATCATAATTCATGTCCATATATAGAATACTGGTAAGAGTAACAGCACTGTGATTTCCTGATTGAATGATCTATTAGCGATTACTTTGGTCTTCAAGTTAAAGAGTCATATGATGATGCATTAGCACAATAACTTGCCAAAAACGGTATTATTTAAAAGTTACACTGCCCATTTATTGTTGTACCTTGTTTTCATGTGGTTGCTATTCAAAGTTTGTGTTAAAGAGTTCGCATGTTGATCGGGAATCGGTTGATTATGCCTGATGTATCGCAAGGGAAGCGTGTTGCGTCTGTTCGTCCATTATTACACTGGACGTGAGAGAAGTAACACCGTGTCCTGTGTCTTATTACTCATTATTCCCCTTTTCCAGGTAAAATCTGTTATTAATGCATTTTGTGTCTGTATTGATGTCCTCTGTAGTCTAAGAAATAAGCTAGAAGTCAAACTTGTCTGTGTAATTGTTATTGCTGCGAGTAAGTGCTGCTTAACGTAAGCTCCACTATAGTTATTTTGCTAGCTGCATCACATGGTGTACATCGCGTGGTGGAGATATACAACTATACGGTTCATGTGCAGTGTTCAGCACTTAAAGGGAAGATGTGTTTAATGATAAATAACTGGGATATGTTATATTATTTTGTGTAGTTGAGAAGAGTGATATTAATTGCTAAACTATCAGTGTGATTATAGGTGCGTTAAATACTAGAATAATTAAATTCATGTTTGTTAATTAGTCTGTTTAGCTTCTATGTATATACGAGGAATAATACAGCCTGTTCCACGTATTTAAAATAACCAGTTGCATTTGTACTTTGCAGTAGTACTGATTTTGCATTTAGTAATAATTTTGTAATATTATGTATTGTTGAATTATTGTTCTTGCAAAAGAAATGCATTATTACACTGGACGTGAGAGAAGTAACACCGTGTCCTGTGTCTTATTACTCATTATTCCCCTTTTCCAGGGGTGTAACATTTTCTGGAGGCCCCGCTGGGATTGAGTGAAGCAGTGTCCGACTTCTGCCAAGAACAGACGTCCCAAGCTCTCATTCAGTCCCTTTCAACTTACCCAGGCAGGCGACATCGAGTGAATAATACGGTGGCAGTTCGAGTGTCTACAACTAAAAGCAAAAGCAATCTGAGGTGAACCCAAGGTACCAGGAGCGCTTCTGTCAAAGTTAAGCACACAAGTTACTGCTGTTACTGAACACTAGATCGTTGCTGCAAGAAAAATGGAGTCCGTTGAAGTAGAGACATTGCAGTTGGAAATAATAGGACTTTTGTGTACACTGCCAGTAGAAAGCCTAAAAGAACTGTGTGATTTTCTAATCATTACTGGGCCAGAATTGGAGCATGTGGCAGGAAAGAACAGAACATCATTCATCTTAATGATAAGTAACCATCTGCAAAGCGAAGAGTTACAGAAACTTGAAGATTTGGGAATGGCGATGCTTCTCTGCCTTAAAGACAAAATAATTGAGCTACAGGCTCAGACAGCAGCTGACCACGCAAGTGAGCCTCAAGCATCACCAAATAAAAACCCAAATCAGTCTGATGACACACAAGACAATGTACCAACAGAAAGCAGACCTCCCCAGGTACAGGTACCACAAAATGTTAAAGGTGAACAGGGGGTCCAGGCCACTAAACCTAGCCACAGAATGGCAGCCTCAGGTTTATCACTGGATCACATCCCTCCTCCTTGGCACAAAGAATTTAAAATATCTGGACAAATTGGGGAACCAGGACAGAAAGATCGTCTCCCGTTTTCCAGCTTAGCACGGCAGATCGAGCATGGTCTTTTCAAAGGGCTGCCAGAGACTGAGATTGTTGATGCTGTCATAAGAGCCATTGTTCCTGGAATGCAGTTGCGCAGTTATTTAGAGGGGAAAAGTGACCTCACACTGCCCACCCTGAGAAGGATACTCCGTTGTCATTACCAAGAAAAGAGTGCAACAGAGTTATATAAACAGCTGTCTTCTGAAGTCCAGAGCATGAAGGAGACACCTCAGAGCTTCCTTATTCGCACTCTAGATTTAAGACAGAAGATTCTGTTTGCCTCACAAGAATCTGAGTCAGGCCTACGATATGATCCAGTGCTCGTGCAGAACATGTTCCTCCACACAGTTATGACCGGCCTGCAGAACGATAATGTAAAACGTGACCTCCAGCCATTCCTGGAGAAAACTGGCATTTCTGATGAACTCTTGTTTGAGAAACTAAATATTTCCTGTGCTTATGAAAGTGAGAGGCAGGATAAGAAGAAGATGACAGCACCACAGCGGCCTGTAACTATTCATGCTGCTCATTCTGACCAGACTCCAATTGAAAAAAAGGAAAAGACAAGCCAGCTGAGTCAAAGTAAGAATAAGGTTGATATTCTTTCAGAACTGCAGGAGATGAAAGCTAACATGACCCTCCTGAAAGACCTGAAAGCTGAAGTGTCCTCTATTAAAGAGTCTATGCAGCAGCCCTCTTTCCAACAGCTGCAGCTGCACCCAAATCCACCACCAGGACTAGATGGCATCTCACCTCAGCTGACATCGGGCTACAATGACCCACCACTGACATACAGAGCAACCCCAGCACCTGCAGCACAACAAGGCTATCTTCAATCCCCTGCCATACAACACAGGTACCCTCAAAGCTCTGTAGCACAGCACAGCTATCCTCAGGTTCCTGCAGCAGAATATGGCTACCCTCGAGCCCCTACAGTACAGCACAGCTACCCTCCACTGAATCAAAGGTATGACAACCAACAACACTCTCATCCCACAGCTACACTGCGGTATAGGAGGAGATGCTATGGCTGTCAGCAGGAAAATCTGGAAGACTGCACTCACTGCTTTAGGTGTGGCAGCAGCGAACACTTCTCAGCCGGTTGCAGAATGAGAAGATCAGGCCACCTCAGAGAGGTCCTTTAAACGGGCAAGGGTTACCCCAGCGGGGCAGGGAGTAACCACTTCATCATCAGTGCCCCAACTATGTGCACGCTGTGGCGCACATGGGAAAAATGTGAGACTCAGGCAATGTGCGGTATGTAAAAGCGTGTTATATTGTTCCAAGGCATGTCAATATGAGCACTGGGTTGTTCACAGAAGTCAATGTCCAAAAACCTTGTGTTATACAGTCCAAGCCAAATCACAAAAGAAAAGACAAGCTAAAGTTGCACCATTGGTTGGACAAAAATATCTGATAAACTGCCACATCCACGGCCAGCAGTTAGAGCTTTGTGGGACTCAGGTTCACAAGTGACTGTAGTTAGTGAACAATGGAAAGCAGACCACTTACCGCATGTGACACTGAGACATATTTCTGAAATCGTTGAAACTAATGACACTTTAAATCTGACTGCAGCTAATGGTGAAGACATGCCGTACAGTGGATGGATTGAGGTTGCATTCAAATTAACTGCAGGTGCAGGGGTCCCTACAACAGAAGTTGTTGTTCCCACCTTGGTGATTAAAGGTAACACTCTTGCTCGACCTATTATAGGTTCAAATGTTATTGGCCTTATTATTGATACAGAGTTACAGCAGGATGAAGCCAGTGACAACCAGCAGCTAATCAGAACTGTTAAAGCAGCTTTCTCTGGTTTTGAAATGGAGGATGCTAAAGTATTTGTTGAGAGAATTGCTGCTGAACAGCAATCACTGGAATATGCTGTCAAAATGACCAGAGAGAATGTAAATGTCCCCAAACATACATCTGTAAAGGTGGAGTGCCGTGTTTTGACATCTCCTTTGCAAGAGGAGACAACACTGATCCTTGAGCCTAGTGTAAATCCGCAGTGGTCGGAGGGTCTAGAATTCACTGACACTCTTGTGAAACTGAGTAAAGGAAAAAAAAACGTTCATAGTGGTAGATGTACAAAACCCAACAGATCATGACATAGTACTTACTGGCAGGACAGTTATTGGAACAGCACAGTCAGTTCAAGCAGTGTACCCAGCAACAGTGTTGGAACACTCCTGCTATGCTCCCCCAGTAACAGTAAATAATATGGAAGTCAGTAAGAAACGAACATCTGCTACTGATTGGGATCCTCCAGTCGACTTGAGCCATCTTAGTCCCACTGAAAAGGAAATAGTTAAAGGAATGTTGAGAGAAGAGTCAGAGTCCTTTTCCATTTCTGATGACGACATCGGCTCCATTGAGAACCTGCAGCTTTCCATCTCACTAAAAGACACTGAACCTGTGGCCAAAACTTACCTGTCTGTACCAAAACCCCTCTATCAAGAGACGAAGAGCTACCTTCACGACCTCATCACACAAGGTTGGGTGCGTAAATCCACTTCCCCGTATGCTTCCCCCATTGTGTGTGTTCGAAAAAAAGATGGAAGCCTACGTCTCTGTATAGACTACCGTGAGCTGAACCGTAAGACTGTACCAGATCGCCAGCCCATTCCCAGGGTGCAGGACATCATGGACGGTCTGGGAGGGAACTCATGGTTTTCGTTGTTAGATCAGGGAAAAGCTTACCATCAGGGATTCATGGCAGAAGAAAGCCGGCCTCTCACTGCTTTTGTGACTCCCTGGGGCCTATATGAATGGATCCGAATACCCTTCGGCTTAATGAACGCACCAGCCGCCTTCCAGCGATGCATGGAAGAATGTCTGGAGGGGCTCAGGGATGAAACCTGCATTCCTTATCTTGATGACGTATTGGTGTTCAGTAAGTCCTTTGAGAGCCATGTAGAACATGTCAGGGCTGTGCTGAGAAGATTAAGAGCACAGGGTATAAAGTTGAAACCAGCCAAGTGTGAGATATTTAGACGAGAGGTTCGCTACCTTGGGCGAGTCATTTCATCAGAGGGCAGTAAAATCGACCCGGCTGATACCCAAGCTGTCAGAGCCCTAAAAGACAAGCAACCAGCCACAGTGGGAGAACTAAGAGCCATCATGGTCTCCTCAGTTATTATCGTCAGTATATTCGAGATTTCTCTCGAATCGCTGCCCCCCTTTATAACCTCATGAAAGCTCCTGCTGACTTAGAAAGGAATGACAAACATAGCCCCAGAAAAAGACAGAATAAAAGAAAACAAAGTGGGGCATCTTCCAACCACCCCATTGTATGGACAGAGAGACATCAGCACTTACTGGAGGAACTCTTGGATCACCTTGTAGAGCCGCCAATCCTTGCCTTCCCTGACTTTAACAAACCCTTTGTCCTACACACAGACGCTTCCAATCTGGGTCTGGGGGCAGTTTTATATCAGGAACAGGAAGGAAAAATGCGTGTAATAGCATATGCATCCCGAACCCTCACTGAGCCTGAGAAAAACTACCATTTCCACTCCGGGAAATTGGAGTTCCTCGCCCTTAAATGGGCGGTGTGTGAAAAATTCAGAGACTATTTAATAGGCTCATCCTGTACTGTGTATACGGATAACAATCCGCTTACATATGTCTTGTCCACAGCAAAATTAAATGCAACTGGACACCGGTGGGTTGCTGAATTGGCGGATTTTCACCTCACTATCCGATATCGACCCGGGAAAGAAAACACGGATGCCGACGTTCTCTCAAGGTTGCCATTGGATTTGAATGCCATGATGGAACACTGTACTGAGGAAATGTCATCTCGTTCAGTACAAGCAGTTGTACAGTCAGTCGAGGACCCAGATTACAATGCTGTGTGGTCTATGGCACTGTCCATTCAATGCAATGAAATTGGTAGGCCGGAGCATCAGCCTCTCTCTACATCAGAGATTTGTCGAGCCCAGAAAGAAGACAAAAATATCAGCCCAGTTATTGAGTGTCGTCAGTGGAATAAAAAACCTGACAGTAAACAGCTGAAATCATTCAGTTCACAGAGTAAAAGGCTCATCAGTGAATGGGAAAAACTCACCTTAGATGATGACGGTGTCCTGCGTCGAAAAACAGCTACCCGAACACAACTTGTGCTGCCTGACAAGTACAAGGCAACCATCTTGAAGGAACTGCATGATAATATGGGGCACCAAGGAGTCGACAGAACCACCTCACTGGTAAGAGAGCGCTTCTTTTGGCCTTATATGCAGCGTGACATCGACCACTATGTGACTCGTAGCTGTTCATGCTTGAAACAAAAGAAACCCACCCGAGAGACTAGGGCACCTCTAACTAATATTGTGACAACTCAGCCTTTTGAGTTAGTGTCCATTGATTTCTTACATGTTGACAAGTGTGCAGGCGGGTATGAGTATATCTTAGTTGTTATAGATCATTTCTCCAGATTCGCCCAAGCCTACGCCACAACATCCAAGTCAGCAAAAACAGTGGCAGATAAACTTTTTAATGATTACGCATTAAGGTTCGGGTTTCCTCAACGCATTCATCACGATCAAGGAGGTGAATTCCAAAACCAGCTTCTGGCACAATTGAAAAAGACATCTGGAGTACTAGGCTCGCGAACAACGCCATACCATCCTCAAGGTAATGGACAGGTTGAGCGTTTTAAAACCGCACACTCATACAGATGCTGAGAACTCTCACAGAGAAGGAGAAATCAAACTGGAAAGACTCAGTGAACAAATTAGTTTTTTCATACAATTGTACAAGATGTGAAGTTACTGGCTTTTCCCCCTTTTATCTCCTTTTTGGGAGGACCCCAAGGCTGCCAGTTGACATACTATTCCGTCTGACACCAGAAACCGCACGCCTGATCACAGAGAGTACATGAGAAAGTGGCGTGAAGGAATGCAAGAAGCCTACGAGATAACAAGGAACAATGCGAGAAAATCTGCTGAAAGAGGGAAAAGAAACTATGATTGCAAAATAAAGAGCTCAGAGTTAGAAGCAGGAGACCGTGTTTTGGTCAGAAACTTGACTCCAAGAGGAGGAACTGGCAAGCTCCGCAGCCATTGGGAGGACACGATCCACAAGGTTGTACGACGTGTAAACAAGGATGCTCCAGTGTACGAAGTTGTTCCAGAACAAGGAAAAGGAAGAGATAGCAGAATCTTGCACCGCAACCTGTTGCTCCCATGTGACCATTTACCCCTTGAAGTTCCTCTCAAAATCGCTAGGCCGAAGACAAAACCTTCAAAGCAGACAAATGAACAGGAAACTACTAGCCACCAGAATGACAGCGATGAGGACTCGGAGGATGAATGGTTCTATTACCCACCTCCACAGCCCCTTCTGAACAGGACATGTGATGCTCCACAGACATGTGATGAGGGGGAACCCACCTATCAGCTAGCAGACACTGAGTCCACTAGAGCACATGATGAACAAGGGCGGGAACATGACAAGGTGCTGCAGCTTGAGGAGGAACAGGGCAGGATTGATTCACAGGGCAGAGATGAGGCACCTGAGGAGCTGGAGACTCTTGGGGACAGCCTTGTACTGCTTCCTATGTCACCTCCCCCAGGTGAAAGTCACAGTGAGAATGTACAATTCCAAGTCCGGCCAAGGAGAGGACGACGACCCCCAAAGCGATTCACCTATGATGAACTTGGTTTTCCAGCCTGTTACAGCCTAGGACTCCCATCCAGGCCCACATACAGGTGTAATTCTGTGCAACACTATGGACCCCACCAACCCGGGGCCATGTGGCCAGATCCTGATCAGATCCCCACCTATCACCCTGTTTTCTTGTATGGGTGATTTAAAACATTTGATGGACTGTTTCACATCCACACACATTCACTTTTATGGACCCTTGGGACATTGAACACACATACACACACACTTCAGAACTGTTCTACAAATGGAACATGCCCAGAAACACACACACACTTGTGATTCTGAAGAAAAACATATAAACACATTCACAATGGACTGTTCAAGCAATTGTGATCCAACACACACTCCATTGAAAAAAAAAAAAAGAAACAAATAACACAAGGACTTTGAGTTGGCCAAATGCCTCTATATGGACTGTGTACGGTTGCATTGTATGCACTACTGCTAATGGGACTACTTTAATATTTGAATGTCGAGGACGACATTTGTGTTGAAGGGGAGTGTGTAATGGTTATGAGAATGTGTACATTCAGAAAAGTTCATTATATGTAATTCTGTGTGTTAAAGAGAGGAAAATAAGCAATTTGCTTCAATTCAGAGAAGTACTTAAAAAAAGGGTGAAGAACACATCATAATTCATGTCCATATATAGAATACTGGTAAGAGTAACAGCACTGTGATTTCCTGATTGAATGATCTATTAGCGATTACTTTGGTCTTCAAGTTAAAGAGTCATATGATGATGCATTAGCACAATAACTTGCCAAAAACGGTATTATTTAAAAGTTACACTGCCCATTTATTGTTGTACCTTGTTTTCATGTGGTTGCTATTCAAAGTTTGTGTTAAAGAGTTCGCATGTTGATCGGGAATCGGTTGATTATGCCTGATGTATCGCAAGGAAGCGTGTTGCGTCTGTTCGTCCATTATTACACTGGACGTGAGAGAAGTAACACCGTGTCCTGTGTCTTATTACTCATTATTCCCCTTTTCCAGGTAAAATCTGTTATTAATGCATTTTGTGTCTGTATTGATGTCCTCTGTAGTCTAAGAAATAAGCTAGAAGTCAAACTTGTCTGTGTAATTGTTATTGCGCGAGTAAGTGCTGCTTAACGTAAGCTCCACTATAGTTATTTTGCTAGCTGCATCACATGGTGTACATCGCGTGGTGGAGATATACAACTATACGGTTCATGTGCAGTGTTCAGCACTTAAAGGGAAGATGTGTTTAATGATAAATAACTGGGATATGTTATATTATTTTGTGTAGTTGAGAAGAGTGATATTAATTGCTAAAACTATCAGTGTGATTATAGGTGCGTTAAATACTAGAATAATTAAATTCATGTTTGTTAATTAGTCTGTTTAGCTTCTATGTATATACGAGGAATAATACAGCCTGTTCCACGTATTTAAAATAACCAGTTGCATTTGTACTTTGCAGTAGTACTGATTTTGCATTTAGTAATAATTTTGTAATATTATGTATTGTTGAATTATTGTTCTTGCAAAAGAAATGCATTATTACACTGGACGTGAGAGAAGTAACACCGTGTCCTGTGTCTTATTACTCATTATTCCCCTTTTCCAGGGGTGTAACACGAGCATGTGAATAATCAGTGGCAAGTATAGCCCGAACCTTGTGCTGTGTTCATTTTAATCGTCATTTTAATGACGGTTGCTTTACAAACACAACTGACTGGGTCATCTGACCAATCACCGCCGATTAGCGTCACGTAAAGGAGGGGTTTGGAAAAATGAGTCGTTGAGCGAATCATAAGGGAGTCGGTGAGCAAATCAGGTAAAAATAAATGCATATTATAAAGATAACAAAAGTGTTTTTTGTCATTGCACGCATGTAAAACTGTTGTTGGGGACTCCCAGAACAATATTAGGAACATTTTAAATGCCATAATAGGTACCCTTTAAGTGGTTTACGTTTTATTTTTATTGTAATGTCATTGTACTCTGCTTTGAGCCCTGAGGTAGTTTAATGCCGTTTCTCGAGACGTGTTTATGTGTTTTGAAGGAGGCGTGGCTTTGGAGAGACTCTGAAGGGAGGGTGGGATCTCATGCTTTCAAAGCTAACTTGCTATTGCTAGCCTCTTCAAAAATTGCTTACCCTACCTTTAAGACCAAAAGATTGGGCAAGTTTGGAAAATACTACAGAAGAAGCTCAATTTTTGATGCCAATAGTATTGTTTGATGTCGAGTTCAGAAAAGACACACTGCTCTAGGGAACAATCTGTTCTTTTTTTCTGATTCTTTTTTGGTTTTATTATCCTGAATCTCTGTTTGGAGAGTAGTGCTTTGAAGAGTTGATGAGCAGGACGTGTGAAATCAATGACAAAGTATGTTTCTAAGCCTTTCTAGATCTCGACCCACAGAGTCCCTGAGGGAGCAGCAGAGAGATCGCTGAACACGACAAATGAAGCCCTGTGGCGGATTGAATTTATTCAAAAGCTGTAGGAAGTACAACATCTGGCGACTCTTTAAAAAAAAACCACTTCCCTTTCACATCAAATCCTGTCACTGATGTTAGAGGAAGTCAGCAAGTAAGTCCACGTCATTTCTTGTCATCTCAAGCCACTTCTTGTCCTGACTGTGGACTCGTTGTTACTCACACCAATAATCCCAATCACACCAAAGAGCCATCTGCAGACTTGCAATGAGTCGTGGGATATGAAAACACCCGTGTAGAAAGATTTGAGGAAGAAAAGGTATGTAGTACTCTAGTACTATTGGTCAGTGTGTCTAATGTGTCAGTGTGTTTGATTTCACAGCCTATTTGCCCTGTTATCAAATTGCACAAGGCCCAGTAGGGAGTCAATTATGGTTCGAGTTGGTTTGCAAAAAAGTCGCTCAAATGTTTTCTGGACCACAAGAGTCAAGGAGAGTTTGTAGTCATATCAGGTTTGGGTATTTTTTTACTCTTTTTGGTGGCTGAAACAGGCTGGAATAGAAGCCCAGGACTTTTGAATTTTTCAGTGAAAACTGTTGTGAGCTGGTCAGCACAGAGCTTCAGGAAGGAATGGAGGGACATTGTCTGCACTGTTCGTGCTTTTGGTTATCTGTCCCCTAAGGAAACTCTCTCATTGATCATTAGTGAGGATTGGGATGTGGTAGGACTGTTATAATCATAGGAGGATACTCGTGTTTGATTGATGTGGGCGGTATAAGGTTGGAGAAGGCTGGTCTGACTTTCCATTCTGCCCTTGTTAGGGCAATTGGATGGTAAAGGTTGTATGTCAATTGGAGAGATATCTCATATTTTTGCAGTTGGAACAAGGAGGCATTTCCATATGAGGATGGGTCATTGGCTGGAAACTTCATCCAGCTTTTTGCAGAGTAACCCTGCTTTGGCAGCTCTGACTTCACTCACTAGTTTGTACTTGGCTGCCTTGTAGAGGTTTTTATGCCCACTTCTCTATGCCTCCTTTTTTGCCAGCAAAGCTGTTCCATTGTAAATCAAGGCTTGTTGTGTAGAGCATTGGAAAAAGCCAATCAGCTACAGCACATTGTTTAGAGCTGTCTCACGCAGACAGGTCTCGATAAAACAAAGGGCAGTTGAAAAGTCCCTATGTATGTTTGAAAGGCATAAGAGCACTTGTGATCCCACTTTATTACCCCTGAAGACCAGCAATAATTGCTGTGGCAATAGTTTAAGATACATAATAAATCTCATTGTAAGGAAAATGCAGCAATCTGTTGGTACCATGTTCCTGGTTTTACGAAAGATATTTTTTGAAAAGTTATTAGATGTTTATCTGTCTGTCAATTCCTGATGGATAAAATCAAGTCCCGCCATACATTTTCCTTAATTGAGAAGCTGTTTCATAATAGGGAAAAAAACACTTCCCTTTTATGCCAACTTTAAAAGGACAACTTTGTATCTTACCTGAAAGGTTTATATTAGTAATTTAGAGTAGTAATATGTTATGTTAAGGTACTACTGTGCAACTTTTAAGGGTAAATAAGGTGCAAAGATGTTACTTTTGAGGGTCCTGTGGTCCCAATGGCAAGCTGTTGTACCCCTTTTTCTGATCAATCCGTCTATTTCTCTATTAGTCTCTCTATCTGAGTATGTCTTTCTATCTAGGCCTATATAAACTTTCCAACCTAAAGGCATTTTAAACTTCTTCAACCTTTCAAACAAGGCTTTGTGAAAGCACTTTCACAAAGAAACTTTTCTTTTCTGGTTACTAGTTTTAACCTGAGAAAAGAAGCACAGCATGTTACTCATTTTACATGCAATAGGGATGTTTCTTAAAGGCACAGCAGCTAAACATTTACTGTTTAATTCTAAGTGCTAGAGAGAGGGCTAAAACGTCAAAAAAACGAAAATATGACCTTTTAGGCACAAATAACTGCACTAAATTTATAAGTGGAAAAAAAAAATAACAAAAATGTGCTAGATGACCCCTTAAGGCTGCAGTGTGTAACTTTAAATATAAAGAATGCATTTCTGAGAGAAACCTGCTGGTTAAAAACCTTTTGGTGGTAGTGTCTGGGCGGAAACACCTCAAACAGCAAGCAGCCAGAAATGTGTATGCACTTTATTCTCTCTTCCCTATCTATTGTATTCTATCATTTTTCTTCTCTATCAATAATCGCTGTTTTGACCTTTTCAGTCCATCACTTGTCTATAACCTTATTAGCAACCTTCGTGGACCTTTATTTGAGAGAATGTGCTAAAAAGGGGGAACTAATCAGATTTCGGAGCTGACAGTGGCCCGGCAGCAATCAAGCGTAATGGAACAAGCCTGTGAATCAATAGCACTAGCAGTGATCATGGACTGACAAAGGTTGTTTAGTAGTAGGTTCGTGCTAATTGAAATCAATGGGTAATCTGATGACAGTTCTTCGCCTTGATCCCATGGAGGATTCATATGATAGGTGAAGATATTGAAATGGGTGCGCAAACTGATTGGCTGTATCTCTTTTTTGCTGATTCACAATTTAGAAAGCTAATCCGTTCGATGGGAGTTAAATAACTTGGATCAATAGCAGTGGTCTTTTGGATTTAATGGTGATTTCTGTACATCCATGAAGGTTTGTCAATATTCTGTTAAACACCTCATCTGACAAGATGACTCTTCAATAGTGAGGAATTTAGTGAAAGGGTACATGTCTGTGACTAAGTGAGTTAGGTTCTTCAATGTGAAGGCTGATTTAGTTTGTTTCTCCCCATCAATTTCACATTAATCTTTATGCATGATTCCTATGAGTCATAACCAAGTATTCTTGAAAACATCACGTATATTCTGACTATCACGTAGTGGTTTTTAACAATGGCTATTATTATTTGAAATCTATTAATAAGTGGTGTTCACTAAGGAAATCAATATTATTTATTAATTCTCATATTTAGGGACTGAGTCATATTCAGTGGCTGCATTCACACTGCAAGACTTAATGCAGAAATCTGATCTTTTGGCCATATCAGATTTTTTTTTTTGTCCTGCCTGTTTACATTCACTTTAGACATGATTGGTATCTGATGTCTGTTTAATCCCCGCCCAAAATGATTGTTGGTGAACTCTTTACTATGAAATAGCGTATTTACACTAACTCTGCCCACTGACGTCTGGTTGGGCCAGACAAAATTACAGAAGATGCTTGTTTGTCAACATTTGAAATAATGTAGGGTAAGGCGTGTGGCAGAAAGTTTAGACACTTTACCGCCTTTTGCCGAACTCGCTCTACTCCCTTTTCCCATCACATATCAGATCTGCATTATTTTCAATAAAAATGAAGAAAATATTCGAAAAGTTGAAATAAAGAGTCTAACGTATGGTTGGTATGTGTAGGGATGGCTTTATTGTCCCAAAAAGGCGGCATCCATTTCATAATTTTATGAAATTATTGCATACCATTTATGTACAACAACACTGGAGGCAAATAGTATCTGCCAATATTTATAAGTAGCCTATAAATAGCATCTAACTACTATTTACTAGCCTGACTTTGTCAAACTCATATTCTTGTCAGAATGTGAGTCTGATACTGATCCATAGGGCTTTGATTATTAGGCGTGTCTTAACCGAACCAGGAAAAAAAAACTCTTCAATTGGATAGACCTAAACAAATCAGAGCAACGCAGTAAGTGACGTATGTTGAGCGACGCATAGTTGTCAACATAACTCAACTGCATGCACTCTGGAAAAGTATTAAAAAATAAGAAGTGTTAACGATCTTTGCCGGTGTTACAAAAAGAATTTAAAGGTCCCCTGACATGAAATTTTCACTTTTTGACGTTTTTTAACATTAATATTAGTTCCCCTAGCCTGTATTTGGTCCCCTCGTGTCTAGAATTTTCAATCGGTGTAAACCAAGCTTTGGCTATCTTTCTCTTCTCTGTAGCTCAGACACGCTGATCTTGAATCTCCTCCTTATGACGTCATAAAGAGGAAAGGTTACCTCCCATTTCTCTGCTTTGCCCGCCCAGAGAATTTGGCTCATCCATGAGAAAATGAGCTAGGAAGTACGAACGCGCGAGCGCGATTTGAGATTTTCCTCGAGAGATATAATGGCTTGCAAACGAGCGAAGCATGGCAGTTGATCAGTGTTCAGATGTACAAATGAACACAAAAGTATTTTTTAGTTCCTTTTTCCGAGCCTCTGTAGAAACAATGGTTAATTTTATTTTCTCTGGAATGCGCCGACACAACTTCCCAAAGTTTTGTATGGTCCAAACATTTCACGACGACTGTTTCCTCAACTTGGGCCAATACAAAGAGGCCTCGATGAATGTCTGAAAATAAATCGATCGAGCTACCAATTCAAGTTCAGTCAGGTCACAGGTAAGTTAATCTTTCTCTCAAAATTGTTCAATACTGTTTATGCATCAGTAAGTCAAGCCAGTGACTAAAATATCAACTTCAAGTCGTTTCTTTTAGTAGGATGAAAATAATCTTATTTAAATTGTGAACAAATTATATACAGAAAGCGATCAAGGAACAATCTTTCCACACAGCGCGAGTTTATCTGGACAACTCATTATGAAATCAATGACGCACGTTACGCTGCACAACGTAGCTCTTACTGTATGTACATCATCCTGTTTGCATTGGTGAAAGCATTAGAGAGAGTGCAGAAACTGCATTGCAATGATAAGATCTTCAGTCTCGCGATCAACAGACTGTCAAGCTCTTACTGTACTGTATGTACAGCATCGTGTTTGCATTGGTGAAAGCATTAGAGAGAGTGCAGAAACTGCGTTGCAATGATAAGATCTTCATTCTCGCGATCAACAGACTGTCATCTGCTTGCTCAATGCTCATCACGGCAACATTTTATGTGATGGGAATAGATCTAAATACTTTAAAAACTTCTCACGATTCGTTAATCTCGATAGCTGTATTAGTAAAAACGTATAATAGCTGTAGTAAAAGTAATCGAGAGAGTTTCACATGTAATACGTAGCTATTTCATATGCACGCATGTCAGCCAATCACAGCAGTGGGCGGTTACACTGAATCCCACAGCAGACACGCCCCTTCAAACAGAGTGTTCAAATCAGAGGCTAAAATCAGGCTAGGAAAAATGCCTTTTATTTCTAAATTATGACTATTTTTTATCTAAAAAATATACTAACATTATAAGGGCAACCCAGGAAACATTATAAAATAATAAAATAACCCCATGTCAAGGGACCTTTAATGATTCGCGGAGTACTTGCAAACACGAAAAGCATTTTTGAAAGAAATACGTTTGATGACGTGATGATTGCGTAACTGCAGATCATCTGTCCATCATCGTATAAAGCCCGCCCTAGCAATTTGATTGGCCCGACAATTTCTGAACCGATCATAATTACTCCTCAATGGATCGAGTCCAGACCGAACTTCCCGACCAAAAAATGTTGTGGGCGGGGTTCGGGATGGCATCCAGGCTAACTATTTACACTTATTGCAAAGAAAATACTGCTATTTTACATAGTGTAAATAAAATCTTTGGCTAGTTTTACATAGTGTAAATAGCAGCAATCACTAAGAAAATATGCTATTTTCACTTAGTGTAAATAGAATCTAGTTTCTGTTTACACTTAGTGTTTTGAAATGACGTGAGGCGAGGGTGAGTAGACTAAATGAACATTTTTGGATGTTATATCCCTTTAACAAAAGTAAACATTTGAAAATCTCATACGCTGGCTATAAATTCAAATAATACGGTGCTGTACACGTCACATTGCTGAAATCTCTGAAATCTAAAATCTGGTTCACTATGTCCTGTTGGCTGTTGTCCCTCCCAGTGTCAGTTTCATCAAAAGTTTAAAGATGTGTCAAATGGGAATGAAAGGACAAAGCAAGGTCAATAAGCGACATATTAAAGATTCCGTTAAAGCAGATTCCCTCTCAGCGTTCCGAGTGCAGTTCTCTAAGCTCCGAGTCTCCGCTGGGAGACGTCTCTGAAGTGTCTACAGTCAAGGGGGCTATTAGTGAGATTATGTGGAGTGCAGTGTTTGATTTAATTAATCTGTTGGGAGAAATACCCGTGCAGATTTACTTACATCTGTTTCCTAACGTTACTTTGACGATTCCCCACGCATACCTAATTAAACGCATAAACATTAATGCAGACGTGGTCGCCAGTATCCCGCTGATAAGATGAAAACTGCAATGAGATGTCTTTGATCTATGTTTTGTTTCGTTATGGGCCGCACATATTAACAAAGCCTGTGTGTTTCTCAGCCTTGGTGGTGAACGATCAAGTTAAAAGGCAGCTGTCAGTCATTCGGAGAGTTTTGCGAAAGTGACATTTGGCCTGGCAGAAAGGTCCTTGAAATGCAAAGCGGGGTGATTAGAAAAGAGAAACCAGTATTCTTTATCAAAGCGCAAGCTGGTCCTGCCATGTGGCTCATTTGAAATCCGGGCATCGCCGCTGTATTTGTCCAGTGCTTTGATACATGCGTCTGCACACTTTCTTATCCCTCGGCTTAAGTCTTCAATTGCCATGGACAAGGACACTGTGACAATTTAAGGCCGGATCTCTATCCTCACACCTTGCGTATTCATCCTGACCTATTCCAGCACATCTGCAGGCTTTAAGTTCCAGACTCAATTAATCAAGCTGTTAGATTTGATTGAATGGGTCCAATGAAAATTGTGATTTTATGGAAAGGGTGAAAAAAAAAACTTACACCTAAACAGGAACATTGGATAATATAGCCTAGCTATTATGAGAGATGAACTGCATCGAGCTCTATATTAATCTAGTTGATTTCTACCCACTAAATAGAAATTTCATAATATCTTAATACCAATTTAAGAGCAAAACATTAAACTATATTAGGGAGTGGAAATGGCTAATAAGCCAGTGTATGCTCCTCTGCTAAAACCTACTGGTTACAGTGGTCATTTATTTATTGGAACTAAAAGTGTTTGTTTGCTACGTCTTAGTTCCCTTTCGTCCTGGGAACTCCGACGTGTCGTCGGGGGAGTTCCCTGACGAATTGGGATCACGCTAGGGAGACCAATCGACTTCGAGTGAACTAAAACGAGCCAATAAATATTGGCATGCAAGATTTGCATTCCGCGACCCGCCTGCCAGTGCGGGTATAAAGGGCGGAAGCAAACGCATACACAATGCTTTTTGCTTCGGAGCCGACCAGTTGTGTCCTCTGAGTGGAATGAGCTTGTAGACTGTGAGTCTGCTGTTTCCTGAGAGTCTCTCTGTGCTGGTGTGACGGCACTTCAGCGGTCTTCGCGATCTCCCGTCTGCTGTCTGTCTGTTACACGCGCTGTGTTTACAAAGAGCTGTTTTAACAGCTGGTATACGGTTGAGTGCACGCAGCGGGCTTGCAGTTTCCCCGCTGTCTTGCCGCGTTGATCCCTGTGTGCTTCAGCACAACTAGAGAGTATTTTTCTCTGAAAGAGCAACACGGGTGAAGATCGCGTCCTTTTCAGGATGACGTTTCACCTGTGTGTTTCTGGATGCGGTCGTTTCCTGTCCTCATTGACGGCCACGATCACTGTTTCACATGCCTGGGCTTAAGCGTGTTGAGACTGCGTTCGTGGGTGGTTCGTGTTCTCTCATGAGAACATGACCACGTCGGCGCGTTGTTCGTCTCCCCTTTCTCGTAAAGGCTTGAGCCGTTCAGCGTGCCGTGTGCCGTCGAGCCGCCGGCTGACAGCGTGGTTGTCACGGCAACCCAGCGCGCGTCATTCGGCGCTCTAGATGCGCGGTCAAGACTCAAGTGCCTCAAACGAGTTGGAGTCCCTTTGCATATTCCCCGATCTAGTTCCTCTTCTGCACCAGAAGAGGGCTACTTTGGCTAATAGCATTGGTGATCTGAGGATTACAGTGGGGGTACCCCTCACTCCTCTAGCACATCGCAAACATGCTGAAACTGTGTTCGTGGGTGGTTTATGCTCTCTTATGAGAGCATGACCACGTCGGCGCGTTGTTTGTCTTGAAAGAGCTTTCAACGTGCCGTGTGTCATCAAGCTTGATGGCCACGTTCACTGTTTTGTGCATGCCTGGCAGCTTACGGATGGAATTACTGGTGGTTCTCATGAGGAACCAAGTGTTTCATTCGGGGCTCCAGGGGAGGATCAGATGTCGATCGCTGCATCGGAGAGAGGGCTGTTACACTCTGGATATGGTGATACTGAGTCCCACTGTAATGGTGTGTGCACTCATGCTAAATCAGGTCCAGACTTGACAGCCACACTTCCACACTCTGGGGGCGCAGTGCAACGCGTGTCGCCTTGCCCCGCCCCCGTGCTTGCCTGGATGTGTGTGAAAAACTTTTTGCAGTATGGAGGCATATTGGTGCCAAAATCTGTGAAAAATGTTCCTCTCTCACTACCCTTGATGGTGGTTTTGCTAATAGCAGACCACCTCTTCCCTGCATGTGATGGTCAGTGTAGACCAAAAAACACGCAGTGCACAAGGGTAGTTCTGAGTCGGGGTTGAGCTGTGCTTAGTGACTACCGTGATTTTAGTCACAGCACTGGCCCTCGGTCAGACGATGTTCACACTGTGGTCCAGAAGTTTCCCAGGGCTAACCTTGTAGATGTACGAGACATCGCCAAAGTTTTCTTTCTCGATGCTCCTATTTCTCAAGGTTTGCCCTGTTTCGGTGACACTGTTGGAGACTGTGCCCAGCGGCTCTCCACAGTTCAGAAGCAGGCTGAGGAAACTACGAGCTTGACTTGATGTGCTTCCGAGTCCCTCATGCTCCTCCTCAGTCTGTTTGTCGCCAAGGGTGTCAGTCCCCTGTGGAAGCTGTCACAGCTAGCTCTACTGTGACGTCTAGCTTCGCAGGAAGACGGCGCCACCTGTCTCGGCAGCCCTGAGACAGGTGACCCAGCGTTGTAGGGAATTGCTCTCTCGGAGACGGTGCACGCACCTCTCCCTCCCCCCGGAGGAGGACGGGGTGGAGTATCTTTCATTCTGTTCCGCCGCTGGCTCCCCGGAGTCCAGTGGTACCCTCATTTCTAGAGCAGTTTCTTCCATCTCTGGGTCACGAGGGTGCGGACTGCAGTGAGCAACGCTCCCATGCCTTGCCACTCCTTTCCCCCTCTTCCATTTCTTAGATGTCAGTGACGCCGCCACGGCCTCGTCACTCTCATCTCCCGCTGGGCAAGGTGGTGCAAAAACCTGGACTCGACGCCCTCGGGCCTCGCTCCTCGTTTCCCCTCCTTTCTTCGCCTCGGGACAGCCCGCAGCCGAACGCCTCCGAGCCTTCCCTGCCCTCTGTTCCTCTGTGGAAGAAGGTAGGTGTTGCCCCGCACACCCAGACCTCTCTCTCGGCCGCAGTAATGCCTCCGGAGTCTGGTCCCTGCCTTCCACCTCGCTGCCCCTCCGCTGGTACGTCGGTGGTCCGGGTGGGTTCGTTGGTACAATTCTCAAAGCCTGGCTAGCGCTTCTGAGGCCGTCCCGCTGGCTCACCCGTTCTATCCGGCTCGGCTATGCAATTCAGTTTGCCCGCCGGCCTCCCAGGTACAGTGCCCCTGTCCTGAGGAAGGAGATCGACGTCCTGCTGGCGAAGGACGCGGTCGAGCCGGTTCCTCCAGCCGAGATGAGGTCTGGGTTTTACAGCCCTTACTTCATTGTACCCAAGAAGGGTGGGGGGTTACGGCCAATCCTGGACCTGCGAGTTTTGAATCGGGCCCTGCACAAGCTCCTGTTCAAAATGCTCACGCAGATACGCATCTTCGAGTGCATCCGTCCCCAGGATTGGTTGCAGCGATCGACCTGAAGGACGCGTACTTTCATGTCTCGATTCTCCTTCGACACCGACCTTTTCTTCGGTTCGCGTTCGAAGGTCGAGCATACCAGTACAAGGTCTTACCCTTCGGCCTGGCCCTCTCGCCCCGTGTCTTCACGAAAGTCGCAGAGGCGGCCATTGTTCCCATGAGAGAACATGGCGTTTGCATTCTCAACTATCTCGACGACTGGCTCATAATAGCTCACTCGCGAGATCTGTTGTGCGAACACAGGGACCTGGTGCTCCAGCACCTCAGCCGCTTGGGTCTTCAGGTCAACTGGGACAAGAGCAAACTCTGCCCAGTGCAGAGGATCTCTTATCTCGGTATGGATGGATTCGGTCGCTCAAGTCCAGTCAGTGCTCAACTGCCTCAAGTCCTTTCAAGGCAGATTAGCGGTCCCACTGAAACAGTTTCAGAGGCTCCTGGGGCATATGGCAGCCGCAGCCGCAGTAACGCCGCTTGGCCTGCTTCATATGAGACCGCTTCAGCGCTGGCTTCACGATCGAGTCCCGAGATGGGTGTGGCAGAGCGGCACGTTCCGGGTCAACATTACCCCGCACTGTTGCCAAACCTTCAGTCCTTGGTCAGACCCTGCGTTTCTACGGGCCGGAGTGCCCTTAGTCCAGGTCTCCAGGCATGCTGTGGTTTTCACAGATGCCTCTGCCAACGGATGGGGGGCCACGTACAACGGGCATGCAGTTTCAGGTCTGTGGACGGGGGCCTCAACTGCATTGGCACATCAACTGCCTAGAGTTGCAAGCAGTACGCTTAGCCTTGTCTCGCCTTAAGGGGCTGCTTTTGCACAAGCACGTACTGGTCCGTACGGACAGCACTGCGACCGTTGCGTACATCATCCGTCAGGGTGGTCTACGCTCCCGTCGTATGTCGCGACTCGCCCGCCATCTCCTCCTGTGGAGTCAGGAGCATCTGAGGTCGCTTCGAGCCATTCACATCCCTGGTGTGCCCAACCGTACAGCCGACGAGCTTCACGGCAGCCACCTCTTCCGGGAGAATGGCGACTCCACCCCCAGACGGTTCAGCTGATATGGGAAGTCTTCGGAGCCGCTCAGGTAGACCTGTTTGCCTCTCCGGACACGACTCATTGCCGGTTGTTTTACTCCCTGACCGAGGGTTCTCTCGGCACGGATGCACTGGCGCACAGCTGGCCCCTGGGTCTTCGCAAATATGCGTTTCCCCCAGTGAGCCTTCTTGCACAGATCTTGTGCAAAGTCAGGGAGGACGAGGAGCAGGTCCTGCTCGTTGCGCCGTATTGGCCCAACCGGACTTGGTTCGTGGAACTCATTCTCCTCGCGTCAGTCCCTCCTTGGCCGATTCCTCTGAGGAAGGACCTTCTTTCCCAGAGACGGGGCACCTTGTGGCACCCGCGTCCAGACATCTGGAGACTCCATGTGTGGTCCCTGGACGGGACGCGGAGGTTCTAGGTGGCCTACCGCAGGGTGTGGTAGACACCATCACTTCCGCCAGAGCCCCCTCTACGAGGCGCCTCTATGCGTTGAAGTGGAACCTGTTCGTCGAGTGGTGTTCTTCCCACTGGGAAGACCCCCGAACTTGCCCGATCAGAGTCGTGCTTTCCTTCCTGCAAGATGGGTTGGAGCGAAGGCTGTCTCCCTCCACCCTCAAAGTGTATGTTGCCGCAATAGCCGCTCATCACGATGCAGTAGAAGGTAAGTCATTGGGAAAGCACGACCTGATCATCAGATTCCTTAAGGGTGCCAGGAGGCTGAATCCACCTCATATTGTGCACCCCTTACCCTCTTGGGACTTGACTCTAGTGCTTAGTGCACTCCAGAGGCCCCCGTTTGAGCCCCTGCCTTCAGTCGAATTAAATATCTTGTCTATGAAGACAGCTCTCCTGTTGGCTTTGGCTTCTTTTAAGAGGGTAGGGGATCTGCAGGCATTTTCGGTCGACGAATCGTGCCTAGAGTTCGGACCGGGCCTTTCTCACGCTGTGTTGAGACCCCGGCTCGGATACGTGCCCAAGGTTCCTACCACCCCGTTTGTGGATCAGGTAGTGAACCTGCAAGCGCTGCCCCTGGAGGAGGCAGACCCAGCCCTAGCTCGTCCGCGCCCTGCGCTGTTACGTGGACAGAACGCAAAGCTTCAGGACCTCAGATCAGCTCTTTGTTTGTTACGGAGGCTAGCAGAAGGGAAGGCTGTCTCCAAGCAGAGGTTGTCCCACTGGCTAGTGGATTCTATCGCCCGGGCTTATGAGTCCCAGGGCGTGCCTCCCGTTTTTTAGCCCTATCTCCCGGACCCCTCCCGGTATGTTATTTCTCCCGGGAAACTCCCGTAATTTGCATGGCCCAAACTCCTTTATGAATAATCGGACCAATATGTTTGTCTAATGTTGACCAGTTGCCAGATTGTATTAAATGCATTATATTCACACAATCCACAGATCATTTACAATTTCAACCCGTTTGTCATCTCAACCTGGCAACCTATAAGTTGCGCAGTCGCGGAAAGTTTAGGTTTAACCCGAAAGCGAGCCGATAGACATGATGGCAGGAGAAGGTGGTGTCCCCGCAATGAAACTGAAGTACAGTTTGTAACGCGTTGCTTCAGGAAGATTAGGGATAGCTCACAACTGAAGTTATTGCATGCAGAGGCCAGACAGACTCACGGAGGCGATTGGCATCTCACAACTCGCACTTTATTCCCAAATCGAACTCGTGTAGCCTAACTGTCTGTCCACGTTCTACCGTCCACATAGTTACTTAATAAACAAAATAAGATAAAAATTAGCAACTGATTACTGAAATTACCCAAATACATGAGGTGTTCGCATAGACAAGTAAAAGGTGTTCGAGACCCAAGGGAGCGCACAACAGGGAGCGCACACCTTATTATCCACTCGTTACAAGTTGTGGGGAAGAAGGACCCCCCCTTACCCCCAACCACCAACCCCACCCCCCCCCGCCGCCTGAGAAATCGGATTTGAAAACCAAATGTTGACAGGTATGAAGTAGGGGTGTCGAAATGAAGTAGGGGTGTCGAAGTGTGAAGTAGGGGTGACGATGCATTCGCGATGCAGAAGAGGACGATTCGGTATGGGTTCAGTAATAGACCATAATCGATTATAATGTACTGACTCTTTTCTGACGTCATTTATCGCATATGTGCTTTGTCACAGTAGCAATGGCAGAGGGAGGCGAGACGCGAGTGCGAGTGACACTTGGAGAAGACACTTGCTGTGTGCGCTCATGTCACGCACAAATAGAATATGCAGGAGGTAATACCACTAACTTGATAAAACCACGTCAGCCGTTTTCACCCCGTGCTGTTAACGCCTGCAGAGTCTGACTGCTTTAGAGTAAACGGATGAGCTCCAACGTCACCCGAATCCGCAGTCAAAAACAAATCATCCACCCGCCACAATAATTTTCTGTAATTTCCGCACCTGATGGTCAAATTACAATTATTCTGTGTTGTTACGCATGATTATAAATGGATGATCGTCACCTTCAACAACGGACTCGGCGACGGTTGATGCGCGCATCTCTAGGGTAACATTAAACACTGATGAATGAGCGCTGCTTTTAAATGAGCATTTCTTTAAAACAAAATTGATTTGACAGAATTTCATTTTCTTAATGGCATAAACAGGCTTTACTCCCTTGAAACTTGAACTGGAATGTCACTGTTTCTGTCACTGCGACTTCCCGAACAGGCGAACATGCGCGCGCACACATCACTTTTGAAGTAAAATTGAGGATGCATTTGAACTGAACTGTTGAACTGAATCGGTGACATGATAATCGTAATCGAACCGAACCGTGAGACCAGGGTAGGTTCACACCCCTAGTGTGAAGCACTTGAAAGTCTTTTAAAGCAACACCATGGAACTTTTCCTCTTCGGTCGCCCTACTGGTTGGAAACTAAATTGTCCATTACCGCTGTTGTAAAAAAATTGCCTACCGTTGCACGCACGCTCGCTGTTTATCCAGCACCGGCTTTAGAATGAACGATGTCCACAGACAAGGTAGAGTATGTTTACATGATTTCATAAAGGTTGATGTATTGTGACATCAGAAACGAAGAAAAACGAAATAATGACTATTGTAGCGCTTGACGTAAAGCAGTCGAATTTTGTAGTTCTTTTTGTGTGAACGCCGAAGTTCACGTAGTGCCAGTGAAAGCGATACAACCCCCGTCAGGCTATGGCAGAAGTGCCTTTCATCCTGTTACGACTTGATGAACCACTGATAAGATTTTGAAAACATTATTTTAAGGTAAAAAAATTTACATACTGTTGCTTTAAAGTGATTGAATTTCACTCCCAAATGTTTGTACAAGCCCTGATATGAATAATGTAAAAACATTTGACTATTTCTGCCACAATACCATGGTTACAGTTAGATTACATTATGATAAACAACCATAAATGTCAACTTTTAATAATAATTGCTATGAGCAATACATTTGCCAAGTAATAGTTCATCGCTGTGGGATGTTGTTGATGCTTCCTATCAACAAAGTAATGTTTTGAATGTTATTATTGAATGTACAGTCACAGGTGTGCGTACATTTGTCTGTTTTAAACGTGGCTTAAGTTATATAATCAAAATTGAGAACTATGTGGTTTATTACAGAGGAAAGTGTTTTGAAGGTTCTTTGAGAGCTATACGTCTCTCAATAATATCCCAAGTATCCTTGGAAAGTTATTTGCTGTGTAAATGATAGTGTACCGTAGTCACAGAGGGCACGTCTCCACCGAGAATAAAACAGCTGGAGTCTGCTGCCTCGCTGAGTTGTCTGCCTGACTTCCATTTTGAGGGTCACATGAATCTTGCTCCGGGTTATGTTGATATTAATGCAGAGTGAAGCTTTGGACTTTATGTAGGTTGTGTGACCTTGAGTATGATCATATGTTTTATATTTCAAGAAACATTATTTTAAGTTCCCAGTGCTGGTTTACTTAGTTTTTGGAATTGTCTTTTTAAAGAAAAAAAGTAGAAACCCAGCAAAAAGAAAAACAGTGAATGAAATAACCCATTGTACCTCTGTATTTAGACATATTTTTGAAAAAAGCTGGATATTTGACAAGAAAAAGTTTTGAAGTTATTAGATTCTGATTAAGATTACTTTTTTTGTAATAACATGCACTGATGAATCATGCACAAAGTTGCAATGACAATGTGAATTTTAGTTTTTTTTAATCTCCCTCTTATTTATCTTTTGGTTATTATTTTTTTTAAAAAAACAATGTATTTGTCTGTAGTAACGTCTATTATTAAAGGTCTTTTGTCATAATTATCAATAAATTTCATTTCAGCAGTCACCCCCAGCGGAAACCTGATTGTCTCAGAGGTTTTTCGTTCAGAGCTCAACTGAACACAATTGTTGACATTGAGATCTCTTTTGAATCCAGAAGAGGCTGGGTCAATGACATGACGTGTATGTATTTGTGTACAAGTGCATTGAATGAGGTCCACTGGAGGCAAGCTGGTTGAGAACCCAAATGCAACTTTAATTCAAAACATAATCAAACATAAAAAAAGGCATGGAGCTCAAAACAATAACCTGGACAAACATTCAATACTAGACAAAGACACAGGGCAAAAATGAGTGCTTAAATACACAGACTAATTACTAGACAAGGATACCTGTGAACAATTAAACAATGAACCAATAACAACATGACACGTCAGACAAGGGAACACATGGCAGGATTACATGATTTGAACAAGGGACCACATGATATACATGAAATAGGAACAAGGAACAAAACCCAAACCATGACAATTATTAACCTGATGATTATTTTTGTATCAATATAAAACATGACTTTTTTGCACTGTAGCGTATTCCAGTTCATACGAATGTGATGTGATTTATTGTTTTTGATTTAGTTTACTACTTTTACTTCAATAGAGACTGTTGTTTAAAACTCTTGCATTTAGGGATGCACCAAAATTTCACCCAAATTTGACCAAAATTTCACACAAGTCAAACGAATGACTTGTGTTCCTAAATGGAATGTAATAAATAAATTGTATGGTGGAGAAAATGCTGTATTACTGTTACTACAAATAAAGCTCTTTCTGATTATGTTATGTTAGCCTCTTGACAAAATAGCATTGTCTCTGAGGCATGGTACAAATATTACTTACGAATCAAGAAAACAAGATTCAAACAATAAGACTAACCGTGTTGAACTTTATAACAATGATTATAACACAGAAGTGCTTGATATTAGAGATTTTCGTTTTTGTGATTTTTCTGTCCCATCTTTCAAAGAGTCCATGATTTGTTCCAGTCTGAAGCCGAATGAACCTGCAGATGGTCACAGAACCGAACTGTCAGTGTGACAACTGTCACATTGTTGAGTGATGTCAGGCAGAGATAAGTAGTGTGAGATTTGCAACGCTGTGACGTGTCGAGTCGTGTTTCAGCAGCGGAGGCACCATTACGTTGTTATCCATTGGGGCAGAACGGAGGCATGCTACAAGTCGGCCCTTTTGCCAAAGAAAATGACACACAGCCATCCCTCAAAAAGCGTTTTTCCACATTGTTTTCCTCTCTCACCTCCATTTCAGAGAGTATTACAATTACCAAACCCCCATCAGCAACCCAAAATGATTCAGACAGCAAGGAAAAACCAGAGCCAGGCAGGCTTGATTCTAGCTTGGAAAACAGCAGGCCTTAAATTGGGTGGCAGTGACACTGCCCTTGGGGTAAAAATCTGTCGCGCACAGCCTTTCCCTGACGCTGCTTTCCTGGCAGTCTCGACACGATGGTCCTCGTTGAGAACATTAGATGGTTCTGCTGAACCTCAGCCGGCTATATAGTTTCATTAGATTAGATCCATGCGTGAAAAGGGAAGTCTGCAATACATGCATGCAGCTAGACAAACATTTAATTTTGCTTGCATAAATCATGCGATGCAAGTATGAGACTGGGTTTGTATCTGAGTGCTGTGGTTACAAGCATCATATAGCAGATTTTAAAAGCCTAATAAACTATGCATGCCTCCCTGTGGCATTAGATTAGGCATGTTTATATTTGCAACAGCTAGTAAACAAATCTGATGATGAACCTAACATCTAAAATACAATGGACATATGATCTCTCTCTCTCTCTCTCTCCTCCTCTCTCTCTCTCTCTCTCCTCTCTCTCTCTCCTCTCTCTCTCTCCTCTCTCTCTCTCTCTCCTCTCTCCTCTCTCTCTCTCTCTCTCTCTCTCTCTCTCTCTCTCTCTCTCTCTCTCCTCTCTCTCTCTCTCTCTCTCTCTCCTCTAATCCCACGAATTTAGTTTCGAAATAAATTTAGATTTTTTAAATCATGTATACAACTGGACTTCACGTCATAATTTTATGCAATAGGTATTCTGTTTATTTAGGTTATAACAGCAACACATGCTTGGTTTATTTGTTTTTATAAACCAGACTGCCTGCTTTTTTGCTTGTGCATTTTTCATCTGTACAATAAACTGCATTTCTAAGTTTGTTGTAAACTGGGTTTACAGCAAAACAAGCTCACAAAAAGATTACAACCACTGCGCCTTCCTCCCTTTTATGTAAACAGAAATTCTACAAAAGAGTCTCAGTTCCTCCTGGCATTGCTTAGACTAGTCCATTCTGTTTCAATTCATGTCTCCTATTCATCACCGGATAGATAAGACCAGGCAGATAGGGCCTGTTCACAATATCAACGCTGACAAACTGTGTTTATAATGGTGTGCAATGCAATGCAATTATAATCTGTGCAATGTTTAGCTTATTTCTAAGACAAATCTGTTAATTTTATTTAATGCATCTGTATGAAACCACCTTGCGGACTAAGTTTTAGAATTGCATCCAAAAATTGGCTGTTTTAGATTATTTATTATACACGACATGGAGTATGGATGGAATTGGCATTCCAAAGCAACATAAGGCCAGTAATGTGGAATTATCCAACAATGAGACACATCTGTTTCAAAATGGAGACCATTTCAACTGAAGTGGAATATCACCCTCGGGCTATTTTATATGTGTTGGCACATGTACATGAGTCGGTCGTGTGTCTAAGTGTATGCGTGCGAAGTGCACTGTCTGCTCGCTGCAAAACTTCAAAATGAACTCGGGAAGCTGATGCAATTATTAATTTATCTCTGCGATTTATATCACAGACAGCGATGTGTAAGCTGGGTATTTTTGTCTGTTTTGGGAATGACTTGTGTTCTGGCATGAGGAAACTGGTTTTGATCTGTCTACACAAAAAAAAAAAATTCAAGCATTTGAAGATTTCACATTTCTGTTAGGCTTTTATGTGTAAATCATTTACGAGGAGATCTATAATACTGGGAGAAAGCTATCCCATAGCATTCCCGTCCATCTCATTGATAGTTGCTGCTGTGCTGGAGCAGGACACCTGGAAGTACGTACAGTAATGTGTGTACGTGACATTTTAATTTAAATTGTTACATATTTTAAATATGCATAACATTAGCCTATGTGTTCTTGCTTCTAATGGAACATAACAAGCTAGCTAGATTCTCTCATGTTAACCAGTTGTATAAGATTACAAGCTGTAGTCCTTTCTTAATTTTCGAAAGGAAGAGAAAAATACCAAAACATAAATATGACAATTTTTAAGAAAATGTTTGCAATTTCTTATACACTTAACATACATTCTTTCCTGAGGGTAAATTCCATTGGTTTTTGTAGTTGATTTAATTTGGGAGTAATTTTATCCCACAGAACTAAAGTAGCACTAGCAATATAACCTGGGGCTGGACACAAATGCTAGTTAACATGGATTTACTTCAGATGAGATTGTTGGTTGGCTTGTGGCTGTGGTCACTGGTTGCTCATGCACATGGTTTCTGGCTGTCACGACACACGTCAGTTTTACAATCCTAGGCATGATGCAAGCAGCTGTCTTCTGTGTCTAGAGATGTTTTCTGATGTTTTTGAGTAGCAGTCTCCATTGTTGGCACTTTATTCAGTACTTTGACAGAATCTCACTTGTCAGTTCAACCTCTGTTGCTGAGATGGTGATTGCTGGTGTAGGGCTGCGCGATATGGGCTATACTATAGTTTTACTATAGACGGTTTCATCGGACGTACGCGCGTAACCAGAGTTACGAGCTGGCCCGAAGTTAACTTCCGGTCTGTATTTGTAATGTGGCGCCGACTACAAACGCAGTTAAACTTCATCGCAATGATCCAGGCGGAGTGAAAGCATCTGACCCGCCTCGATTTCCCCATAAACGACACAGGTATTTCCATCCGTGTGTGTTAGATTTTTTTTTTTTACTTTTCCGGAATGAAAATAGTTATAGGCATCCAAGCTGCGATTTGCCTTGAACGCCTCCCCCTTGTGTACACGAATTAGTGTGTCACATTTAAGTTTGGCCAAGTAACGTCTGTTTTCTTCTATTAGTCCCAAATAATACTGACTAGACATACTTGCTAACTAATGTAATTTGCGTGTTTCTACAGATAAACTCTGTTGTTATTGATTCAACCGGAAGTTAAGTTTGGGCCACAAACGTTTGTTTATGTTGTTCCCGTTAAAACCGTCTATACCGCAGGTTGTGCGATTGTGGTTTAACTGTACGGACTAGGCACCATATGATTCTCACACAGGATTCTCAGATTGCAAACACCTTTATTTATTTATTTATTTATTTATTTATTTATTTATTTATTGCCAGGACAATGCATATTAACAACAGTACGCCTGTAAAATGCCAGAGTTAGCCAAAGGCTAATTTTCACCTGTAGTCCTGTTTGCCAGTTGTATAGGGAAAACACAATTTTAAAGTTTATAAGTACGTGTAAGTACAGCTGTGTTTGTCTGCTACAGCGTAGCTACAGTAGACAATAATTATGAAAATGTAAAATCTCACTAAAAAAAATTAATTCTGAAAAACAGGATAGTTATACGCACAGGCACATGATCCATGATCCTCTGACCACGATAGCGCTTAGGGCTGGTAGTCCTCTCTAAGGGTCTTCTGAGGGTGAGATGCGGGACTAACAGTGAGTAGTGGAGATGAAGAGGGCTGGAAGACGGGAGGAGGTGGGAGAGGGAAGTTGGGCGGGAGTTCAGGGTTCTGGAAGATGGGGACTGGAGTCACTTCCGGACTTGAGGCATCTTGAGAGGCTCTGGAAGGGTGGTCTCGGCGGGACGAGACTCTGGACTCTGGATGAAGATGGCTGGTGACGGGGGTTGAGCGGCGATGTCATAATCAGCCTCACCCACTGTGAAGGCTGAACCGGTTAACCGCAGCAAATGATCCAGGTATTGTTCGAACGTACCCGGGGTCGCTGCTGCTGGAGCTTGTTGGTGCAGATGATCGTCCAGTCCGTACCAGAAGACAGTCTTTAGGACGCCATCTGCCCAGTCCACAAGGTGTGAAATTTCAAGGAACCTCTCGACATATTTCTCGAGCAGTTGGCCTTCCTGGAAACAGGTTACAAGCCGATCTGCAGGATTCAGTAGGGTACAGAGAACACCCATGTTCTCCTTAATTCAGACAGTCTATAATTACCAACTTTTTGGGTATGTCACGCTTTGGTTCAGGAAGACCAGGAAGATGGATCAGGCTTAAACTCTATTTATTTACGAACAAGACACGTACCAAACTTAGCAAACTGTGTAGATGAGAACCGACAAGGAAGAACTGAAATTAAGGACACTATATACACAGACAAATGAAGATACTTAGTGACAATAGCTGCATCACAGTGAGTGTTGATGTCTGAGATGAGGATGATGACAGGTAACAGGTGAAACCGATTAACAAAGAAACACATGGTGTACAAACACAGAAGGCAAAACAAAGTCCAAGACAGGTGTCACAGTGACATTAGGTATCATAAACTAACAATGATATGGGGGGGATATTTGCCCATTTCAGTGTACACTAACTTTGACATCCCTAAAAATGTAAAACATTACATTTTCAATATTACAAATGTACCATATTAGCATTTACCAAGATTAATGTGTGTTAGTGCAGGCTTTCTCTTGCATTAATAATGTTAATGTTTACAACCTTATTGTGAAATATTACCACTTTTACTTGGTGAGAACAACTTGTGTTCTCTCTTAAAATCTTACAAAGCTTTTGCTTTTAAAATAAATATGGCTCATTTTTAGATTTATCATTTTTAGATACTTAAGTTTTAGATACATTTTAGATACATTTTATATACTGAAAAAAAAAAAATATATATATATATATATATATACTGATTAGGAAATAAAGCTTTGCAGCGTTCAAGGTCAAAGCCTCACCTCGCGAACACACAGAGCTCTGTCGGACTATTTGCAGAGGGCATATTTTTTGGCTTTGTGAATGTGAATAACCTCTTATTCTTTCATCTCAGCCCAACAGAGTTTGTTAACTCCAGCCGGACTTTCTCTCTTACTACTTCTCTGTTTCTATCTTGTGCTGTAGGGGAGTGTGTGTGTGTGTGTGTGTGTGTGTGTGTGTGTGTGTGTGTGTGTGTGTGTGTGTGTGTGTGTGTGTGTGTGTGTGTGTGTGTGTGTGTGTGTGTGTGTGTGTGTGTGTGTGTGTGTGTGTGTGTGTGTGTGTGTGTGTGTGTGTGTGTGTGTGTGTGTGTGTGTGTGTGTTGTGTGTTTTCAATGACAGTTCTCCCCAGGGGCTGTTTTTTAATTACATCATTTGGTGATATGGTTATGTCTGCGGCAGTCTGTTACAGTTAGTACATGTGACAAGTCCCAAATCACTGTAGCCACAAACGACGGCTCCTTGAAATATCCTGCCTGATTCATGCTTCAGTGAGATTCACATAACTCACTTTACGTTTGGATTGAACGGTCACATATCTCACCAATTCAGATGATCAAAGATGACAATTTATTTGAACGGTTTCACACAGTGATAGATGAGGCTGGACCAATACATTTCACCAGTTTTTTTACTAGAAAATTTATTATGTCACCAACTATGTCAATCAATTTCTATGATTTACATTCGCAAAAACATCAAATGCAAGTTTGTGCCAAAGCAACAAAAGAAAGCATTTTAACCATCCTCATCAATCTGAAGAACAGAATACTTTGCCAGTTTGTTTGCGGACTTGAATTAGCGCTGACTTGTGTTCTGGCTCCGCCGCGGGGCTTGTGATTAACTGGCTACAGGCCCAAACAATTGGGCTTGATTTGACATGAAACAGCAACAGACTTTGATTGTGCCCAATACTGGACAACCGCTTGTTTTCTGATCAGTGTGTGCCAAACTTTGAGCATCTATAGAGGCAAACTTTTTGATATAGTAATCCTGGAAGATTCAGATGTGATTAGCATGTCATGAAGTGCAGTATGTGAAATGATGAAGAATTGGACAGTGTTGGTGTTTTGGTAATGGAGGAGATTTCTGCTTCATATTGACTGGGGTCGGTTTAAAAAAAACTATTTAACTAAGGTTTTAAGGAATAATTTGCCTTATAATTGTTGTTCCAATTACTATGTCGATAAATGTGCTCGAATGGACTGTGTTTTTAACATTCATTCATTTGAATTCAATGACAAATTTTCATGTAAACTTTAAATGGTGTATATATTATTAATTCAGAAGAAATGTGAGGTAAGTCATTACAATGAATTAAACATTATGGTAAATGGCAAAACAACTACATTTGCATTAATTGGAAAAAATATTTGCATTAATCTGCAAAGTTAAGAATATTTAAAAATGTAAATCAGACCCATTTGTTAAAATATTGTTATACTTGTTATCATTTGACACCATCAATTAATATATATATTTATTATTGGTTTGGAACACATTTGTGGAGGGAGGGAGTGAAAATGCTGGCCAGAAAGGGTTCGAGCTTTTGGAGCGTTTTGGTTTTGGAGCTCTAGAGTTGTATAGTTTATGACTGATACATCTTATGCTATGTTCCTTCTCTAAATCAATCTGAATCGTTGTATAACTATGAATCAGGGATACTGCGTCATCCATATTAATTAAAAGTTTGTCCCATTTGAAAGATGATGGATTGCCTCTGGGGGGAAATATGCCTGAATTACCTTTTTGGAGGTTCTAATGAAGTGTCTATATATCCTCAGGGTTTTCAGATGAAGAAGATGCTCTTCTGCCATTATTGTCTGTGTTAAATATACCTCTACAAACAGATAAGTAATTCATTCGCCCCAATTTCAGTTACAAAGTATTTCCCAACTGGTGGGTCCTAGGTTTTCTTCTGTAAATAAAACAGAGTTAAGCATAAAATCATCCAGAGTTTGGATAGCTAATCAAAGTCAAGTATTTGAGGGGTTTTTTCTTTGACGGTAGGTGTGTGTGTTTTTTTTTTTTTTTTTGTCGCACATCTGTCATTTTGTAGAAGCTATAGCCAAAGTAGCCAAATGTCAACATGGACAGGTTCTCTAAATAATTGATTTAAACATGAATTATTTATTCCATGTTTGATATAGTGTTGGGTTACCTGTAAATTCTGAAACAAAGCCAGCATTTTCCATTTTTCAAAGTCTGTCGTGACTCATGCCAAAAGTTAAATTAAATATAAAAAAAAGGATAAAATGAAATCATTTGCAGCAAGATGTCATTATGTTTCAAAGGATAGTTGTCATGGACAACAGTGATTGCACTACAAATCACATAAAGTCAAATGGCAGGCCTCTGCTTTTCTCCAAGGTATGTCAAGGACATTTTTTTCGATCTGTTCCACCTTGACATTTTGCCTCCAAAAGTGTTTTTTTTTTTTTTACCATCACTGTATATCTTTAATTTTCAGTGTCAGCAAACCTGCATGTGTTGTACCTGTGCTGATTGGCAGGAAGACAGATGTGTCTGTGTGTTTTTGTCTGTCTATGACCTTGATTGGGCCACAGAACTGAGAAAAACCCGATCATTACGTCCCGTGGCATCACCAGCTGAGAGGAAGAGCAATTTGCACACACTACACTGTAGAGGCTCCTCATGCTCATGTTTACTGATGGATTGAGGACCTGAAGGACTCAACTTGAGTGCCATGTTAGCCCTTGTCCTTCAGCTAAACCCAGGTGCACAATGGGAATCTTTCTCTCTCTCTCTCTCCTCTCTCTCCTCTCTCTCTCTCTCTCCTCTCTCTCTCTTCTCTCTCTCTCTCTCTCTCTCTCTCTCTCTCTCTCTCTCTCTCTCTCTCTCTCCTCTCTCTCTCTCTCTCTCTCTCTCTCTCTCTCTCTCTCGTATAATTGTCGGTTGTCAAATTTTTCAATATGCACTTCAAAATTAAACATTATTTTTCATCTTGTTTTCTAGTAAATATATAGTCAACGTAATTTTTCTGCAGGTCCTCATTGAGGTCAGTTGCACACGTCATCTTTAGTTCAAGATACATTTTAATATTTATTAATTATCTGAGCAAGTTTAAAGATGTTTATATACACTACAGTTCACAAGTGTAGTGTTTTTCAAGTGTACAGATCACACGTTTTTTTTGTATTACTCAATAAATGTATTAAGCATGGATTAATTAACTATATATATAAAAAAAGTATAAACTAACATTGTTTCAAAAGATTTCTTTTTAAACTTTGTTCATCAAAAAATCCTGGAAAGAAAACGGCTTCCACAAAAATATGAAGCAGCACAACTGTTTTCAACATTATCAATAATAAGAAGAAATGTTTCTTAAGCAGCTAATCAGTAGCCTGGCATGCCAGATACATCAAGATGTTAGGTCTGGGAACTCCCAATTGGCATCCCTCAATCCGAGGGGCGGGATAAACGGTTGTCTTTCAAATTCCCTCTGCACGCAATAGGACAGCGCTACAACCAACCAGAGCAACGAACGTGGCTGAGTGAGTCCCATGCGTTTTTTCCAGCGGAGCTAGTTGATATATTAAACTTTTGCCGTATCCGGTCGTCAAAACTCCGAACACATCTTCCTTTTTTAAGAATGACTTAAGTGACGTTCTCTTAACTCCAAGTCATCAAGATTCGCGGCAAAAGCCAATTCGAAAGACCGCTGTTCGCCAGCAGCATCTTCTTTGTTTTCAAAAAGCAGAGAAATCGCCTATGGATATCACGCGGAACCGTCACAACGCTGCCGTCATTACTTTAAGCCCGCCCACCAACTCTATACACGATGTGATTGGCCTGACCAGAGTTTGATTTTTCTAGCTTGAATGCCAACGGAGAGTTGCTAGACCACACTTTGCTGCAAAATTATTTTTGCTGTCGCTAGGGTGCGTCTAGATTTCTAGGCTAGCAAATCAGCATGTTAGAATGATTTCTGAAGGATCATGTGACACTAAAGTTTGGAGTAATGAAAATTCAGCTTTGATCACAGAAATGAATTGTATTTTAAAATATGTTTAAATAGAAAAAATATTTCACAGTATTACTGTTTTTACTGTATTTGTGATCAAATAAAAGAAGTCTTGGTGAGCATAAGTGACTGTGTAAAAAATGTACTCTATTTTTTATATATTTTTTACTGTATTTTATTGGAAAATGTAAATCACTGAGATATTAGGTTAACAAGGCAGTGATATCAATAGTCTTTTATGTCTGTAATATACTGTATACATGATATGATGTGAAAGCGCTTCCTAATTTTTTTAATGTGAATGTCTAAAATGGACCATAGAAATAGTGTTACCAAAACTACTTACATTGCATGTGTATTTGTTTAACAGTTAATGCATTCCTTAGGAACCGAAACCCACATGCTTCTGTTTGAGCGACTGAAATGCTTTCATTGTCATGTTGCATATCAATTTTGTATAACATATAAATAAGATCGTATCAGCATTGTCTGAACATCTCTCTCCTTTCTCTTTCTCATATACATGCAGTGCGCCATCAGTTGCTGTTTTTCATTATGGTCATCACACCAGCAGTCACAAAATTCAATTGTCTACAAGATATCTGTCTTTTTGTCACACCTTATTCTTATGTAATGTAAGTCTTTTTTAACACTAGGAAAACATTTGAATACATCCTGAATGAGGTAATTAAGACCCCACTTCCCCTCCACAATCACATTTCCCATGAGTCCTCGCTAATGCTATGGATGGCAATGTGAGAGTCATCACTTTCTGTGCAAACAAAATGGCTTATCGCACCTTTTTGTATTGACACAGTGATAATTATCACGCCGGCCATGATGGAAATCATCAAAGCACCTTTACTCAGCTGGTTTTGTGGCTTTGTGCTTTGAAGGCCCTGTCAGCTATTTTTAGTATGTCGGCAGTATCTTCTCATCACTGGAGATACGCGTTGGGCAATTACCCCATGCTCTGAGGAGAACAGGGTGGCTCTGAAACGAAACGCCAGCTGTTTTTTTTTTTCTGTTTTTTTTTTTCTTTGGAGCAAATGCTCTTCTAAGTCATGTGGTAACCAGGGAGAATCAAGTCTAAAGAGTTCTGAGAAAAAAAACGGCAAAAAAGATTTAAGGACAGCAGTAGAAAGTGTTTTACTCCATGAGCTGAAATATTAATGATTAAATGAAATCTGAGCTGAAGCACAAAGAGGGGGATATTTAGGAGTGAAGATCCCTGGTTGCGCCACCATAACATTAAATAAACCGAAGCGTATAGGCTACTTGCCTCACAAACATGAGAAATATATCTATACAATTCTTGAAATGTCTAATGTCAAATTAACCAATTTGAATCAAAAACAAATACTCTCTGATTATGTAATCTGTATGAAAGGTGCATTTCTCTCTAAAGGTGTGTCAACTTCATCTTTGGTGTCGACACTGATTCTTTCCATTCATAATTGAAACGTCTCATGCTCATTACCACCATGATCATCTTTACTATTTACCGGTGCTTTGTAACACCGCTCTACAGTAATTTGAAAGTGATTACTGTAGAGTAATACAGTAACTACTGTAAGCAGTACCAGTTTTGGCCACAATCTTACATACGGTTCCTTTAAAGGGATACTCCACTTTTTTTGGAAATAGGCTCATTTTACAACTCCCCCAGTGTTAAACAGTTGAGTTTTACCGTTTTTGAATCCATTCAGCCGATTTTCTGATATTTAGAAGAATATCAGTAATCAGACAGTTTCTGGTCTCATTGACTTCCATAGTAGGAAAAAAATATACTATGGGAGTCAATGAGACCAGAAACTGTCTAGTTACTGATATTCTTCTAAATATCAGAAAATCGGCTGAATGGATTCAAAAACGGTAAAATTCAACTGTTTAACTCTGGGGGAGTTGTAAAATGAGCCTATTTCCAAAAAAAGTGGAGTATCCCTTTAAATGTGCAATTTTCATTTTAGGGTGAACTATCCCTTTATGTCAGAATCAGTCACTCAAAAGCAAAGCATGATAAGTCCATATAGCTTGAATTTCTGTCTTGAGTTTCATGCATGAAGCTTCAATTGTAGGTCTATGGGAATTTTGTGCTGTTTGAGCGTTACTACGAGAAAACCGTAAGTCCGATGGTCAGCACAAGTAATGGCAAATTAATAAGAGAAATGTGTTTGCACACTAAGAATAATGCTAACCTAATAATGCTCATGCTAACCTGTGTAGGGCATTTGACAACATGAAAAATATTGCACGATAGAGACTTAAATGTATGTATTTTACCTCAGCTTTAAACTGAAGGGTAAATCCTTTAACAAACTAATCAAGTGATGAACTTCATATTGTTGTGTCTTCTAGCGTGAGGAAATACCTAAGGCCTTGCACTTAAACTATTCAATACTGAATACATGATAAAAGCATATAGGGCCATGTAAATAAGTATAAATTGAGGATTTAGCTTTAGCTGATGTTGTTTTGTGTCTGGGTATTGTGTGCAGTTGTTGCTAGGGTAATTAGTTGATCATTATTCCATAAGTTGGACCCTGTTTGATTACAAGCCATTTTTTTTCCACACCAGTGAGCTTATGAACTGTTATTTTTGTGAATCACTCTCCTGTATGACTCAGTAAGTCAAATCATGACAACGTAGTTGCGTTCATTATATTTGACTTTTTTTCATGAGTCATTCAACTGAAATCAAAGTGCCGTCTGATTATAATTAGCTTCCCTTAAATTATTGCATTTTCTCTTTGAGAAGGCCACATTAGGGTTAGAGAGATTATTGTTGTATTCATGTGTTCTGTAAAGTTTTGAGTCAAGTCAGCTTATTGGGGTTTACAGTGAGCGGTAGAATACCGTTAAACAAATTGGTAAAAAAATTGTGAGGTTTGTGTAATAAACTATCATGTACAAATAATAAGATCAGGAGCTTCTGTTAGACTTGAAACTGAACCATCTTTCCTTGTCATGGTGATAAACTTCCAAGTTTTTCAGGCGTATAATGGGTGTTGAATTGTTCATTTATGAAGCCATCAGGTTTGTCAAGTCAGCTATCAAGTGGTGATTAAATCGCTCATTTCTGCTGTGTTGCTCGTCCTTTTTATGGCATTATGGAAGATCAGAAAGCGATTAGCATTTTCTTCCATCCATTTTTTGTTCGTTGTGTTTACACCTCTTGTCTCTTCTGTTTGATGTTTTTTTTTTATGTTTTAAAGGTCTCCATGTGATGAATAACACATGAGCTACATGGTTTCAGTCTAATAATCTTTCTGAAGAAGAAGATGTTTTGCAAAAAAGGGCAAATTTAGTATTCTTTCGTAGGTGCAAATTGTGAAGAGATTCAGCAATTAGTGGATTAGTGGGTAGAGTGTTGCAAGTAGATCCTACAATTTGTTTCCAATTAGAGAATAAAACATTGGATTTAAAGAATTACAAGAATACAAATCAATTCAATTTTATTTCTAGTTTGTACTAATGATAACTTTGAAAAAGACCATGTTATTGAAGAAGTTGCTGATTGTAACAGATAGTTGGGCCAATTAAAACAACAATACAATAAATGAACAATAAATTCTATTAACAGACCTTATCTCAAAAGCGCACATCAAAGTAATAATAGTGCTTTAATTTTTATAAATATTACTGAATAGTATTTTTGTCAAGAATAAAAGTGCAGCAAGTGTCTAAGTGAAATCTAAATTAAATTAATTTGAAATTGGTTAAAACATCTTTGTTAAATCTTATTGATCAGTTGAAATTTCAAAACAATCTTCTTTCAAGTTCAAACAGACCATTCAGTGAAGAGTTTTTGTTTTGCTTTGTTTTTATATGTTATGTTATGTTATGCTTTGCTTTATTTGGCTTTTTGAAAACCACATTTTAAATTTAGTGTCATTGAAGTTTAAAAACGATCCTTGCGAGATGACATGACCTTCCATAAGTGTCTTCACTCAAACTAAACATATGCGAGTACAATTTTCTATCTCTTTTGCTTTGTAATGTGGAAGGATGACAGAAAATGATGTCATGCTTTAGGAAATGGCGTAAGCCAGATTTGAAAATGGGTTTTGCTGCACAGAATCAAGTGCATAAATGAACTATCGGCAACATCCATGGTCTATCTTTGTAGTCTATTCTCAAATGTTTTTTTTTTTTTTTTTTTTTTTTTTTTATGTTGGGTCTTAAGATTAACTCAGTTTCTCACAAATACTAGAGCAATTTCACTATCATAAAACTGCATCAGCTGCTCAGAAACAACAAGAACAAAATATTCTATCCCATTATTTTGCTGACACTTCCATCGCCTTTCTTCCCGGGCTGGTATACTGGCCATTCACATATTTAGCGTCAACACAGATATGAGATGAAGCCTGCAAATTCTGCTGCCAGCTCATGAATTGAGAGATAAAATACATGAGGCTTCAGGTGTTATGAAATACTGAGGTCTGTTCTTTTCGCAGGAGCCTGTAATGGAATAACCCTGGGGACACATTGCCAAGTTGAGCCATTTAATGGTCTTGGGTCATAGAGCCTGTTTTATGATAAAGTTTGTGTTAGCTGCACTGCAGCTTGTTAAATTTGATGTTCAAAGTATAACAAACGAGAGGCCGTGCCCCGGTCCAGATCTGCATTGTCAACACGCAGGCGCGCCACGATTTCTAACCGATACAGTCAGATAAAAGGCCTCACAATAGTGAATAATTTATAGCTGTGTATTAATTTCATGGTCCAATAAGATGTTGGACTGTGGGTGGGTGGGTGAGTCTGTGGAAAAAAGTCTCCTGCTCTCAGAGAGATGTGAAAACACTGGCACTGATGGCAAAAGGCTTGTAGCTCTCACCAGTGTAATTGCGCTGTTTGACGGCTTGTGCTGCAATTTCCTCAGTGCTCTCTGGATGCCAGCCGTATCTGTGCTATTTATAGAATATCTTGTTAATTCTAACGTGGATAATTAAGCAGCACTGTTGATTTGTTGATTTCCAGCTTAATTATCCTGAAATTAATGGAAATCAGGTTGATTACCTCTTAATGTGGCACACATGGTTTTAAATCACTGCATGTATCTATCGAGGCATGCTATTAACATGTCATATGTAAGGGACAATGAACATCCAGCCGGTTGTTATCGCAGAATAAACCCTAATGGTGATCAGGACCCTGTGATGAGGGGTTTTGCATCAGCATGAAGGTGTTCATTCTGCGATAACAACCGGCTGGATGTACATTATCCCGCTTATTACATGGCTATTTGCCACATTAGTAAATAATTAGACACGAGATATGAGCGGGAATATTTTATTAGCACTTTAAACACAAAGCTTCTGCGGAGAAAGCCATTGCTAGCAAGCGGCAAGTTCAAACTGTATGGACAATTTAAGGGATAAGGTACAGTCATAACAATTATTTCACTGCATTTCGCCACATAAATAATTATGGGGATAAGATATATTGATTTGAGATGAAGCTGTTTTAAAATCGTATCTGTTTGTCATCTTATAATCCATTCCAGTGTACAAAACAATCGTCGCAAAATTGCAGCAGCTGCTTTTGTGTACAAGAGAGCGATACCCGGATGACATCATTAAATAACTGTACACAAAATATTGATTTGAGTTGTATTATTTTATTAGCTCACAAAATGTGTTATCGGGTAATAACATACTGTTGGATGGTGCGCTTGACCAATTAGAATAAAATATCATTTAAAACCATAAAAAATTGCCTTACTTGAAATAAAATAAAATATTTAAAAAAAACTTAAACTTATTTTATTTCAGCTAGTTGCTAAAGTAACATTTCTCATTTTTATTTAGTTTAATTTGATGTTCTTGATGTAATTTAACTTGATGTAATTAAAATGAAAATGGAAAATACAAAAATAAAAACTAATTAAAAATATTTAAGACTATAATAGTATTTTAATGTGACTAAAATAACAGATATAAAAATAATTTATATATCTATTTATAACTGATAATGAAATGGATTTCCATTTGGCTCTCCTTTTCCACTAACAAAAATTAAATATTTTTATGTGTTCTTATTTTGTGTTGACAGGACCCCTTGAAAAGACCTCCAGTTTCTCCGTTAAACTGTTAAGTATTGTGATCATGTTCCAGATGAGCTACTCTGTTTAACATCAGAGAGACTTAACAATATTTGAGGTGGTGTGGTGTGGGTGCCCATAGTGAATTTGCATGATTAAATTAGGATGTGCACGCACATATGCCAGTCCATATTTTCCCTATCACACGCATTTAGTGCTGATTTCCAGCCTGCGGCCCAGCTTTAGTAAATCCAGTTCCCTTTCGTTTGCTCACGTTTAACGTAGTTGACGTGTCAACTGATTGGGATCACACTTAGGGACCCTGTCATCTTCGAGTACTGTTAAAACATGCCAATGCACATTGGTGTGCAAGATCTGCATCTCACACTCTGCCCCGCGGCGTGGGTATAAATATGGTAGTGGATGCACGCACCAGTTGTCTTTCGCATCGGAGCCGATCGGTGTCGATGTCTCTAAAGAGTGTTGAAGCTTTCAACGAGCGATTGTGTTGGTGTTCTTCTGGAAGACTCTCCCAGTGCTCATGGTTCTGCAACGTGAGTACCTCTGGTGCCTCTGGTTCTCTCGCCCGGTTCGTAGAAGCCTGGAAAGTGCTTTCAAACCGGTCCAGTCGGCTCCTCTGTACCATCAGACTCGGCAGACTCAGTATTGTACGAATGTGCCCTGTCATGCGCGTGGACATCGCACTCCTACTGGCAAAGGATGCGATTGAATCGCTTCCTCCAGCCGATTTGAAGACCAGCTTCTATAGCTCATACTTCGTTGTACCCAAGAAAGGTGGTGGGTTATGGCTAATCTCGGACCTCCAACTCTTGATTCGGGCCCTGTACAAGCCTCCGTTCAAGTTGCTAATACAGAGATGCATTTTCAAATGCTCCGTCCCCGAGATCAGTCTGCAGCGTTCGACCTGAAGGACACATGCTGCAGATCTCTATCCTCCGCAACGCAGGCCATCCTGTTTTTTTGCGTTTGAGGGTTTGAAGTCTCACTACAAATCCTACCCTTCGAATGCTACATAGCCTGTTGGGTCTTAAGGTCAACTGGGAAAAGTGTAAACTCGCTCACGGGCTGAGGATCTCTTTTTCCGGTAAGGAGCTGGACTCTGTCTAACAGCCTCACAGCAGGAACGTGTCTGGTCGGTGCTTTCAGAAGTGAGAAGGGTCCCACTGAAACCTTTTCAGAGGCTTCTGGGGCATATGGCAGACGCAGATGCAATGGCTTCCTCAATATGATGACCGTCCCGAGGTGGCTGTGGCTGAGTGGCACGCTCCGTGTGACAATCACCTGGCCTGCCGCCAAACCCTCAGCCCGTGATCAGACCTTTGTTTCTCCAGTCCAGCCGCACCTAGAACAAGTGTCCACCAAACACCAGATGAGAGGCCACGTACAACGGACATGCAGTAACGGGGGTCTGGGCGGGCCTCCAATTGCATTTGTATCAATGTTCTGGCCTGCTCAATCGTGCTACCGACAAGGCCTCATGACAGCTTATGGCCCAGGGACAGTGGAGACCTCTGTGGTCCAGGTGTTCTGGGATCACTTCTGTTGGCTTGATGCGCCATTCCCCTCTTATGAACTGGTTACGTGTGCAATTCTTGCTCCAGTGAGTTCCTCCCCCCTGTTACAGGCTGGAGTGACATTCCATATGTTGTACTGCCCGGTATGCGTCCAGTCCATATGTGTATCCTCCACATGTTACCTTCCTATGGGCAGGATGTGGCTTCTGCAGCGTATTTCTTCCCAACGAAAGACAATGGTTTCCCTTGAAAGTCACGTGTCTAGTATCTTTAAAACCGCATTTTTTCATCTTAAAAATGTATCTAAATTACATCATATGCTCTCAATGTAAAATTAGTTCATGCATTCATGACATCAAGGCTAGATTATTGTAATGCTATTATGGGTGATTGCCCTGCACGTTTAATACATAAACTACAGCTGGTCCTAAACGCAACAGCTAGAGTTCTTACCAGAATCAGGCAGTTTAACCATATTAGCCCGGTTCTGTCAACACTGCATTGGCTCCCTATTAAACATCGTATACATTTTAAAATATTGCTGATTACTTACAAAGCACTAAATGGTTTAGCCCCCTTGTACTTTAGCGAGCACTTAACGCATTATGGTCCTTCAAGTCTATTGCGATCTCAAAATTCCGGCAAGTTGATAATACCTAGAATATCAAAATCGACTGCTGGCGGTAGATCCTTTTCCTATTTAGCAACAAAACTTTAGAACAATATTCCTGACATTGTCCGGGAAGCAGACACACTCTGTCTGTTCAAATCTAGACTAAAAACACATCTCTTTGGCATAGCATACACAACACATTATAGACTTCTATAATTCAATGTTAGGCTGCATAGTTTAGATCAGCCGGAACCGGGAACTCTTCCCATAAATCCTTGGTACATCATAAGAAGTGTGATTTTTCTCTCTGTTTATCCAGAGGTTTACCGCATTATAACATTTTACCAACGTTCTTCTGCACATTTCTGTCAAAAATGAAATTTAACCATGGTGTCCTCATTTGCTCGGATGCTGGGATTCTATGGAGACTCGTATGTTCGTTGGTACATCCAGCAACTGAACATGTATAATGTTTAACAGTAATGGCAGACTGCTGCTTCTCACTCAGGGCGGGATCTATGCTAATAGGGCAGATCATCACCAGCAGTGCGCGGGGTTTCCCTACTCTTACGTTGGAGTAGGGGGAAATCTTAAACAGCTTGTTCTGAGAGATTGATAATGATATATGGGGATTATAAAAAAAAGTATTGGGTGCATTTTTTACCGTTAAAGACTGGTTGTTTACACACACTGTGGACACACATCTGTGTTCAAACACCTTATAAAAGTGAATTTTGCATAATAGGTCCCTTATAATGCGACTAAAACGTATGTTTTTCCAAAAGTCATTCCAAAAATCATGGCAACGGATGTTTGTAGGTTTGTGTAAATTTTAATCGAAAGAGACGTAGATGTATTATCCAAGCATTAATGCCAAGGAAAGCTCCTTATACTTAGGAGCGGCACATACAATGTTTCTCTCTACTATCTGGTTCAAGGTCTTGATAAATTGTGTAAAGAACTCTGTCTCGTCTTTTGATCAAACATACCGTGCCATCTTTAAAGAATGATTTTTACATACTCCAGATGACTTGTAAATGCTTTCCATTGCAGTTTTGCAAAATATTCTGTTTTCGAATTGCCTGAAAAACTACCTCATGCTAGCGTAAAAACTTTTCTGCGATATATGGGAGTTTTGCAAAATTGACGTGTTTCCATTGGCCGTATTTTCAATTTCAATTTGCATAATTTAAAGAACGCGACACACACATCTCTCGGAATTCCTGGAGAATTAAACCAATCAGATGATGACTTTTAAATGCTCAAACTTTTTCCCATTTTGTGTGCCATATGCATCAGACAATGGTCCGTGGCCTGAGACTAGGCCTACTAAGATCCTACTTGATCTGATTTAACATTTATAAAGACATTTGTCAGTAACCCCACAAATGTATATAAATGACTTTGTTTAGCTTTGTGAATCTAATTTATGATTCACTAAGCTTTAACCTCTTTGAATATATTTCAATTAATATTTTAGCAAAACTTGGAAATGGTAATACTTTAACACAATAAGATTTAATGTGCTGTTAACTCAATAATTAAGTTATCTGCTAATGCACTGTGAACTAACATGATGAACAACTGTATTTTTATCAACGAACATTAACAAAGCTTAACAGATGCTTTGAAATATATTGTTCATAGTTAGTTCATGTTATCTAATGCATTAACTAACAGTGTAAAATGGTACCAAATATAATTTCTTGGCTTTAGACAGTGTTGGATTTTTTTGGCCAATCACTTACTGAGGCTAGATCTGATTTCTCATGATTTTAACTATAAACTTAAAATTATTTGATGTCCAACAGCTGGGAAATGAGTGACTTTGGTCTTAAACTGGCTTTAAAACACAGCTGAGACTGATTTAATTCTGCAGTGTTGAAAGAGCATAACACTTTTGGCATTAGTACATAATCCATGTCTCCCAGCTTAGCTTTCTGCCACAATTTTGCATTTTTTTTATCTTTATCAATAACATGTCTTGATGTGCAAATGCTCTCTAGTCAGCAAGTTTTAAGCCTTAATAATCCTTTTATTTATTATATTTTTCTGTTTATTTAGAAAGGTTAAAGGCTTACATAAATTGTATAAATATATAAAAAAGCACATTTATTTTGATTCACATAAAGAAATAAAACCATAGACAATACCAAATTTAGGTGGTTGGAGGTGGACACTGTATGTTCAACTGTACGTTTTACAACAAAAATACTTTGTAACTTATTTTTTCAACAGTATATCTATTTTATCCTTTTTTAGGGATGCACAATCCATTACTGATGTGTGACTTTAGCCACTATATGTGCATGACACTTCTATTTTTCAACTGACAGCAGTGATTTCATGAATCACACTGCTGGACAGCTACTATTTATGTGTTATAGTGGTAATGTATGGTCATATGACATCAGAAAGATGAACAAAATTATGTAAATCTTCTGCACCTGTCAGGCAAAATAATGATCCATGACCTGGTATGTAGGGAAGCATCCTTTTGTTCTTATGCATCTCACACAATTGAAAGTCTGTGGGCGTATTTCAGATTGCCAGTCTCGCTCTCCAGACCTGTAAGCATTTTATGGGCAATCGACATTCTAGTCTGGATGACCTTTCGGCAGATTCAGACATACTTGTGAATGACAAGCACATTGATCCTGTAGCAAAGCACTTTGTCTCCCATTAGGAGAAAACAAGAACCTGTGCAGGTGATTATGAAAGAATACATTCCCATTACAACAGAGATGGATCAAACTACTGCAACAGGAACTCACGTGTACTTTGGTTTCCCACTCACTCGGCTGGATATTCGAGAAGGGTCTGGCTGCAGACTTGCACTCTCAGACTTGCACTCTCAGACTTGCACGCTGAGACACGAGCGCTTCCGCTGCAAGTGACGTCATTTGCAATCGACACCTGCTCTCAGCTACATGTGAACTCACTTTGTCTCGTGGCGGATTGAGAACAATTCCAATGTCGTTAAAATTCGTTTCTGCAAAAAGTTTGATTTTCAAATGCAAACTGAGTGCAAAGCATATAATGTCCTTGTATTTTCGCAGACTTGGTCTAAAGATTGGGTACATGAGTGAATGGTTTCACTGAGTGAGCCTCAAATTCCACTTGTAGTGTCTTAGCAATTAGAAAAAACTGTCAACAAAATGACAAATGACGCCTTAACACGACCAAAATGAGCGTGTCTGCGCGTTCAAAAGAAACACAAAAAATTGCCGCGGCAAAACAAACAGTGCGTGTTGACGGGGTCAAATTCCACGCGTTTCGTTTAAAGACTATTGGCCCCGCCCCCGATCGCGTTCCGTAGAGAGCAGGCGTCGATTGCAAGTGACGTCACTTGCAGAGGAAGCGCTCATGTCTGAGAGTGCAAGTGACGTCACTTGCAGAGGAAGCGCTCGTGTCTGACCGTGCAAGTCCGAGAGTGCAAGTGACGTCACTTGTCTGCAGCCAGACGCTATTGGGATATTCACACATTTATAATTAGTTGAATACATTTAATACATCATATCACTGTCATTAAATGGGTTTGCTCACCCAAAAAATGCTGTAATTTATTACTTACCCTCATGTCGTTCCAAACCTTTAAGACTTTCGTTCATCTTCAGAACACAAATGAAGATCTTTTAATGAAATATGAAGAACACGATCGCTTTATCCGCTAAACAGATTTAATTTAGGCTTTTATTCACATTTACATTCCTCAACTCACACACATCAGTGGTAAACGGAAGCCCAAGCATGATTTCTTGATGTGCGAGAACCAATGAGATTTATTCTCGTGTTACGTGGCAAGTTTGAGGTTCTGCAAGAACCAATGAGATTCATTCTCGTGTTACGCAGCACGTTTGAGCTTCTGCAAGAACCAATGAGATTCATTCTCGTGTTACGCAGCACGTTTGAGCTTCGCAAGAACCAATGAGATTATTCTTGTGTTACGCGGGACGTTTAAGCTTCTGCAAGAACCAATGAGATTTATTCTCGTGTTACGCGGGACGTTTAAGCTTCTGCAAGAACCAATGAGATTTATTCTTGTGTTACGCGGGAGTTTAAGCTTCTGCAAGAACCAATGAGATTTATTCTTGTGTTATGCAGCACGTTTGAGCTTCTGCAAGAACCAATGAGATTCTATTCTCGTGTTACGCGGGACGTTTAGCTTCTGCAAGAACCAATGAGATTTATTCTTGTGTTACGCGGGACGTTTAAGCTTCTGCAAGAACCAATGAGGATTTATTCTTGTGTTATGCAGCACGTTTGAGCTTCTGCAAGAACCAATGAGATTCATTCTGTGTTATGCAGACGTTTGAGCTTCTGCAAGAACCAATGAGATTATTCTTGGTTATGCAGACGTTTAAGCTTCTGCAAGAACCAATGAGATTCATTCTCTGTGTTCGCGGGACGTTTGAGCTTCTGCAAGAACCAATGAGATTCATTTTGTGTTACGCAGACGTTTGAGCTTCCACAAGAACCAATGAGATTCATTCTCGTGTTTATGCAGATGTTTGAGCTTCAGCAAGAACCAATGTTCTTAAGATGAACGAAAGTCTTACGGGTTTGGCGACATGAGGGTAATTAAGTAAGTAATTAAGACAGACTTTTAATTTTGGGATAAACTAACTTTTATTGGTTACCACAAAACACTGTATCTATGTCTAAGGCTCTTTCCCTGTAATGACGTATCTGGCACAAAGTTTGGTCAGAGGAAATAAATGCCCTCTTGGTAGCAAATACTCACCTTAGTCCTTTCTCTTCCTCTCGCTCTGCCTTTCTCTATGTCTGTCTACTTGTCTTTGCTGTATATCTCTCTCTCTCTTGTCTCTGCTAGACAGTGTACTTGTATTTATGAGTAGAATGGTTTCACAAATCAAACTAGTGAGAAATGATTAGCTTTGCATATTCGGTGCCAGTCAGCACCGTGCTGCCTGCTAATACTGTTTGAGCCACCCGTAAATTCAATATTACCCCTGCTCTCAACAGAACCATGTCTTCTATTTGCTGAATGTGTGCAAACACCAAATTCAAAGAGTGCACAAAAACAAAGACAAACATTCACTGTCAATGCTGCATCTGATTTAGGACAGTACATTCCAACATTCTTAAATCACAGTAAAAGTCTGGGATTCAAAATCTAATTTAAACATAGTGATAAGTTAATTTATATTTAATAAGATTTTAAACATTTTATAATTTAATAGTAATTGCTGTTGTTTTTGTTTATTTTAATATTATTTATTTTATTATGATGAACCTTTAATAATGATAAAAATATGTTCTGGTCCCCATTGACTTCCATAGTATGAAAAACAAAAACACTATGGAAGTCAATGGAGACCAGAAACTATTCAGTTACCACATTCTTTAAAATATCTTCCTCGGTGTTCAACAGAGGAAAGAAACTCATACAGGTTTAGAACAACTGAGGGCGAGTAAATGATGACAGTTCTAATTTTTGTGTGAACTATCCCTTTAACACGTCTGCTTTTTCTGCAAAGAGCTGAAAGCTATAGTTTCCCCACCCTATATAGACTCCTCAAAGAGCAGGGCCTCCATTAGTGCGAAACGGAAGACCTCTTTTATGGTACTCTGCAATCATTTTTTCACTTCTTTACAGGTCTATGTCTATTTAGGCGGCCAGGGACTTTTCCTACACAAGCCTTAAAAATAAACTTCTACTCTGATTCTTGAGAGCCACTCTCCGGGAAATCTAGTGAGCTCCGATGATTGTAAAAATGTCTTCTTTTCTGGAAACTACAGGTAGTAATTGAATTCATTCTCTGGTGTGACCAATGGCTTGTAAGTGCTTCCCAGTTATTATTCCCTCCTTTACTGACTTGCTGAAATAAATGAACTTCAAGGTTTGACAAACATGCAGAAAGTATTGAGGAATACATGTCTTGTCAGCAAACAAATGTTCACATATGTATAGGTATATCAAAGTATTTTAATAAACATGAAATGTACTAACTAACAAACATGATGAAGAACTGTCAGGATGGGTCTGTTAATTGATGTACTGTTGTTGTTTTTTGGGGGTGTGCTATTAGTTCTTATCCATTCTTGCTTATTCGTTGAGTGTTAGTATGCAGGTTGAGTCCATATGCTTGTGCTAATGAGGTCAGAAAAGTCTTTAGAGTAGCACAGCTGCCACTTAATTAGTCTTTGTGTTTGTGTGTGAAAATGACCCAGTGTTAATAAGCCCATTTGCACTCTCTGCCTCTGATTCTTCATTTTCTTGCTCTTTCAGTTGTTCTTCATGTCCAGTTGACGTGTTGATATCAAATCAGGTTTTGTAGATCTTAAAACTGCTGATTTCAAATTGAAATTGACCCATTTGCTTTCTAAATGCATGTTGCTGAATTTGCGTTTCACTAAATCAGTCGCATTCTAAAGTAAAATGGCTTAAAAAAGGTCTTGTCTCTGGATATTGCTCCTCTGTATGTTGATAGTTATTGCTTTCTTAGGCTATTTGATACTGGCTTTTGAGGTTTTAAATTACAATCTTGGTCTTAGAGTTTTATGACTTCCCTCCACGACTCTATTCTCCCTTAAGTCTGCCTCTAGTTTTTTTATGTAATATTGATAAAATAGAAATATGAAAAACCCATTGGGCTGAGCATATGTTGCGTAAATGCTGAGCATATGTCGCATTCATTTTGAGATCCCACTTCACCTTGAGGTAAGGTTGTTCACTCAAACTTGTAACCTTGGGCAAAAATAAAAGTGCTGTTTTAAGTCCAGAATATGTCATTTTTTTATTTCTTACAGTGTTTTTCCAGGTTCTGATAAACAATTTAATTATAGCTAAATGCATACCTGATGGTCTAAATTCATTTGTTATTGTAGTCCTCAGATTATGTTCAACATATACAGACTTTTTCTGGAATAAAAAATAATATTATATAACACAGCCTCATAATGTTTTGGTTAACAATTAATACAGTATAATCAGGCATGTGAGACTTTGCTTAGTTGTTGTTGTTTTGTTTTTTTACTTTTGCTTATAGATCTGACTAATTTTGTCAAGCTTCATGTTTGTGGGGTACTAATTATTAGGCATGTTTGACTAATGACTATAGAACTAGGCTATATAGTAGACTGTATTAGTAACACGCATAAAAATGTTCTATATAGAACATAAGCACCTGGTTTTACAGACAAGGCTTAAGTCTAGTACGAGGCTGAAATGCATGTTTGAGCTGTCTTAACTGAAAGGAGTTATCTTAAAATATGTCAGTGCCATTGTTTTGTCTCAAGATGCATGTTTTTTTCTAAGGCACGATTATAAAAATGTCCTAATTGAACATTTAAAAACCGAATCCTAGCTTATTCTAAGCCCTTTCTGTGACAAGATGATTTCTGGATTGTGGTCCAGATAAACTGCATTTAATTAAATGTAAATATATATTGGCTGGGCTAACCTACTTTATTTACTTACATAAATGTGTATACACATATATTTTAACAAGTTATAAAATGTCTTGATTATCTTGATATTTAATTAACATGAAGACCACAAACCACAAAGTACAGCCTTTAAATGCTTACATTTTCTTTATTCGGTACGTTACTGAATAGAAAGTTTTTTTTTTTTGTTTGTTTTTTTTTTTACATGTGACTCATGCTGTCACGTTTTGATGTATTTAGTTATGTTTTGTGATCTTGTTTTCCCCTGTCTTGTGTGATTTTTGGTTTAGTCCTGTTAAGTTTTCCCGCTCCACGTTTGTGTTCAGTTTTATCACCTGTGTTCTGTTAATTATTCAATCATTCCCAGTGTATTTAAGCCCTGTGTTTTCCCTCAGTGTTTGTCGATCGTCGTCAATGTATGGTTGTATGTTAACCCTGAATTCCTGGAGTCTGTTATTTTGTTTCTGTTTGATTTTGGAAGTTTCATTTTGTTAATTAAATCTATTATATTGAAGCTCCCGTGTCCTCGTCTTCAGCTACCTGCAGCAACCCTGACAGAACGATCGACCATAAAAATCCAAAAATGGGCCGAAGGAGGAATCACAAGGAGGTGAACCCAATTCACACCCCAATCCTCTTTCAAGGTGAACGCTCACTTGAAGAATATGCAGGACTTTATATAGAATTGTATGATGACGAGACTCAGGATGAAGAAGAGCTGACTAAGAGTTTCTGGGGTGGACTGAAAGACCCACTAGCCCAGGTAATTCTGGTAAGGGACCTCCATCTATCCTTCCTGGAGTTCGTGGATCACACGCTGTGGTCGTGTGGATCTGAATACCACGTGGAAGATCTCCCACTCCAGCCAAATCCAAGTCCGGTATGCCCTGAGCCCGTCACCTGCCCGTCAGAGCCTGAGCCCATTGCATGCCCGCCAGAGCCTGAACCCATCACCTGCACGCCAGCGCCTGAGCCCATCACCTGCATGCTAACGCCTGAGCCCATCACCTGCATGCTAACGCCAGAGCCCATCGTCTGCCCGCCAGAGCCTGAGCCCATCGCCTGCCCGCCAGAGCCTGCACACCGCATCAGCCCTGCCGCCAGATCGGTCCCCGGATTTCCCCGGCTGATATCCTGTTTGACTGATCCCCCACTGATATCAGTACGATTAGCCAAAAAGATGGCTGCCGAGGCTGAGGTTCACGTCAGCCACATCCAGCCAGAGACCATCACCTGCCCGCCAGAGCATGAATCCAGCCCCAAGCTCCCTGATGTGCTGGCCCCGTCCAGTTCCGAGTCCCCTGATGTGCTGGCCCCGTCCAGTTCCGAGTCCCCTGATGTGCTGGTCCCGTCCAGTTCCGAGTCCCATGATGTGCTGGCCCCGTCCAGTTCCGAGTCCCATGAAGCGCCAGAGCCAGAGCCCGTTGACCCAGCGCCAGAGCCCGTTGACCCAGCGCCAGAGCCAGAGCCCGTTGACCCAGCGCCAGCGCCAGAGCCCGTTGACCCAGCGCCAGAGCCCGTTGACCCAGCGCCAGAGCCCGTTGACCCAGCGCCAGAGCCCGTTGACCCAGCGCCAGAGCCCGTTGACCCAGCGCCCGTTGATGTCAAGTCTGTTTCCGTTCCTGAACCTGTCCTTCTCTCCAAGAAAATTTTGGGGGGGGGCTATACGCCTTCGCCGTGGCCGGCCAAAGATCCATGGAGGCCTGAAAAAATAACACCGCCATGGCCACCCGAAGGGTCTTCACCACCACGGCCGCCTGAAGGGTCTTCACCGCCGTGGCCACCCGAAGGGTCTTCACCGCCGTGGCCACCTGAAGAGCCTGCACCGCCATGGCCACCCGAAGGGTCTTCACCACCACGGCCGCCTGAAGAGCCTGCACCGCCATGGCCACCCGAAGGGTCTTCACCGCCGTGGCCACCTGAAGAGCCTGCACCGCCATGGCCACCCGAAGGGTCTTCACCACCACGGCCGCCTGAAGAGCCTGCACCGCCATGGCCACCCGAAGGGTCTTCACCACCACGGCCGCCTGAAGAGCCTGCACCGCCATGGCCACCCGAAGGGTCTTCACCGCCGTGGCCACCTGAAGAGCCTGCACCGCCATGGCCACCCGAAGGGTCTTCACCACCACGGCCGCCTGAAGAGCCTGCACCGCCATGGCCACCCGAAGGGTCTTCACCACCACGGCCGCCTGAAGGGTCTTCACCGCCGTGGCCACCCGAAGGGTCTTCACCGCCGTGGCCACCTGAAGAGCCTGCACCGCCATGGCCACCCGAAGGGTCTTCACCACGACGGCCGCCTGAAGGGTCTTCACCGCCGTGGCCACCCGAAGGGTCCTCACCGCCATGGCCACCTGAAGAGCCTGCACCGCCATGGCCACCCGAGGGGTCCTCACCGCCATGGCCACCCGAGGGTCCCACAGCTCCGCCCTGGACGCCCGAGGGTCCCACAGCTCCGCCCTGGATGCCCGAGGGTCCCACAGCTCCGCCCTGGATGCCCGAGGGTCCCACAGCTCCGCCCTGGACGCCCGAGGGTTCCACAGCTCCACCATGGCCACGCCCACAGCCTGCACCACCGTGGCCACGCCCACAGCCTGCACCGTCGTGGCCACGCCCACAGCCTGCACCGCCGTGGCCACGCCCACAGCCTGCTCCGCCCTGGAGGCTTCCCGGACCTGCACCATGCCCTCGTCAGCCTCCAGGGCGCCCACCCTCCCACCCCTTTGGATGTAATACGGCGCGAGGACGCGCCTTCGGGGAGGGGGGAGGTACTGTCACGTTTTGATGTATTTAGTTATGTTTTGTGATCTTGTTTTCCCCTGTCTTGTGTGATTTTTGGTTTAGTCCTGTTAAGTTTTCCCGCTCCTCGTTTGTTCAGTTTTATCACCTGTGTTCTGTTAATTATTCAATCATTCCCAGTGTATTTAAGCCCTGTGTTTTCCCTCAGTGTTTGTCGATCGTCGTCAATGTATGGTTGTATGTTAACCCTGAATTCCTGGAGTCTGTTATTGTTTCTGTTTGATTTTGGAAGTTTCATTTTGTTAATTAAATCTATTATATTGAAGCTCCCGTGTCCTCGTCTTCAGCTACCTGCAGCAACCCTGACACATGCAATGGTGGATTTGTTTGTGCCAGTATTTTATGTTGCTTCATAAAAGCCTGTTGTGCAAAATATTGTTGATAAATATTTCACACCTACTCTGCTGCTTAACTTTGGGCAGTGTGAAACCTTTACCTGCTACATTATTGTGTTATATGGTCACCAAAATAATTAGGCTGTGAAACAGGTATTATTATTATCATTATTACCGTATTATTTTGAGGTTATTATTATATTGAGGTTGGGTGCAGATGGCCTGGACTATGTCACTATTTATTTTATTTATTACTTTGTGGGCTGATTTTATTTTTCAGCAGGACTTCTTTCACCTATAAATGTTAGTGCTCTTGTTTCCATGGCATTCCAGGATATAGATTGACATTTGTCCTCTGTAATGATTGTTTAATTTTCTGTTCTTATTAAAGTTTAAGCTTAAACACTGGAATGTAAGGTATGTGAATTTCACTAGTGACATATGAATATATTTGTTCAGGGCAGCAGGGTTTTTGGCTGACGTAAGGCTTTTGGGTCATTTGAGACCGAGTCTGTACATTGACCGAGTCCAGTGATCTACACAGTCTCATTTTAAAAAGATCTATATTTTATCATTAAACCAGTGGGCTCCTCACCATTTGTCAATACCATTACCATGCCATTCTTCCATCCAAATAACAGAAAGAAAACATGTCATAAATCTATCAAACTATCATTTATTTAAATTAAATTATCATTTAAACTATCTACATAAACTATCAAATCCACTTAACTTGAACACATCTGCAAGTATGAGCTTCATATTGCATTTCTGTTTGGTCTGAGAGCCGTTTCAGCCATATAAGGATTAAAACTTGATTACACAGACAGCTGACAATGCAGTTTGAGGATTGAATTACAGTCAACCCTTAACAGCTCAATATGAGAAAAAAGAGCAGTTTTATGTTTATTGTTTTAGTATTTAAAATGTACTTGCTGAATAAGGAATCCAAAGTCCTTTTAATGTGAAGAGCTGTAATAAAATGTAGACATTTGACAGAGTATAAGGACACTGAACACTGGGTAATTTCATCAGTTTAACCAATTAGAAATTAGCAAAATGGGTCAAATCACCATCAAACATGACCACACCCTCCTGAAGTGAAAGTTTAATTTACATCATATATGTTATAAAAAATAATTAGATATCATGGACACATAATCTGTAATGTTTTTTTTTTTTCTTAAGTATTTGTTAACAAGTAGTAACCTGATGTTTTCCATTAGTGTTTCAACCCGGCTAGTTAATGGAGATAGTTACAGCAACAGCATTTGTCTGTACTTAAGATTAATTTAGGCATTTTATGGAATAGTTGATTTCTGAAATACTTTCATTTTTAGTAGATAAAAATGAAAAGTGTGTGATTTTTAGAGACAAAAAACACACAGACAGGGTTAAAATAATTGAAACAATGTGTCAAATTAATTGTCAAAATGAGCAATAGTTAAAATAAATTTTTAAACCATATTTTTGATTTTAAACTTTCAGAACAAGTGTGGATTGAGCTATTCTTTCATATACGTGTTTGCTTCTTCCCCTACTGCTGTATTCTCAACATTTTTATATATTTGCCCCCCTTATAGTTCAAGTCATGTAACCACATTACTTTGACAACAATTGTATTGACGTTTCTCAGTGTAGCGCACAATAAAGTGATTTAAAAAGTAGTCTTGTAAGCAAGTTTTATCCCTTGTCCTCACAGGCTGGAAAAGTCACAAAGCATGCTGGAAAAGATGCAGGGAAAAAAGTTTGCAAAATGGCTGAATCAGGGAAAAGCGTAGAACATTGGACCATACCAATAACCATGCTTTACAAAAGAAAATAAATAAATAAGGGCAGGGAGACATATTACCTTGCATGTCGTAATGGTGTGCCACAAGGATTCGTGCACGGTCCTCTTAAAAGGCCATGCACAAGTGGGTAAGTTCTTACTTTTGACTAATACTATGAAGGGAGGCTATTTAGAAGAATCATGAAGAGATGAGAATGCGATTCGGCCATAGCCGATTTGTTTTTCCAATTTCACATTATAACCCACACTGCATTGCTTCCAATGGTACATTTGCTACATACATCGCATGAAATTCTCGCCTTTCTCATTATGCTAAATACCAAACAAAGACAGAAACAGCCATTAGGTCGAGCATGATTGGTGGCTTTCCATTTGCTGTGCCCTCAACCAGAGATAGCAAGTATTCCATAATTCAGCTCCATCCTGCACACTTCCTTGTGCTTTATTGCATCTCATGAGTGACACACAGCGGGTTATTATTCACTGTGTCTTCTCCCGAGCGTACTACACCTCTGCAGTGTCACTTGAAGCCTTGGAAGTGTATATGGCCATAGGCCAGGTAATACTCCATGGTTTCCTGAAAAGTAATCACTGGTGGCCCTGTGGGCATTTTAGTGTGAGGGCACCAGATGTGCTCTGGGAACTGCTGTCCACCTTCTTTACATCTGGGACTAGTCTGCACGCGTAGTGTCTGCCAATTAGTGCAAATATATGTCACACTGTTAACTAATTATAGCTCAACTGACATGTAATAATATCACAGGGTGTAAATGGTTTACAGAATGTCTTAAAGGGACAGGACTTGGTTAATCATGGTTGAAAATAACATACCATCTACACTTAAACCCAAGCCTAAACATAATCACTTGTGTTAACAAAAGCAAACGTGAGATAAAACACATTGCTGAAGTCTTTGAGCTGTTTTAATGTGACTTTTTTTATTGTGATTTTATTCCTTTCAAGGAAAGTCTATTCACTCTGCGGACATATTTTCAGCTATTTCGGACATCCAAGACCAAGACCAATCTATTTGAATGGAGAAATCCTGAAATCTCAAAAACATATTTCAAATCAGGAACAAAATCTGACATTAATTGTCCCATAAGGTAGCTTCTTATGCTCAAAAAGCATTAAAAAAAGCTTATTTTTTTGGCTAGACCAGCCAATGCGCATGTGCAGCCCTAAAATGCGAGTCTCAAGGCCCGGGTATACTTCATTTTCTGCATTCTGCTCCATCTCATGCACAGTTGCACGAGCCTATCAAAATTTGGCTCTTTTGGCTATGAGCACGGAAAGACGTGTGCAAGTTCTCTAGTGGATTTTGTTTTCGAGTGCTCAAGTCACCAAAATTGGGCTGCACGCTGGCGGGGTGTGCGGATAACCGCGGACCCTCCTGATAATGAAAATAGCCCTTTCCCAAATGGCACACTTCATATGCACTTTTGGTCTTGTGGACTTACAATAGCTGTCGCTTGCCCTTTTCCGTTAAGTCTATGAAGACCGTAGGCTGTCCCATTTGTCATTTGTGTCATTGTCACAGGGCCAATAACGAACCCGGATGGCCGAAGTATACTTTGGACTTCAGGTTTCAATGGGAACTGGAGCTTCTAATGGCAGATGATGCAATGACTCTTGACCAATCAGCTATTGATCTCTCTTTTTTTTTAGAAAGTTGGGCGTATTCCGTCATATTTGCACATTGCGGTTTCTCTCATTCATAAATAATAGCAGTGCAGTCTTTGTATATCTATAGTCTTAAGGCCATTGCACACTGAGTCCGAAATTCGCATCCGAAATTTTCGCACGTTAAAAAATAAATACAACCTCACGTTATGTCAATTACACTTGCACACTGCCTCCGAAACTTTCGCCCGTCATAAAAAAAATCGTATCTGGTTCGATTTTCTGCGATTTTAGCATCCGTGGCAAGCAGTTTGAATGGTGTTTGAATGGTGTTTTGACAGTTCAGAGCATGGTTTAGAGCCACCGAATCACGAATACGAAAAAACGCATATGAAAATTTCGGACTCAGTGTGCAATGGCCTTTAGTTTGAAATCCTAGTGCAGCGTTGTACCGGATGAGCTACCAAGCAAGTTTACTACATCAGAAAAGCCATACATACACATGAAACTGGTTATTTGATGCAAACATCAAAATGTATTAGTTTATATATCATGTACTACGGTAAAATTGTTTTGAGGTCCGAAACATATGGCGCTTTTCCACTGCATGGTACGGCTCAGTACGGTTCGGCTCGGCGCGGCAAGGTTCGGCTCGCTTCGCTTTTCTACTGCAGTTAGTACCGCTTCAAAGTGGGTGGGATTATAGACTGATCGTTATAGTTAATCCTCTCCTCGGCTCGGCAACCAACGAGATGAACGTCTGCACTTCGTCCACTGAACACGATTCAGTCATTTCTTTTTTGGAAGTTTTTTTTCTTTTTTTACTTCAAGCGAGTAGTTTTAAAATTAGTTTTAAAATAGGTGCTACAGCGGTGGCTGTTACTGGCTATTTAAATCTAGCGGGTTTGATGTTGTCTCGCAAATACAATGACGCTGGTAGTGACGATTCTTTCTGACCAATCAGTGATCCGCAGTGTTTTCACGTCACATTTTAGTATCAGTACGGTATGCTTGGAACCTCAACAGAGGTGGTACCATTTAAAGCGAGCCGTACCGTACCGTACCGTACCATGCAGTGGAAAAGCGCCAAAGCGTGCCGTACCGAACCGAACCGTGCCGTACCATGCAGTGGAAAAGCGCCAATAGTATTGTGCAAGTATTGAGAACCAACCAGGTGACTATAATTTATTTCTATTGAGTCAGCGGAAAATAATGCGATATAGGGAGAAAATAATTGCTTAAACAGAGCATTTGTAGACCATAATTACTCAGTCAGCACTATAATGAATATGTCATTTAATGATCTGCTACTTTATGGACGACTTCTGTCAGAATGCAAGATGAGCCAAATCCTCTGAAGGACTTTGGGTCAGATTCAAAGCTGGTGCTCGCTGAATGAAAAGTTCCATAAATCTAATGATGAACAGATACAATACCTCTGAGAGAGGCGTTATATTAGCCCCAGGAGATAAATAGCATTGTGGTGTTGTTTTTTTCCTTTATCATAGTTGGTTAAAAGAGTATTTAATCATGTCACATTGTTGTGATTTCCATCCGTTTTACCAGGTATCAACTGTGAAGACTCCCCTGACCCGCATTAAATGTGAGAGAGGACCAATAAAACAGCAGTAGAATTCAGTGTCAGTCACTTGGCGACAAAAGGAGCAGCACAGCTGTGGCCTGTGACTCCAAAGATTTCCTCTCCAAAAAGATATTGCCACATGTACGACGAGACCATAATGAGGGCATTCTCATATTGCTCTGTCAAAAGCAGACCAGCACACTTGTAGAAATTTGGCATAACACCTCTGGTGGCTGGAGATTCAACAATACAAAGTTACCAGACTGGAAGGTGCAAGAATGTAATTCTCAGTTTCTTGGAGGAATAACCTTGAATCTTTTCTTTTTTTTAGACCTGTATTTTTAGTTTAAAATAATAGTTTATTTATGTATTATACTTAATGCATGCATAAAAAATATATAGTTAAACTGTGAAGTGCCCAGTTTATTATTTTAACTATTATTTTATTGTTCTTTTTAAAGCTACGGGAAAAACCTAAATTATTTCCCTAGAAATCAACAATTGACACAATTTTTTTAACGTTACCCAAAAACAAAAGTTTATTTATGTAACTTTATGTTTGTACACTCGAAACTTTTGCTCGCAACTTTTGCTTTTGTTTAGTTTCTAAACCCGTAAGGGTAACATTCAACTTGTTCATAACTAGAAGTGCATGTTTATTTTGTCCTGTATATTCTGGGCCTGACGTAAATGGTGTAAAATGATGTAAAAAAAATGTTCATGTCATATATAGCATTTTGTTAGTTTTTGACAACCTCTATTTTCTGAATCATTTGGCCGTCAAACCTGAGCGACTCCCTTACACAAGACACAATTAAAGTTCGAAATTACTTGGCGAAAATATTGAAACCAGGCTTGGAGAAGAAAAAAGCGGTTATTTTCCCATTATGCTTGCTGTGGCGTTCCATCAACTGGGTTTGGATTGCATCCTAAACTGCCCATAAAACAGCTGCATAAGAAACTGCACAATTATGGAAGCCATCTGGAATAATAACGCTGGAGAATGAATATGATTAACGGTAAAATAAACAGATGGCAAAGTGTTAGATTGCTGTTCGACAAGCACATAATGAGAGGCAACCTTAAGCCCAATTATACAAGCAGGATTCGGCTAGAGAAGACGGGCTTGGGAATGGAGGGCTGCTAATTGAAGCCATCACTGCAGGGCGAGTGTAAGACTAGATTCACTAAACAACAACGATCATCTGTCAGCCCCTTGAAGGGAAAAAATAACTGTATGCTTAGCGTTATTGCTGTAGATCTAATGTTTAAAGGTTTCTTGACAAGATGTCAAAGTGTACAACGGCTTATGAGTATCACATAGTAATGAGCTGTCAGGATCGCGAGCCGGCATGGGAAAAGATTAAAAACATTTGTCCTTCAAGAGAGATGGACAATTGGTCTCAACAATAGGGGACGGTGTTGACGATTCCTTTGCCATGAGACTTTGCACACTATCTATCATGAGATCAATGTGCGATCACAGCTTTGTGGTTTTATCCCTTTTTTGCCATGTTCAGATTAATGCAAGACATTCCAAAATCCTTAGAGAAAGATGCACAAAGACGATCTGTAAGGTATCGGATCAGTTAGTAATTGACTTGTGGGGGATGGCAATGGTGGGCGGTGGATGAATGAATTTTGTCTCTGTTCTGAGACCAAAGTGTATGTAGCCTTTTCTTCCTGAGAATGTAAACAACAACTGAAATTGTATCCTAGCCTTTCCATAAAAGCCCAGACCTCTTGTTCATCTCGCATCTGAACAAACTTTTTTTTATCTTGTTTAGGCACAATCTTGAGTCAGCCTGCCCTTGCAAACACATGAAGCTGGTGAACATAGTGTGAGACTTTAATCTGGTGGGTTTCTCAATATTGAAAGCTGAAAAGACTGGGACTGGTGTACTCAGTGGACCAGTAAGACTTGACTGGTAAAGTTTACCAAACAAGATAGTCTTGCTAGTTAAAAGGATCATTTATTATCATGTTGTTCCAAACTTGCCTGACTAATTTTCTTCGGTTGAATGCACAATAAGATTTTTGTTTTGTTTTTAATTTTGTTGTGTTTGCCAGACATTGAAAGTCAGTGAGATCCAGTGTTTTTGTTGTTGGACCCCATTGACTTTAATTGTACAGACAAAAACAATCTTCAAAATGTCATCTTTTTGTGTTCAGGAGAATAGAGTCAATCATACAGGTTTGAAACAACTTGAACCGAATTTTCATTTTTAGATTAACTATTCGTTTAAGTATGAGAAGATGTGTGGTGGTGACACCAGCATCTGAAACACAACAAATGCTGGTGTTTGCAGCAGGAGTGGCAAATGAATATTTATGGGGGAACGGATTTGCAATACTTCAGAAAGTGTGAAATCAGTGGGCAGATGGGTAAGAAAACAAGAAACCATATTTTTATAGTGCTTGTTTCTCTCTTTTTCTCTCTACATGCAATTTATTATTTTGACTCCTACACTATTGCCATAAGCTGTCATTAACTGATGCATGGCTAATACGTTGTTCCTAGTAATTCATCAAAGTACTTAAGGATTCACGGTAGCAATGTAGGAAAGTGTTCTTGCATACCTCTTCTCATTCGCAGATCTAGCGACGTGCTTGCATAAATCTTCCTGAGTGAACGCTGGTGATAGCCAGATAGGCACAGGCTTTAAAGGCTCAGATTCAGGTATTGTTTATGAAAATGTAGAAGTGCACTAGAGAGCCGATGCCCACCTTCATGTCGGATCCTATCATAGAAATAGTAGAAGCAGAGATGGAAGTTGACTGTTGGTTCAACCTAAAGACCTTGTAGTGTAAATCAAGAGGTTTTTAACCACCAGGACATGGACTCATGACCTCTGAAGGTGTCCTGTGGTATCTGGCACAAAGACTTTAGCAGCAGGGGCCGGTTGCACCAGCTGTGCGTAAGTTACAACCTAGCCTAGTTTTGACGTAAATAGGCACTAAGTTACAACTTACACACTACTAAATATTTTTGCGTTGCACCATGAAACTTAGTTTAAACGTAACTCTACGTTCCAACTAAATATTTACGGCAGCCTCGATCGGGAGTAGCGGATGGACTAATATAGCAAGCAGACTGAACTGCATCATAAGCTCTTCTTTTACCTGACAGACTTCAATTCTTTAGACATATATGACAATGCTGACAAACTCGCTTACATTTTAAAAGAGAGAACATTATGTGAATAGATTACTTTGTTAGCGGCTCATCAACACGAACCCATCCTACAGCGCGCCGCTGTGTGCATCTGTCCATCGGTCCGTGTTGTGCATGTCACATAAAATCAGTCATAATCAATAAATGTTATTTCTTGTTTTTTTTTGTATCATTACTTATTTATCCTTATTAATTCGTTTCAAATACAGTTTCTGAATGTAGGTTACATCTACAATACTTGTGTTATTCATGATTAAGTGTCGTATATAATGAAAACGTATTTTTACTGTTAGTTAAAGTGAGGCAAAATAAGTTAGAATGAAGGATAAACTGAAATTTATAGCATTTAAAAACAACTTCAGTTCACGTTTTCGAAGGCTGCTATTGGATCATCGAGACTAAACGTCATATGATGCGACTACGCATTACTTTACGGAGAGCTTACGACCTACTAGCTACGTTCTGCCTTACGAACAAATGGTGCAACAGAATAAAGTACAGAGTTAGTTACAAACTAGCTAGCAGTTACTAAGCCTCTAGTGTGGACTTTACGTTCCAATTTAAGAGAGAACTTACGAACGGCTGGTGCAACCCTACCCAGATCCTTAAAGGATAATTCCGGTATTCCGGAGTCTATTTTCTAGTTTGTTTTGGATGAACTAGAGTGGTGGACACAGAAATGTAGACGATGGGTCCTCTGACCGCTTCAGAGTGGCTGTCTATGGGCATGCACAAAGATGTCCTTAAAACAACCCTTAACGTTCGTTTTCAAAACTGTGCAACTCACAGAGTGGTTAGTGGTGTTCGTTGATGTTCCTAAACAAGTAGCGAAATACAGTTTCTGTCGTGTTTTATTTGCCATTTTAAAAAATAGCATTGATTTCTGTTGGAGGACTCAGTGCTCGTTGATATTACTGCGCTTACCTTACAACCAAGTTTATACGTGGTTGTGAGGTATCTGAAAAAATAGTTCCACTATAGGAAATACTGTAACACGGATTGAAATCATACATTGCGCCGATATATTTGTTTTTAATCATCAACGAACACCACTAACACCACTTGGTGAATTGGAGTTTTGAAAAGAACATTAAGGGTTGTTTTAAGGACATGTTTGTGCATGCTCATAGACGGCCACTCTGAAGCAGTCAGAGGCGATTCTAAAAGAGTCAAAAGTTGAGACAGGACCCATCGTCAAAATTTCTGTTTCCACCACTCCAGTTCATCCAAAACAAACTAGAAAATAGACTCAAAGTGCTAAATACCGGAATTCCTTTTATAAGTCCTTTAGGTTGCGAGGTGGATCGAACTTGCATTGGACTGAGATCTATTCAGGAAATCAACTATTCTAATCAACTAATCGAGATCTAGGCTATTCTTGGATGAACTAGACCTCAGAGTGTTAGAGAATAAATCTTCAGGGTCGAATTGCATAATTGAGGTGTTTTATGAGAGCATTTTGGCATACATCCGAGAACTTTCATCTCAACACCAGGCCTGTGCTTTGTTTACTTTTTTAATCTGATTGTCGTAAATTAAATTGTCTATTCTTTCCATGCTGTTTATTACTGAGACTTGATATGAATGTTTAATCTGTGCTGTATTTCTTACATCCTCAGATGACTGAAATGATCTTTCATCCATCACCTGATTAAAAGAGAACTGTTTCATCATCCATGTTTTTACACGAATGGCATTTATAATTATTAGCACTGAACACAAACCGGAATGTGGTAATTAGACATGGAATCACAGTGGAATCTTTGTCTGCAGGCTTATAATTGGAGGCAAATCTCTCGGATTAGTCTCATTCAAAATGATCAGTGACACCCAACTGGGAAAAACACTATATGCATAGTAAAAACCAAGACATGGGTGGAGAAAAAGAGAGAACGGGAGGGTCCCCCACTTCTAAAGTCTCCATAGTTTAATTAATTATTATCACTGCATGAACCAGCATGTCAAAGATGAAAAACCATCAGCAGTGCTCAACCGATTAATAAAATTTTGGTTTTGTTTGATAGTATAAATGCAATTGGAATTTTTTGGAGCAATGGGTAGAAATTTAAAACAGATTATTTTTTAGCATCACTTTGTGAAGTTACTGGAATGTGAAATAGTAATCACATTGACTAGAGAAGTTTAGAAAGAATTGAATTTATACTATAACACTAAATATAAATGGGTCAATGATATGAGTCCCAGTTATTGGAAATAAAATACAGTTCACTTGACTTGAAACCATCCAGAGATTGTCATTAAGGTGAATAGGGTAATTTTTTAACTAGCAGATATCACCATGAAACTTCCCAAATGAGTATGTACATTAAGATGAGAAAAAAATGTATTACAAGTTTTCTATAATTTAATGTTTAAATATGCAAATTAGGCATTATCTAATTAAATATGCGCTAACTTGCATATATTTTAAACGGAATCTGAATATTGGATAAAGCCAGGTTCAAAATTATTTTTCATATATTAGATGGGGGGGGGGGGGGATTACAGAGGGATTTATGGATATCTACTTTTGTTATTCTGTAAATCAGAATATACTGAAAAGTTGAAATTCAACTTCTGATGAATTTATGAGAAATCTACAGACGCAAATAGACAAAGTGTAGTAAAATAAAGACCTAAATGTGTATTTCAAACTTTTTTTCACCACAAGTCTGAAAGAAGACATGTTATTGAAGACAAATATCCCAAAATCTCAAAATTGACCCGTGAAAAAAAAACAATGTGTTTGCCGTGTCTCGCCTTAAATAATTCATTAATTTAAGGTACACGATGTAACTTTTTTGTCAAAATATAAAGTTCTCTTACGAGAGTATCTCTCGTACTGCGTAATATCTTACGCTATGGGGAAACACTCTTTCCTCGAGATATTGAAGCCAAAAATTATCCTTAATTTTTTTAATCATGCAAAACGCTTTTGCAGCAGCAAGCAGACGAGGGCGAAACAGCTCGCGCGCCCATTGGCTGCCTCGCTGGAAAAGCTGCAGCCTATCGAGTGAAGGCACTGCGTGACGTAATGACGAATGAAGACGCTTCGCGCTCATTTCGTCATGTCCCGCCAGTATAGGCGTGGTCTCGCCCTATAAATACCCCTCGATAGCTGTATTTCTCTGATTTTTTCATTCTTCACGCGAAGCTCACGCATCGCGGGATCCAGAGTGAGAAGCCGCGCCGTTGACTTGTAGCCTTCTCAGCGGGACGTGCCATCTACTGAAGTCGCTGGCCCAGCCGCCTTCAACTGCCGTACCTGCTGCGCTTTCCGGCGTACTATATCCTTTACTCTGTCACTGTGTGTGTGTGTGTTTGCTTACGTGACGCAACACCCATTATATGTTCTAAAAGAGCTGCGTCTTTTTAAAGATGCCTTTCTGTGGCTCGTGCCGCTCCCAACTCAGCGATGAGGACCGTCACGTCATCTGTGTGTCCTGCCTGGGTCATGAGCACGCGGCTATCGCGCTCGCGGATGGTGGATGCCCGCACTGCGAACTTCTGCCTATGGCGACTCTGCGGACTCGCCTGGCGTCGTTCTCTGAACCCGCGTCCCAGCCTTCTGTGCCGCGCCGTAAGAAGCGTCGCGCCCAGCGCGCTCCCGAGCCTTCTCCAGCCCGCCAAAGCTCGCCGGTTCGCCCGCCTGCTTCGCCGGCTTCACTTGAGTCGCTCCCGGACGGACAGCGCCCGCCGTCTGCCGCCGCTTCCGCTCCCGAGCTGGACGAGCCTGCCGAGGTATGCTCTCTTGTGGCTTCCGATAGCGAGGATTGGGCGAGCTCTGTGGACCTCCCCCCCGCTGACGTGTCTAGCCAACCCTCTGGGAGGAGACCCGGCATTGAGGCTGAGCTGATGCGTCTGCTCACCCAGGCCGTGGAAAGCATCGGCCTCGAGTGGGAGGCGCCCGCCTTGCCGCCGCGCAACAGACTCGACGGGCGCTTTCTCAAGAAAGACGAAGCCCCGTCTAAGTCTAGGGCCGCCCCCTTCCTCCCTGAGCTCCACGACGAAGTCGCCAAGTCATGGACCGCCCCGTTCTCCGCCAGACTGCGCACTTCCACTTCTGCGGCCTTTTCTTCTGTCACCGGCGCGGGAGATAAAGGATATCTCTCCATTCCTCCTGTCGAGGCGGCGGTCGCGTCGCATCTCTGCCCGCCCTCTGCGGGACGGCGCGCGCAGACGACGCTCCCCTCTAAAGCCTGCCGGGTGACTTCATCGCTGCACGGGCGTGCTTACACAGCCGCTGGACAGGCGGTCTCAGCGCTGCATACGATGGCGATCTTGCAGATCTACCAGGCCGACCTTCTCCTTAAACTGGACGAGGAAGGCCCGGGTGCGATCAATGTGGCGGATTTACGAGGCGCTACGGACCTTGCTCTACGCGCCGCTAAAGCCGCTGCTCAGGCCATGGGGCGGAATATGGCCTCTCTCGCCGTTGCTGAGAGACATCTGTGGTTGACGCTGTCTGAGATGACGGAAGCTGAGCGCTCTGTATTCCTCGACGCGCCCATTTCCCCTGCGGGCCTCTTCGGATCTGCCGTCAAGGATTTCGCGGACAGATTCTCGGAGGAGCAGAAGACTTCGCAGGCCATGAAGCACTTCCTCCCGAAGCGCTCGAGCTCCGCTGCAGGTCGCTCTAAGCAGCCGTCTGCTCGCAGCTCGCAGCCTCGGCCTGCATCGCCCGCAGCCGCCGCTACACAGCGCCGCCAGGCCCGGGATCAGAGACCGCGCTCTCGCTCTGCTGGACGCCGCCCCGCTCAGCGCGGGCCTCGGCCGAAGATTGAGCTCAAGCCCGAGGCCTCGAAGCTTTCCTAGCCACTCTAAGAAAGCGACGGTGTTCGGATCCCGCTGCGGCCGGCTCCCCACCGAAAAGATTCGCTCGTTTAGTTCCTTGCGATGTGACTGTGCCAGTGTATTTAGCAGTGAAGCAGCCGGTGTCTCAGCCCGCTTGCCTGCACAAAAAAGCCGTTTTCATGGCTACCCAGATAAATCCAATAAAGAGTGTATTTTCTGGTATGCCGGCCACGGCCGATGGTGTTATGAGTGTTGTAAGAATGCCCACGCCCCAGTGCCCATTCCCACACCCAGACACAGCCCGCCACGGTGCGAGGCGAGCACACATAAATCTGACTCAGGTCGATTGTGCAAACAATGTAGCGATTGCGCCCATACAATGCCCGCTCACGCTGCATGCCCCGTGTCCCTTGGTTTCTGTAAAAACGAAACCAACACACAATCTATCGGCTCCGGCCGAAAGCGTGCACAGTGCAGTAGATGTGCCCGTAGGTTTGCGCCCACATCCTCCCGCAAGCACGCCGAATCCCACGGGATTCGCCCCGCTCACTCTCGCTGTGCGTCCCGCCATAGAGATTATGAGCGCGGCCAGACTGCCCGCTGTGCCCAGCGCGCCCCCCGCCTCGAACGCTGTAAAAACGGCGTTGTGTTCCCAGGGTACCGGGGCTCTCGAGCCGTTGCCAGGTCACGGCCAGAGCCCGGTCTGCATCCTACCCCTAGCTACTCGCGCAGAAGCGTGGTCGAAGCTACCGGGGTATCAGACTGGGTGCTGAACACTATAAAGAGAGGCTACTCGCTACAATTCGCACGACGTCCACGCCGTTGTACGGCGCCCGTCGAGACTTCGGTGAGAAACGAAGTATCTCATCTACTTCGAGCCGAGATAGCGAAACTACTGAGCAAAGGGGCCATAGAGCCCCTTTCTCAGGCTCAGAGCGAAGGGGGCTTATACAGCAGATATTTTCTGGTACCGAAAAAAGATGGGGGCTTCAGACCCATTCTAGATCTGAGACAGCTGAACAAAGCGCTTGTGAAGCGCCAGTTCAGGATGCTTACGACCAGGAAAATCCTCGCGCAAGTGCGCCAAGGGGACTGGTTTATGTCGATAGATCTGAAAGACGCGTATTTCCAAATACAAATAGCGTCCCATCACAGGCGATTCTTGAGATTCGCGTTCGAGGGCCAGGCTTATCAATACACAGTCCTGCCGTTCGGCCTGTCTTTGGCACCCCGTACATTTACGAAGTGCATGGACGCGGCTCTCGCGCCCCTGAGACTTCAGGGCATGCGAGTTATGAACTACTTGGATGATTGGCTGATTCGAGCTCGATCACGGTCAGAGCTCATAGAACACAGGGCCACAATGCTCGAGCATCTCGAGACACTGGGCCTGACGGTCAACTGGGAAAAGAGCCTGCTGTGTCCCAGCCAGAGAATTTCTTTCCTGGGAACAGTGTTAGACTCGCTTTCCATGACGGCACGCCTGTCACCGGAGCGCGTACTAAGTATTCAGCGCGTCGCGGAATCCTTCCGCCACGGCTCCATAGTCCCGCTCAGACGGTTTCAGAAAATGCTGGGCCTGATGGCCTCAGCATCCCATGCACTCCAGCTGGGCCTGCTTCGCATGCGCCCACTGCAGTGGTGGCTGAAAGCACGGGTCCCGCCCCGGGCATGGACCACGGGCCGGTGTCGCCTCAGGGTCGACCAAAGGTGCGTTTCGGCTCTGGAACCCTGGAAAGTAACCAGCTGGTATCAGTCTGGTGTGAGTCTGGGGACCGCCTCAAGGGTGAAAGTGGTGTCTACGGACGCCTCCACCACGGGGTGGGGAGCGCTGCTCGAGGGCAGACCGTTGGCTGGCCTATGGTCAGAGCGGGAGAAGCTCGTTCACATAAACTGCTTGGAATTGATAGCAGTCGACAAAGCGCTGCGGCGCTTCTGTCCCCTGGTGAAGGGCCACCACGTCTTGGTCCGGTCGGACAACAAGTCAGTGGTGGCGTACATAAATCGCCAGGGCGGCCTCAGGTCCGCACGCCTTTGCAGGCTGACGGAACCCCTCTTGGTCTGGGCCCAGCGCAACCTCCTTTCTTTGAAAGCGGCGCACGTGCCTGGGCACCTGAATACGGGTCCAGACATGCTGTCCAGAGACAACGTCCTGACAGGAGAATGGTCGCTGCACCCGCAGACGGTCCAGCTACTGTGGGAAACGTTTGGCAGAGCGCAGGTGGACCTGTTCGCGTCCCGCGAGAACGCTCACTGCCCAGTATTCTTCTCAAAGGGCAGGGACGCGCTGGCCCATACTTGGCCCAGCGGTCCCCTGTATGCTTTTCCCCCGGTCTCGCTCCTGCCACAGGTGTTGGAGCGGATCAGGGAAAATGGATGCCCAGTGCTGCTTGTGGCTCCGCTCTGGACGAACCAGGCTTGGTTTCCGGTCCTGATGCGGATGACCAGCACTGCCCCGTGGCCTGTACCGTTGAGGAGAGATCTCCTCTCTCAGGCAGAGGGCTCAATTTGGCATCCTCACCCGGAACTGTGGTCCCTGCACGCATGGGCCATCAACGGGTACCCGCTAGCCTCCCAGAAGGAGTGCTAAACACGATCGCACAGGCTAGAGCTCCGTCTACCAGACGGCTCTATGCCTCGAAATGGTCGGTGTTCTCTACTTGGTGTCGAGCCCGTGGCTTTTCACCCGTGGACTGCGGGGTTGAGGAAGTGCTTGCCTTCCTTCAGGAGCTGATGGATAAGGGAAGGACCCCATCCACGCTCAAAGTGTACGTGGCGGCCATAGCAACGTTTGCTAAACCGGTGTCTGGCCAGTCACTGGGGAAAAACGACTTAGTCGTGCGTTTCCTACGAGGGGCTCGGAGATTAAATCCTCACAGGCCCCCTTCAGTCCCGGCTTGGGACCTTTCCACGGTCTTGGAGGCCATGAAAGGCGCCCCGTTCGAGCCGATCCAGCTGTCAGATATGAGGCACCTGTCCCTTAAGACGGTGTTTCTATTGGCTCTCGCTTCAGTGAAGCGTGTAGGGGACTTGCAGGCGCTTTCTGTAAGCGCGTCATGTCTGGAGTTTGGGCCTAACGACTCAAAGGTCGTACTCAAACCGAGGCACGGCTACGTGCCGAAATCCCTCAATACACCGTTTAGGGCCCAGGTGATTTCCCTGTCAGCCCTTCCGGTTCTCGATGAGGAGAGGGACGCAAGTCTCCTTTGCCCTGTCAGGGCGTTAAGGGCCTATGTGTCCCGCTCGGCTGGGTTCAGACAGACCGAGCAGCTTTTCGTTTTGTTTGGCGGCCGTTCTAAGGGACTCGCCGCCTCAAAACAGAGCCTATCCAGATGGATAGTGGACGCCATAGCGCTGGCTTACACTTCCAAGGGCCTGCGGTGCCCATTGGGTGTCAAAGCGCACTCCACAAGAGGCGTGGCCTCGTCGTGGGCATGGTATAGCGGGGTCTCCCTGCAGGATATCTGTACGGCTGCGGGCTGGGCCTCGACGTCGACATTTATCAAGTACTATAACCTGGAGGTGCCCGCCCTACAAGCTAAGCTTTTGGCGGTCTGAACTTCGGGCTTATTGGCCGCCAATGCGGCTATGTTGCCCTTACGGGTCAGTATCCCTACGGGACTTTATAAAGGAGTGATGCTTCTAGCCTCTCCTCCTCTACTCTATGTGAGTTATGGTGATTATGCACTAGATGTGCCCCGGGCTTTGCCCCGGGACTCTGGTGTTGGATCCCTGTCCGCACAGCGTTTTGTATGGGGTCCCCATAGCGTAAGATATTACGCAGTACGAGAGATACTCTCGTAAGAGAACGTACTCGGTTACTAACGTAACCTCGGTTCTCTCTAGAGAGGGAACGAGTACTGCGTATCTTGCCGTGCTTGAACTATGCTCTGGTTCGCTTCGGTGTACAAAATCAGAGAAATACAGCTATCGAGGGGTATTTATAGGGCGAGACCACGCCTATACTGGCGGGACATGACGAAATGAGCGCGAAGCGTCTTCATTCGTCATTACGTCACGCAGTGCCTTCACTCGATAGGCTGCAGCTTTTCCAGCGAGGCAGCCAATGGGCGCGCGAGCTGTTTCGCCCTTGTCTGCTTGCTGCTGCAAAAGCGTTTTGCATGATTAAAAAAATTAAGGATAATTTTTGGCTTCAATATCTCGAGGAAAGAGTGTTTCCCCATAGCGTAAGATATTACGCAGTACTCGTTCCCTCTCTAGAGAGAACCGAGGTTACGTTAGTAACCGAGTACGTTTTCACAGTGTACACTTAGTAGTTCAGTGTTGGTTTAGACCCTACTCTGAAGTAGTAGCTAAATTAGTTCCTCAAAAAGTGCAAACACGCCAAAAACAAATAATTAAGAAAAAATAATAAATAATATAAATGTGGTAATAGGAATTTGTATGGAATAAACTTTTAAAATTGTATGTAAAAAAAAAACAACAACAAAACTCCAATTTGAAGACTACAAATACATTAGAAAGAACCTGGCATATGTTTTAAACTATAATGATTTCTCCTTCTCTGACATCCTTATTTGGCATTGACCCTAATCAAACTCTAAGAACCAAAGAAAATCAAATCATGGTAAACTACATCAGAACTTTCAAAATGACTACACATGGGGACGACTGCTATGAGTGCAACTGAAGTATCATAAAATGCTTAGCTGCCGCACACATTGAAATAATTTAATCCTCTAGGTTCAGTGTAATTACTCCACCACAATGATTTCCTCAAAAATGAACTGTAAATGCATTATTCTAATGGTGCTTTTGCAGTAATACTCGTGAATGTGTCTCACTCATAATGAGATATTAGCTGTGTGTCATAAGTAATGCAGAGTGCACAGAGCCTCTAATAATGATATAATGTTTAAGAAAGCTGAACTAAAGCGCAACTGCAGGAACTAAAGTTGAAAATAGTGTTTACCAATAATGCAATTGCTTAGTTTTCACAGTTTAATCAATTCCCAATGGATTAAGAGCTGAACTACATTGTTTTCCACAGAAAATTCTGTTTTGCTTGGAAATATGTTGGTTTGTAGAAGTTTGTTCTTACTGATTAGGACAAAACTGTCCTCTTTCTATATATAAAGAGCTGCTTCTTTGTGGTTTAAAATGTTTATGTTCATAATGGCTGTTCCCAGCTAATGTTCTCTAAACTTTGGCTTCTTTTTCTGGAAGTTTCTGGAAAGATTCTCTCAAAGTTATGAACAAACGTTCTAATGTTAATAGAATGTCTGTCAGTTTTATCATGGTCTTCCATCTTCCAAATGTCAGCACAAAAATGTAATAACGTTTTGTTTCTAAAACATTTTTTTAAAAATGTTATTACTACTTGTTTCAGAATATTCAGAGAATATTCAAATTTCAATTTAACAGATATAATACCAAACAATCAGATACCAAAGTTAGAAATAAGATTATTCTATAAAATAAGATTCTTCTATAAAACTTTTAAAAAAAATGTTTTAAATTAATATATATATATATATATAACTACAAATAATAGTTAATTCAGTGAATGATTTGTTAAGCTGAGTTTGTGAGTCTTTTTTTAGACTTAGTCTTTGGTTCTGCTCAAAAGAGTCTTTTATTTGTGAATCAGACTTCCTGGGATGTATGCAGATGTATTGGGATGTATGGGATTGTGAATCGTATCTATCGGATTTACAACACTTAAATTCATCCATTTCTCCCGAAATACATGAAAGTAGGAGTCTAGTGAACTTGGAGAAGAATAGAGTGAACTTTATAGTGTATTTTTACAGTGTATCTGATATGAATAAAACACCTCATCAAATTATAATTGAATGGATTGTTATTGCTGATTCTAATGACATCAGTGTGTATTTAAAAAAAAAAATTATATATATATATATATATATATATATATTATATATATATATATATTTATAATATATATATATATATATATTATATATATTATATATATATATATTATATATATATATTATTATAACATGAAAGTACATTTTAATCTGGCAGTGTGTGAAGTCACTAGTATAATAATAAGACTCACTTATAAATAATAAGACTAGTTTCAGAACATGCAAAGAACATTCAAATGTAACATTCCCAAAGTGTTTGCAAAATTATAAAATTAGACATTGCCTTAATGTTAAAAGAAATTACATTTTGAGAGGTAAGAGGTTATTTTTCCATTACTCAAAATCATAACCCGGACGAGCCCCAAGATGTGCTACTGTGTCAAACCCTTAAAATCTGTAGAAGATTTGAAGATTAGTGGTGCATACTTTTGTCAAAACGTAGTTTGACATTTAAGTGTGGGGGTTCTACAACCCGAGACATATTGTGTATGTGTTGCTTTGCTGGTCAGGCTCTCTCTCTCTCTCTTTTCTCTCTCTCTCTCTCTCTCTCTCTCTCTCTCTCTCTCTCTCTCTCTCTCTCTCTCTCTCTCTCTCTCTCTCTCTCTCTCTCTCTCTCTCTCTCTCTCTCTCTCTCTCTCTCTCTCTCTCTCTCTCTCTCTCTCTCCTTTGTCCCTCCCTTTCTTTCACAGGATTGGATCAGACTAAAGTGACACCAATAACTTAATGGGAACATAAGCAAAATGTTCTTAGAACAAATTTCTGTTCCCTTTATATTCCCTTTATTTATATGAAAGAGAGTTTCATTCTGTTGCTTTGGCAGATCACATGTCTGCATTCACTTTGAGTTTCCTAGAACTGCTAAATGAATCAATTGAAAAGACCTCAACAGTGTCACCTCTCTGCTTTTGAGAAGAGGTTACTCTCCTCTTGTTTTGAATAAAGTGCCTCTGCTCTACTGGCGAGATTGTGAGGTTCACCTTTTTGCCTATTCACATATTCTTTATTTGTCACCAAATAACATACTTTTCACAGATGCCTCCCTCTGTGTCCTTGATGAATTTAACTCCCATGTTCAGATGGAAGGTTATAAGAACAAGACACATAAATAGTGTGGGCTTTATAGCTTTCAGTTTAGTCCACCAGGTCTCAAAGGACCAAAAACTCAATCAACAGCATAATTTCTAGTTATTTGTCATTGATGTAATATCTTTGGCAGTTGCAGTACATCAACAGAAGCATGTTCACACACATGATGTCAAGGTGTAACGGTCAGCTTTTTTTTCTGCCTATTTCGAACATGTATGGACATTAGTTACAAGGTTTACACACTTTAATTCTAACTTTGGTTTCTGATTGTTGGTTATTATTTGTAGGCTATCTGTTTAATATACAGCGACAGTAAACAGCCCATTAATGTTATATATATTTATATTTATTTTGTACATTTATTTGATTTTTAAAATCATTTTACACTTTTTATACAAGAAGACTCTTACTTCCAACTTTAGTTTCTGATTGTGAGAGAAAGCTGGTTAAACCTTAACAACAAAGCCATTACAAAGGACTTTCAGGAATCTATCACATTTATTATTGCTAGTTCAACTAAAAGACTTGATCAGTGAGTATGCCTCAGTCAAGAACAGTGAGTCTACCTCAGTCAAACAATGTGACAGAGTAGGAAGCGAGCCCATATATTTCTGTTTAGGATGGAAAAATTGCCAAACAAAATATATTTTTTAGATTTGTTAGTGGAGTCAATGTAATAACAAATAATCTTTCAAATTAAAAGATTGTGCAAAGATGGAGGGTTTATTTAAATGAGTGTATAAGTAAGACTGAAACTGGTTTATTCTTCGTGAGCAAAACGTTCAAGTACATGGAATATCAACATATTTGGGTATATATATATAATTAACAGGGTATATCCACAAATTCCTCACGACCAATTCAAACGAGTGAGTAAAAGATGGCTAATTCGTACGAATTTGTACGACCTCACTCGTGCGATTTGTCTAAACCCAGTGATGGGGAGGTTTAGGGGCGGGGTCATGGGTCATTCGTACAAATTCAATACTATTTAGCAAAAATCATCCAAATTCGTACGAGTAAGGGCAGATGAATTCGTATGAATTAACCACCTCGTAAAATTTGCACAATTGCTGTGAGATCGGGTTGGTATATCTTATGTAATATTTTAAAGAGGATGTCTTTGGTGTTGTTGGGAATAAAATATTTATAGGGCAAGAACTCTTCTCCAGTCTACATTGTAAATTAATACCGATACACATTGTACGATTTTGGGCTGTCCCAGGCAAAAGATGACCAATCGTGGCAAATTTCTTTGGTCGTTGCTCCTAAACAGTGGTCCTACGTCGTACAGTGAGAGAGGTTCAAAGTCGGCGACATTGTCATCTTTGTGATCATTAGCAAGATCATCTCACAGTGTTTTTGCTTCGACCTACGTCTGTCTACTGACTAGCCAATAAAAACACAACATGAAAAGACGTAATGATGAATGTGACAGTGGTAAAAGTTAAAACTACTGTCCTCAATGGGCTCCTTGCACATAGCAACCTGACGTCATATCCGCAACGGTAAATAACGGCTCGCTCTCTTCCTGTTTGAAGGCGTACATACACAACGTAGACATTTTCCGCCTAATACTAGAAAACAGTACAACATTATAACAGCATATTCTGTCAGCCCGGGATTGTTTATTAGCCTAATGTAAGCTAGCAAACTAACGTAAGCCATAAAGTTTGAGATATATAGACTTACCTTCATATCCGTGGATATATGAAGAGGCATAAATTTTAAAGCCCTTCTATCTAATTTGCTGGTAGGTGATTTGGAGGAGGACTTACAAAGGCGATGTACGTCCGTTATTGTAAGTTTCGGCAACTCTTGTAAACATCTCATCTCATAGTGTAGAATAGCGCCGGAAAAGACGAGGCCGCATTTCCGGTAAGGAAGTAGTTACGTGCAAGGAGCCCATTTGCAAAATTGTCCTGCTTTCCCTTTAGCCATGATCGCGTCCATATTCTCCTCTTTCACTTTCTCTTTTTTTCATTTTCTCTTTTTTTTCTCTTTTTTTTTATTAAATCCATGTCATACAGTGTGTTTTGTAATGATTGCCAAAATTGCACAGTCTGTAGCAGGGATAAGATGTAGCGTGAGACCTGATGCACCACCCTTGAACTTGCAAGCACACATAAACCCATGTGTCTATGCACACGTTCAGAAACGCACATGAACACAAGTCCTCACCTTAAGGCTCAGCCCTGGGTCTCTCCTCACACACTTCATGAAGTCACAGTGGTGCCGCTACTGCACTGCGGCTCATTTGTCCGCAGACGCCACCAGCGCGAGGTGAGGTCACTCAGTTAGCCTCCTGACCGCTCAGATCAAGATGATTTGGCATAATTGTGTTATCACCTGCTGAGCAAAGGGCACCGCTTTCGAAGACGGCAGTATTGGATTTCTGCAAGCTTTTAGTCTGCCTATGTCAATGTGATGTAGTTTCCATGAAAATCAATTTGGAGGCGGGGGTGTATTTGACTTATAATCCCAGAACTGGAGTTGTTACTGCTGACACAAGAAATCAGAGGGAGTAATTATGAAGAAATATGGACACGCGTTTTTTTTTTTTTTTTTGCTGAGAGAAAATGTCTCTCTGCACAACTTTATAACACCGCTCAATGGGTGCTAAAACTGGTAAAAGCTTAACTATAACATTTTTGTGAGTTCATTATTCATTATAGACAAACCAGATTGATCAAAGCTCATTTGTTCACTTATTGCCCCTGTCAGCTTCCCCCCGCTTTCACCGCGGTTCCTAAGGTTCGGAGAATTCCCCTTTACAGGTCTGCAGTAATTGATCAATGAAGTTTCCCACAGTCTCTTTGGTTGATGCTTATTTTAGACTGAATTAGGTGAGGATTCATTAATTGGATTTTCAGTTCAGTTTTTCTCTAGGTCTCGCCACAGAGCTCTGGGGGTCATCCTGATTGGCTTGTTAAAGAAATAGTTTATCCAAAAATAAAATACTGTCATTATTTACTCATACTCATGTGGTTCCAAATCTATCTATCTATCTGTCCATCTGTCTATATCTATCTGTCCATCATCTATCTCTGTCTATCTGTCTATCTATCTATCTATCTATCTATCTATCTATCTATCTATCTATCTATCTATCTATCTATCTTATCTGATCTATCTATCTATCTGTCCATCTATCTATCTGTCTATCTATCTATCTTGTCCATCTGTCTATCTCTATCTATCTATCTATCTATCTATCTATCTATCTATCTATCTATCTATCTATCTATCTATGTCTATCTATCTACTATCTATCTATCTATCTATCTATCTGTGTCTATCTATCTGTCATTGTCCATCTATCTACTATCTATCTATCTATCTATCTATTATCTATCTATCTATCTTCCATCTGTCTATCTATCTGTCCATCTGTCCATCTATCTATCTGTCTGTCTATCTATCTATCTGTCCATCTGTCTATCTATATCTATCTGTTCATCTGTCCATCTATCTCTGTATATCTGTATATCTGTATGTCTATCTATCTATCTATCTATCTATCTATCTATTATCTATCTATCTATCTATCTATCTATCTATCTATCTATCTATCTATCTGTCTGTCATTATCTATCTATCTATCTATCTATCTTCTATCTATCTATCTATCTATCTATCTATCTATCTATCTATCTATCTTCATCTGTCCATCTATCTATCTTCATCTATCTATCTATCTGACCATCTGTCCATCTATCTATCTGTCCATCTGTCCATCTATATCTATCTGTCCATCCGCCTATCTATCTATCTATCTATCTATCTATCTATCTATCTATCTATCTATCTATCTTCTATCTGTCATCTCTATCTATCTATTATCTGTCATCTGTCCATCTATCTATCTGTCATTCTGTCATCTATCCTTATCTTATCTATCTTCTATCTATCTTCTATCTATCTATCTATCTATTATCTATCTATCATCTATCTATCTAATCTGATCTATATCATTGTCCCATCTATCTACATTCTATCTATATCTATCTGTCATCTATCTATCTGCATCTATCTATCTATCTATCTATCTATCTATCTATCTATCTATCTATCTATCTATCTGTCTATCTGTCTGTCTGTCTGTCTGTCTGCTCTTTCTGTCTGTCGTTATTGTCATCTTATAGTAGATCAAATTCTTTTTATATTGCAAAACCTTTAATTCAATTCAATCTTTAATATTTGTCCACTTCTTTGTGATAGAAATCATACAGCCACTGTCATTTCTTAAACAAGAACATGTGGACATCAAAACATGCAAACTCAGATCGAGGGTTTAAACTTTTATTGTGAAATTGCGATGAACAACAAATCACTCTGAAACCCACAGCGCATATATTTATTTTATTTAATCAATATAATTATACTATGAAATGGTTTTAATATATCGTGCAGCGGCTGCAGCCTTATAGAAAAGTGTCTAATAATGTGGTCCATTGAATCTCCTCTGTAGAATGTGCCACTTCTGGTATTTTGCTGGTTAAACGACATGGGTAAACTGCAATCGTGGATTGTTTTTAAATCGAGCACTTTAATTTAATTGAAGGAATCGTGACAGCCCGATCTTGTTACAAATGTCACTTCAGTTCTACATACAGAACAACGTAATGCAAACACTGTAAAAGTTTTCTCAACTCCTTCGTGCGGATATCGCCAAACAGCTTTCACCCTGATAAGAAATACAGTCACGTTTTAATATCGCGAGATCTCGTCACACCACACTAAGATCACACACATATTACTTAAGGTATCAGCCCATACCGAACAATACACACACAGCATTTAAACTTCAGTGGTGACATTGAAGCCTTCAATAATTGGATTCTGTAGAGAATTCTGAGTAGTGTAGGCACTTCAGAGTTACTCCAACCATTAGACTGAGTACATCCAGAGGATTCAAGGGACGCATTTCCAAACTGTCACTACACTGGACACTGGCCTTTATGGCTTCAGACACGAGCGATGCAGGACATGGAATTTCACTCGTTCTGCAGGGGCCGTGCCAGCCTAATGTATATTCAACAGCGCAGGAAAAGCCGATGGTCCCAATTGAAAATGTGTCACCTCATATTCAAGCTTTGAGGCAGGAGGGCAGACTGCCAAGCAAGAGGAGACGCCATGAGGAATACAGCTCTGACCTGAGGGATCTAAGCTTGGTGACCTTTGAGCATTTGATAGATGCTTTGCTGCATCATCGTGTACTACAGTGCGCAAGAGGTCGACAGACCACTCAATAGACAAGAAAGGAACAAGGACAGGAAGGAATGAGCTTTCAGATGGAAATTTCTCAACGCACTCTCATAAGGAGACATTGCTCCAGTGATTTATATCCTGCACCATCAAAACATTGCTATGGTAGAGTGTTTAAATAATTTAGGAGGATATTATTAGTTTAAATGAATTGCATGAAGATTTCATTCATTTGTGTATATTTGTGGGGTTCAAGATTTAGCTTTTTATTTGATCAGAATATCTGAGCTGCAAACTTTCATGCTCCATGCAAAGTCTTCTGAGTGAAAGAAGAGTCTGAAATATATATTTTTTACTTCCACCGAAGTACTTCTTCAATATTTTATAATCTTCCCCTCAAGACACATGGAGTCAGGTTTGACATTATTGATATTGACTCTTAAATGGTCTCGTGACCGATTGCAACATGTCAGTCTGAATCTTTCTGAATGACATTTGAGAGACACAGACTGTCAGCAAATAACTTGAACCTGAAAAGAAGGATTTTTGGGGTGATTTCTACCTTCCTCCTGAATAGTCTATGATCCCATCCCTGCAAGGGAATGTAACGTATTGTAACATCTCAGAATGCCCGCTCGAATAATCCATTCTGCTGAACACTTTCCTTTTCACGGTAATGCCCTATTAGTGTTGACAGCAGCCCTTAATGTGCGGCTGAAGGTGTGAGATACCACGCTTTCTTTGTTTTATTTATGACGCATATTTTCAGGTTAGGTAACATATGGAGCTGTTCAACAGGAGGTTGAACACAATAAGGGCAAATGCAGCTGCAGGCTTTGGATAAGGTGCTAAATGATGCGTTTCCTGTTGAAGATGAAAGCAGGACTTTATACGTGATTTGGGATTCTATTACTTGGAATTGTCGGTTGACTGGCTCTGATTCATCAGTATTTTACTAACTGATATATTATGATATTATATATACAGTATATATATATATATATAGTTTTTTATTATTACTATATTTACTAGAATATATACAGTAGAAATAAGTAAACTAATTTATTATAAGGAAATTTTCCTTTTTTAAATCATTTAATCTGCAGTCAGTTTAAAATATGAGACAAGCAGTGGCATTTTTGTTATATATATATATAATATAATATAATTCAGAATTTAATTGTTTAAATTAAAATTAAATTAAAATAACATAACCTCCCAATCATTGTGTTTTTCAGTTTTCAGAATATATAAGAAGTAACAGTCAACAAGCCAATATTTTAATTGTTATTATTGGTTATAAGATATAGCTATTCAAAATATGAAATGCCTTCTTTTCATGTTTTTCATGCGTTTGCCCGAGAGCATTCGGGAAATGTCACCAGGAAAGGTTTGTCAATTATATGTATGTCTGTGTAAACGGAATGTCAAGAATACATAATGTCATTTCCATCATGGGTCCTGTACATGTCAAATGTCATGCATCAACCTGCTGAATGGCTATTCCCATCCAGAAAAGAAGTATCCTCAAATGTATTGCAAAAACCCACAGATCTAAAGTAGAGCATCTTGCAGATTTGAAGATGCGATGAAACAACAAAATTAGTTGACCTACCTACAAGACTTTGTACTATGTGAATTACCATATTAGAAACATGCTCCCTCTAGTGGGAATTACAACCTTTACAGCAGTTATGCAAAATAATGCAAGGTGCAGGTCTGTAGCATTAGGATGAGGTTGAAATGGTCTGTTGTAATGATGTAACAAGTCCACCTCCCAAGCCTACACATATGACAGACTCATAAGAGTTCATGAGTTACACAACAGCCCTGCAGGAAACAAAGGCATTTCAGGCAACTGCACAATAACTTGCAGCTGTAAAGGACAAAAGGTCGCTCTGAGAGGAATTCTGCGAATTTGCATGCAGACAGTAAAGCATTATAATGGTATTTGAAAGTGAGCAATTGAACAGCTTGTGTGGATAAGCTATTTAATAACTCTGCCCCATGTCATTCCAACCATGGATTATTTGATTTTCCCTGTGAAACACAAAAAGAGATGTTTGGGAGAATGTCCACATTTGGTGATTTATACCGCCAAGCTCCAGAGTTCTCGGATCTAGAGTCCAATATTGTATAAATTGTTAATTTTATAATAATTAAATTATTCTTAAAGACAGAATTCCTTCCAAATGAAAATTCTGTCATCAACATGCCTGAAGAATATCTGGAGAAATAAAGGGTTTAGACCAATTTCAGGCTTGAGTAAATTATGGCAGCATTTTTTATTTTGGGGTGAACTATCGTTTTAAGAAATGCAATTGTTATTGACTGATCATTTTCCCTCTATGGAAGTTCTCAAATTTCATGAAGTGTTGTGATTAGTCATGTGACAAATGAGTGCCAATAACATCTGGCTTCAGTGACATGTAACAGAATAATATAAAAGGAGAGGAAGAATATTAGTGCAGATTTTGCTTCTATGCTTTGTGTTACACAGAACAAAAAATGCATCCAAACAACATCAGGGCGAGTAAATTGTTACAATTTCCATTTTTAGGCAATCGATTCTTTTAAGCGATCAACACTAGTGCTATTTCTTTCCCTATTATTGTAAAATATTGCATTTTAAAGTCTGTATCTGTATCACTTTCTGGTAAACTTCTTTTTTTTTTCAGGCTAAAACTGATTCTCATATTATTACAAGGCCATTAAACATATTCATCGTTAATAGTTCCTAACCATTTTATAAGTCTTACGGACTTCTTGATTATGGTATCATTCAAATATGATTGCTAATGAACGGTAATTTATGATGATTGAGAACTGTTTGAGCCATTAGTGTCACCATTGACTGTTTGCAGCACGACTCAGGAAGTGTAAATCATATTGATGACCTCCATATGACAAATATCTAGTGGAATTGACAAGGTTTGTTTCATAGTTCGTGATGAGCTTTCCTTTAATGAGAATCTAACGTTAGGTTTTAAGTTTGTCAAGCTAGCTAACAGGGAATCTTAGCTAATACTCGTGCAAGGTTCTCTCAAAGTTATTAACAAACCTTCTAGTAACGTTCAGACAACATTCAAAACTAACGTTCCCATAATGTTTTCAAAATGTTCCCTTAATATTAGTATAAGCAAGAATAAAATGTATGGTAGGTTTACATGACAACGATGTACTAATAACAGAAACTTTCCTGTTTTCTGCGTAAACGACTGAAAACATTTTATTCTGCTGCCAGGCCAGTAGATGGCGATGTAACTTTGTAAAGAAACTACACATCCATATACTGAGCACGTAATATCAAGGGGGTAATCCATCGACCGGAAGTTGAAGTCGGCCAGGTGCCGCCATCTTGTAGCAGAACTTCACTTGCGTTAGCATTCCCATTGACTCACATTCATTTTGGCGTCACTTTGACGGCGAATAACTTTACATCTGAGGCGTTTAAAGACTCCATTTGTCCATTATTTATTTCTAAAGAAACACGACAATGTATAAAGGGCTCCATTACCTTCTATGTTACATTATGGCCCCGTAGAAACAGTTTTTGTAAAAATAGGCTAACGATTGCGTCATAACCACTCGACTCTCTGTTGCGCTGTACAGTAATGACCGTACAGACAGGAGGAGAAGCTCACAGGCATTCGGGGGGGACGTCCCGTCAAGGGAGAAGCCCATAGATAATGAGTCCATAAAAGCAACGGGACAAAATACTCCTTCTCACTCACGCCAAAGAACTCTTTGCTCAAGTTCCCCGTCTCTGCAAGATTAACGTTGGCAGTTTTCACGCACAGCTACTAGAAGATTTACGTCTGTCAGGCAGGTTGCTCACGTCATCAAGCTTAGTTTGAGTCGGTTTGAGTCGGTTTGAGTCTGCGCGTCAGGAACGGAAGTTCTACCATAAAGACTCAGAAGGATTCTCGAATAAAATAGAATTTTATTTGTGAAAGGAGTTTACAGACAAAATAAAGTAGATGCTCGACAAGCTCCGTCTCAGAGTTCTTTGGCGTAGGCCCCGTCCTCCGTCCGGGTCTGAAGGTTAGCTTGTAGGTCCTGCCTGATGTTAGAGGCAGGGGCGGATACTACCCCCTGACGAGTGGACGGGCGCCATTCTGGTGGTGGTGGGGAGGATGGGGGAAAACTTTGCTACGACACCTGCGGGCAACAACATGGAACGGTAGGATCAGTCTTTTATATTCGATGTCGAGCTGTGATTGGTAGCGTAGAACCACAAATTAATGACGTGGCAGTGGAGTCTTTCTGGCAGAACTTACGCTTACGCTTCCATTTCTACCATAAAGACTCAGAAGGATTCTCGAATAAAATAGAATTTTATTTGTGAAAGGAGTTTACAGACAAAATAAAAGTAGATGCTCGACAAGCTCCGTCTCAGAGTTCTTTGGCGTAGGCCCCGTCCTCCGTCCGGGTCTGAAGGTTAGCTTGTAGGTCCTGCCTGATGTTAGAGGCAGGGGCGGATACTACCCCCAAAAAGTAAGGACAATGTGATGAATTCCATACATACCTATGAGGATTCTGAAAGGCATACAGAAGAATTAATAAATGTGGAAGACAATAAGACAACTTTGTATTACTTATCTTAAAGTCAGGTACTGTGCGTAAAAGATTGAAACTACGATATGTTCTGAGATAAGATAACTTGTTAAACACTTTAGCAAGATCGAGAGTGGCAATGTCGCTCTATATGGGCTGAGCTTATTTTTTGGACGTGAACAAAGCCGCGTCTGGCCGCAAAATTTGAGATGGGAATTTTATCGAAGCCTTGATAGGCTGAGTTATTAACATACATACGAAAGCCTCGATTGGCCATAATAGTTAGCTGTAAAGTAATCATAAAACGCCTCGATATGCTGATGCCTCGATAGGCTTAGTTCATGCGTCAGAACCGAGATTCAATGTAATATGCATTTATGAAATAAGCCACAATTAGCTAAGGCCACGATAGGCTAATGCCTCGATAGGCTGAAGCCTCGATAGGCTTAGTTCATGTGTCAGAACCGAGATTAAATGTAATATGCATTTATGAAATAAGCCTCGATTGGCTAAGGCCACGATAGGCAGATGCCTCGATAGGCAGATGCCTCGATAGGCTTAGTTCATGCGTCAGAACCGAGATTCAATGTAGCTAATATGTGTTTATGAAATAAGCCACGATTGGCTGATGCCACGATTGGCTGATGCCTCAATAGGCTGATGCCTCAATAGGCTTAATTCATGCGTCAGAACCGAGATTAAATGTAATATGCATTTATGAAATAAGCCTCGATTGGCTAAGGCCACGATAGGCAGATGCCTCGATAGGCAGATGCCTCGATAGGCTTAGTTCATGCGTCAGAACCGAGATTCAATGTAGCTAATATGTGTTTATGAAATAAGCCACGATTGGCTAATGCCACGATTGGCTGATGCCTCAATAGGCTGATGCCTCAATAGGCTGATGCCTCAATAGGCTTAATTCATGCGTCAGAACCGAGATTAAATGTATTACGTGTTTATGAAATAAGCCACGATTGGCTAAGGCCACGATTGGCTGATGCCCCGATAGGCTGATGCCTCGATAGGGCTTAATTCATGCGTCAGAACCGAGATTAAATGTGATAAGCATTAATGAAAAGGCCACGATAGCCTTAAATGCCAGTGATCGTAGAGTTCCGGAAGCCGCGATAGGCTTAGCCATATTGCGCTATCATGAATGACTATCACGATAGACATAAGCAAGCAGGGATATAAAAAAGAAGCTTTAAAAGATTGAAATTGGGAATGACACTATGTGTGAGCTGAGCTTCCCATCCTCTGGATATGAACAGAAGCCACGTGTTCCCCCAAAACTTGAGATGGAGATTTTAAATGAAGCCTCGATAGGCTGAGATTTTAAGATGCATACATCCTGGGTATGAAGATAGGGAGAAAATAAATAAAGCAAAGTTAAATAGCATATTCACCAGCCCTCATCTTTCTTTAAAAATAGGTCCGTAATTGACCTTACATTTATAAATAATGAGGCTGTCGCCAGGCAACTTCCCGAGGAGCCACAAAAGGCAGAGATGACACATTGCATAACTGCTATCAGGGAAGCTACGATACGTGCAAAATGTTTGGTTGAGCGTACAGTCGTGAAAGCTCGGTCAATTGTGATGTCTCGGTAGGCTGAGTTCATGTATCGGAACCGAAGTTATTTGAAAGCTCGATAGCATAAATGTAATAGGCTACGTATAGCCATGGAACGATCACAGTGATTATAAAATAGGTCTGTGATTGACCATAAATTTATAAATGATGAGGGCAGTTGCCAGGTCGACTTTCCAAGGAGGCAGAGATAAGATGTTGAGATGATTACAATCGGGAAGCTACGATTTGAGTTTATGAACGAAGGCTGCGATCGGCCATGAAAAAGTTGGCTTAGAGTACAATCATGAAAGCTTGATCAATAGTGATGCCTTGATAGGCTGAGTTCATGCATCAGATCGAGATTAGTCGAAAGCATTAATGTAATAGGCTACGTTTAGCCATGAAACAATACCAGTAATCGAAAAATAGGTCCATGATTGACTTTATATTTATAATGATAAAGCTGAAGCCAGGGAGACTTTACCGAGGAGCCATGATAGGCAGAGATATGACATTAAGATACTTACAACCAGGAAAGCTACGATATGCATTTATGAACAAAGAGCGCGATCGGCCATGAAATATTTGTCTTTAGGGTTCCAATCATGAAAGCTTGTACGATAGGGATGCCTCGATAGGCCGATGCCGATGCCTCGATAGGCCGATGCCTCGATAGGCCGATGCCTCGATAGGCCGATGCCTCGATAGGCCGATGCCTCGATAGGCCGATGCCTCGATAGGCCGATGCCTCGATAGGCCGATGCCTCGATAGGCCGATGCCTCGATAGGCCGATGCCTCGATAGGCCGATGCCTCGATAGGCCGATGCCTCGATAGGCCGATGCCTCGATAGGCCGATGCCTCGATAGGCCGATGCCTCGATAGGCCGATGCCTCGATAGGCCGATGCCTCGATAGGCCGATGCCTCGATAGGGCCGAGTTCATGCATCAGAACTGGGATTAGTCGAAGGCTTTGATAGCATTAATGTAATAGGCTTCGTTTAGCAATGAACATTACCAGTATTCGTAAAATAGGTCCATGATTGACCTTATATTTAATTATGATAAAGGTTGAAGCCAGGGAGACTTTTCCGAGGAGTACACGATAGGCAGAGATATAACATTAAGATGATTCAACCAGGAAAGCTACGATATGCATTTATGAACGAAGCCCGCGATCGGCCATGAAATATTTGGCTTTGGATTACAATCGTGAAAGCTCACACAAGTTATGCCTCGATAGGCAGAATTCATGCGTCGAGGACGAAATCAGTCGAAAGCTTCGATAACATTAATGAAATAGCCCAAGATTGGTCATAAAATGGCAGTAATCGTAGAATTTCAGAAGCTGTGATAGGCTTAAAATATTGCAGCAATCAGAAACGAAAATCACGATAGACATAAGCGAGCAAGGATACGAAAACCTTGGAGCGTTGTTAATATGGTATTTTCAAAGCTATTCTTCATTAATCAATTATGGGATGAGTTGATGGTAAGAACGAAATAAAGAAAGCCACGATTGACTCTGTGTAACTAAACAGATTAGCAGCGGAAAGCAGACGTATGATAGATGTATGGATTGTTAACCACCACCAGTAGCTAGCGAAGAAATTTACCTCGAATGTCGGTTGAGAGGGCTTGTTGAGCATTTAGTAGAACATACGTGTCGGATCTGATGTAGGTCTTGTATGCTGTGGAAGACCATCTGCCAAGCATTTGGATGGGGGAGTCGGGAACACCGCATTCGGCTACTGTTGTTGTGGCTCCGATACGAAAGGAATGCCCAGTGTATATATGTGGAGAGAGACCGGAGAATTAAGGAGGAAGCTACATGAGTTCAAAACCAGTGCTTTGTCATTGGAAGACCGTTCGGTTATATGAAAAAAGGGGAGTATTGAAGTGTGGTCATGCTTTGAGATATGACCATAGAGGTATAAGGTAATAGGAATTATAGACTTTAGATATAGTAATAACGCCACAGACTCCAGAAGAATCTGTTTTCGAAAACTTAAAAACATTTAAAAGGTGGGAGAAAGACGTAAATCGGAAATAGACAAGCCACGAGCCAAATTAAAATATTTTGAAACAGATGCGAATTCCCCTGATCGCATAAACCTGTAAAAAACGGTTAGAAAAGCTTTTTCTTGTTTTTATTGTAACCCCCTATTACATACATATATATATATATATATATATATATATATATATATATATATATACAATAAAACAAAAAAACAAAAACAAGAAAAAGCTTATTTGAATAAATCTATATATTTGAACTATTAATTGCTGTTAATTATGATTGAATAAGAGATAGTTAGGCTATATTTACAGAAAACGAGCTGAGATCAAATAGTGTGCCCCCTTTTATTAGTTGAAGTCTGCAATCATCTAGGTATAAGTCGAGATCTTTCCGGCGCTCGGGAAGTGATTGAAAAAACATCTCCATAAATGCATTACCGAAACAAACAAATTCAGAGAAGGGCGAGAAACAAAGTTGAATAGCCAATAGGTAGGCCTACTGCTCCTTTAAGATGGAAGGCAATTCGTCTCGTCTCTCACAATGGTGAGTGAGCAGATGAGGAGCGCGAGCTGTATGGCATGCGATTTAATAACAAAGTTACTCTTAAGCTTGATTTAATTCTATTCAGCAACCCAGTTGATAGTATTTTGCAACTGCCCGTGAGTGCGTGGGATCGACGATGCGGTTACGTGAATCTTTGCATACACTTTACCCAGGGATGTAGTGGAGGCTAAACGCACGTAAACGCCGTTTACGCACCTCCCAATATTCGGAAATAGCGTTTACCCACCTCCAAAGTGCGTTTATCCACCTCTAAATAGCCTGTAGTTCCTAAGACATTTTAAATTAAGCTTATGTCGTTTTAGTTTCATATTGTTCAGTATTAGTTTCATAGGTTGTGAAATCTAAGACGAACTCTTTCATATTGCGCTGCATTACTGTCAGTGTTGTTGACTATTACTGACAGTAAGGTTGCGCTGTTGACGCTTGCGCAGCTCTCGAGGAGAAATCTACACAATGAGCGCAGCCACACACACACTCAGTTAACAACATGCCTATAAAACATCTAAATGTGGAGTTTTTATATTTTTAACATATGTTAAGCAACCTCAAGAGTTATTTTTCCTGAACACCATCACGATTGAAAATGTGACATTGATTTCCTACAACAGTTCAATAAACAGTCCAGAGTCACTTAAAAGTCACTTACATTTTAGATGCAATATTGGCTGTTTTTTTTCTGTTTCAGCAGCGAAAATAGTTCCAAACAAAAATCACAGCAGAACCACGGCGCATCTAGGAACACTCAACCTGTTTTCATTACTGAATGATTCAGCATTTTGAACGAATCGGTTGAGCCAAAGATTCAATGACCCATTCATAAACATCTGTCTCATTCTTGAATGAATCAGCCGATTGAACGGATCGTTTGAATGAATGAATGAATGACTCACTCATTAAGACGGTGGCCTGCCGCCACCCACTGGCGGTTTGGTGTTATGTTTAAAAGTAGTATCATTCTTTCCAACGCTTCTTATATGTAAATTTAAATCAATTTCATAACATTATTTTATGCAATTGTAATTTTTCAGGCCTAGGGTAACAGCACTATAGTGTCTTATTCAAAATCATTGAATTTACTGATCAAATTTAGGAATTTAAAATGAAAGATGAAGCATACATTTAATAATATTGGGGGAGGGGATGCCCTTTAAAGGTGCAGATATTACAATATGCCGATTTAAATATCAAAGCTGATTGAATATTGTTTCAGAATAAATTAACACACAAAAAAAATAATCCGGACAAGCAACTTTTTTACTCTGACAAGTGAATGACAGATTTACTTGTCCAAAGGACAAGCATATGAAAAGGCGTAATGTCGAGCCCTCCCTATAGCAATGTCATCAAGATACACATACACCGGTAGGCAGTGGCCCACCTTACCGGGTGACCATGTTGTGGTCCACCAGAATTTATAGTTTACCCACCTCTTTTTTTACCACTACACCTCTGACTTTACCATTTCAATGAGCTATTCGGTCCACGGTTTAACTTACTGTTTAAAGCGTTGCAGTATGTTGCGTTGCAGACTGCAGTATCGCAGTTATTTTAAAGCTCATTTCCACATTTGAACTTCACCGCTTGAAGGGAACAGTAGAGCAAGTTAGTATACTTACCTGAATGAAGTTTGATCGTAGTAAAAGGGGAACTTTTTGAAAAAACACTGAGTGGAGATCAACTCTCGTGGGATTAAAAGCTGCCACACGCTTGTTTCCAACGCAAGTGTGTCCCACTCGAGCATCGCGAAAATTGCTGAGATCAAATCAACGATGTGACTTGTGTTGTTATGTTTGGTATCGAAACGCGAGTAAGTGAACGCCAGCGCTGTTTCTGCGAACTGAATGGAAGCGTAATTGGCATCAAAAACTTTGCTACGACACCTGCGGGCAACAACATGGAACGGTAGGATCAGTCTTTTATATTCGATGTCGAGCTGTGATTGGTAGCGTAGAACCACAAATTAATGACGTGGCAGTGGAGTCTTTCTGGCAGAACTTACGCTTACGCTTCCATTGCTCAAAAATCGCTAAAAATGGGCTTCAACTGTCTCAACTGAGTTCCAATGAGATGGCTCTGTCCACTTCTTATACTGTCTATGCGTAATATGAACGTCACTGTTTCCACAAATTCACATTTTTGTAGTTTACACGGAGACGATAAAAACAAGTTCAAAAACTTGCACTTTGAAATCCGGTTTTAAATTTTGCATCTTCCGGCCCCCAAAACGCTGTTGTTGTGTAAATGAATGGACAAAGCGCATAAAAAGTTTTCAGTTTTTAGTTGAAAATGGTGCTGTGTATGGCCTCTTAAAACATTTAAAAAAATCTGAACATGAATCTGACATTTTGAACATTCAGAAATAATGATTTCACAACTTAGGGGCCATTTACGCAACACTGTTGTGTAAAGCTTTTCTTCCTGCAACTAATGAAAGACAGATGTAGATGTGTTTTTCTACTCGCATATTATCAACAAAACTATTAAAGAAGCCGTGTTTGAGCAGTGGAATGGAATTAATGAGGATGGTTGTGTTCTGAGGCGTCCCTGAAGATCGTCTATTGTTGGAGATTACGGCTGACCCAAAAACTCAAAAAGTTTAAAAGACTTGTTGCTTCCTTAGCTTCAAACACACAAATGTCCTGGGATACAATTTAGTTTGCTTCTGCATCACTTTTACCGTAAACTGTTACACGTGTGAGCATGTGGCTGAATACAATTCTGTGGAAAATATGAGATGTAACTAAGCAAAAAATGATGATTCACACACTTCACCTATTTAGTCTTCTCGTCTCAGCAAACTCTTTACATTGTCCTATTAGTAGAATATCTTTTTAAATCTGTGATCAAATCTTCTGTGCTACACTTATCTATTATTTAAAGGTACAATATGTAAGATTTTAGCAGTAAAATATCCAAAAACCACTAGGACAATGTTATATATTTTGTTTAGTTGATTACTTACAATATCCCAAATGTTTCCAACTAATTGTAAATCGTGATAAAATTGCATGTGAGCAGGGGTGAGGAGTCACCAGTCAATGGCGTCATATCCGAGTTACCCCCGGTTTCCGCTAGTAACCATGGAGACAGACGTGGACAACTGGGTTATGCCCGTTATGCCTAGCAGGACGCTCACGCTGTTGTTGTTTTGTTTAAACATTATGGACCATGGCAAGCAGACTTTGAGACAAACAGAGGACTAAAACGAAGATCAACATCTTTCGAGATGCCGAGAGCTCCACGTCCGCGACTAACTTCGACTTGACAGAGACGCGAGTGTTGCATGTTACTTTATTAGACAGGTGAGCAAATGTACATAAAACTAATCAATGTTACTTAGTTCAACATGATGAAATGTTAGAATATGATCTGTATGTTATTCTAATGTTGATCTAGCTTACTTAGTCTCATATAGACAACATTCAACACACTCAAATGCAGTTTAGTGTGATAGTGTAACTGTTAGGGCAAGTGAAACAGCGCTGCGCTACATCAAGTTTCATTCGTCTAATAAACTGACCTGTGTGAGAATTAATTCAGCACTTGCGTGTAGTTCGGTAGAATGAAATGTCCTAATTCTTTTATATACTCGGGACTCGCGTTGCGTGTGGCGCTGGTATACATCTAGCAACCGCGCCCTTCACTCATCCATAAAAGATCCATCAGCTTGACGACAAGATCCTTAATCGGCTTAATGTGGAATATACATCATCAATATACACCTTTGTTATTGTAAGAGGTTAGCGACCCCTGGTGGTGAAAAATCCTGCATATTGTACCTTTAATATGTATTTTTACATAAACTAAAAAAATCAAATACATATAAGAAATATTTATATATTCATGATTTTTATATATATAATAGATTTGTTCATTTGTGTTTGGTTCATTTATACTTATGCTCACAAGAGGGCTAAAGGCACGGGGTAAAAAGCCGCATTTGACATTTTTCTCTTTTAAACCTCTAGATGGTACAAAAATGCTGATAAGCACTTTTCTTAACAACCGCTTTTGATGATGCACGTGGAAATTTGGCTGATCCCTGATGCAATCATGCTAATTTATGCACTAATTCGATCTAATTTTTTATATATTTTTCTAATGTTGTAGATTTATGTAGCAAATAAAAATCGATACAATTGTCAATAATTTGAGACAAAGGTCTTGTTAATGATTTTCTGTTTTGTTCAAGGTAATTAAAGCAAATGTTTTTCAATAACGGAGGAATATGTAAAAGTGTGGTATTTGGGGTAAAAGGGCAAAAGGCACAATAATGTAGATGATAATAAACAGCTGACTGACTTTTCCATTTGTTGACATGACACATATATCCAATTGGGTGTCCACCTTAATAATCATCATAATTTACCATAATAATCAGAGATAATGGCGGGAATATTTCCGGTGGAGTGAACGCTGGCGCTGTTGCAGCCGCTGCTCTGAGGAACATTGAACGATTTTAACGTTTTTAGCTTTTAGACGACCTTTTTAGTTCTCTGTGTTTTATTCACCTGCCTGGATTGCATACAATTTTTGTACGTTTGTGCAAGATTTTGGATTCACTGAGATTTTGCTGCAACCTGAGACTGAACGCCGGCGGCATTGCTGGATTTCTGCTCACCTGTCAAATTGGTTCGAGGCTGTCGGACTTTTCATTCTATCCTCCTTCAGCTGCGGCAATGATGATCGTCAAACTGACTATCTGGATTTCAATTATGTGGATTGTCCTTTGCTCAATCTTCCATCCTGTGTATCCGCTCTATCACTACTCGGCAGCAGAATTGTTGCAGCTACGCGTGCACTACGGCGAGCCTCCGTCTGCTTTAAAGTTACATCAGGATATTGCTTTTACACCACGCCGTAAATATGTTCATCGTGGATCTCGCCGGAGTTTTAAGGTTGTCTCTCCAAGTGGAATTCCTTCCATTTGGTCTACGAACCCTCGTCCTCCAAGGAAACATGTTCGGACTATTGATCACAGTGTTTTAGTCAAGCCAACAAAGACGATTACCTCGATCAAAGGTAAGAATGATCTTTCATTTGGACTATGGAATATTCGATCAATCTCTGATAAAGGTCCTTTCGTGAATGATCTGCTGCTTGATCGTAAGTTCGACTTTCTTTGTCTTACTGAGACTTGGCAAAGAAGCAATGACTTTTACCATTTGAACCACTCTGTTCCTCCTGGATATGCTTTTATCTGTAAACCACGCACTGTTGGTCGGGGCGGGGGGCTTGCAGTACTATACAAGGAAAAATGGAAAGTTACAACTCTTCCAGAAACTGATTACACTTCCTTTAAATCTGTTGCTTTGCAAATCAATGGATTCGTTCCAACTATCATTGCTATCGTATACAGGCCTCCGAAGGCAAATTCTGTATTCCAACAGGAATTTTCAACATTTTTAACTTCTCTTTGTTCATTGTCTCCAAACGTGGTTGTGGTTGGTGATTTTAATATCCATGTGGATAATACAGAAAATTCATGTTCTAGAGAGTTTTTATTGTGCCTAGATAGTTTTGGCCTACAGCAATTTATCAATGTCCCAACTCATTCAAAAGGTCATACTCTTGATTTGGTCTGCTGTTCAGGTGTGATTCCTGGAAATTGCACTACTTCTGACTTATCGCTGTCAGACCACTTGCTGGTGTCTTTCAATGTCTCTTTACCTGTGTTTAAGCCTAATTTGAGTCGTACAATCACATTTCGCAATATTAAGAACATTGATCCCTCAATTCTTGGGGAATGTTTGTCCACACTTCCCTACAAAGAGCATTCATGGAATCTTGATGATTTAATCCAGCATTACAATGACAATCTTCAAATGATCCTCGACACTTGTGCCCCATTGAAAACCAGGAATGTTTCGTTTGTCAACTCTGCACCCTGGTTTACATCGGATCTTCGTCTGCTAAAAGTCAAGGGGCGTCGTTTAGAACGCTTGTATTCCAAGACTGGACTTGTAGTTCATAAAGATTTGTATGCTGATCACATGCAAGTTTATAAGACTGCACTTTCCACAGCGAAATCAGATTATTATGCAGGTTTAATTGGATCTGGTGTAGGAAACCAAAAATCTCTATTCTCTGTGGTTAACACTATTTTAAAGCCACCTGAGTGTTCTAACTGGCATAGAAACTCTACAGAACTGTGTGAAGCATTTTTGCTCTTTTTTAATAAGAAAATTGAACACATCCACCACCAATTGGTTTCACCAAACACTGATTGTAACATAACTCATTCTAGCTTCGTGCCATCTCCCTTATTTTCATTTTCTGCTTTTAAAATTCCAACAGTTGAGGACATTTGTTCCATTGTACAAAAATCTAAATCTGTCACATGTCAACTGGATCCATTACCGACTCACTTGGTTAAAGCTGGTTTATCATTCCTTTCCTCTTTAATCACTGATATTATGCATACATCACTTCTTACTGGTACTGTCCCCACTGCACTTAAAACTGCTGTTATAACACCTATTCTTAAGAAACCTGGGACAGACACAAAGAATTTTGAAAATTTTCGACCTATTTCTAATCTGCCGTTTCTGTCAAAAATCCTGGAAAAAATTGTTGCTCTTCAGCTCCGTGAACATCTCTCTTGCAATAGTCTATATGAGCAGTTACAATCGGGGTTTCGTGCTTTTCACAGTGTTGAAACTGCACTTGTAAAGATTTCAAATGATCTATTACTAGCTGCTGATGCTGGTCTTTTATCAATACTTATACTTCTTGACCTTAGTGCAGCATTTGACACCATTTCACACCCCATACTTTTGAGCAGGCTGGAATCCATTGGAATTACTGGTATGGCTTTAAGCTGGTTTCGTTCTTACCTCACAGATCGCATTCAATTTGTACAACTTAAACAGTTGACTAGCTTACTTAGTCTCATATAAAACAACATTCAACACACCCCCAAATGCGTTTAGTTTAGTGTAACGTTAGGGCAAGGAAACAGCGCGCGTACACCCAATTTCTTTGTCAAAAAAACGACCTGTGTGAGTTTAAAATTCAGCACTTGCGGTGTTTCGGTAGAATGAAATTCCTAATTCTTTTATATACTCCCGACCCCCGCTTGCGTGTTTCGTGGTATACATTTAAACAAAACCCCGCCATTTCCGGTGGAGTGAACGCTGGCGCTGTTGCAGCCGCTGCTCTGAGGAACATTGAACGATTTTAACGTTTTTAGCTTTTAGACGACCTTTTAGTTCTCTGTGTTTTATTCACCTGCCTGGATTGCATACAATTTTTGTACGTTTGTGCAAGATTTTGGATTCACTGAGATTTTGCTGCAACCTGAGACTGAACGCCGGCGGCATTGCTGGATTTCTGCTCACCTGTCAAATTGGTTCGAGGCTGTCGGACTTTTCATTCTATCCTCCTTCAGCTGCGGCAATGATGATCGTCAAACTGACTATCTGGATTTCAATTATGTGGATTGTCCTTTGCTCAATCTTCCATCCTGTGTATCCGCTCTATCACTACTCGGCAGCAGAATTGTTGCAGCTACGCGTGCACTACGGCGAGCCTCCGTCTGCTTTAAAGTTACATCAGGATATTGCTTTTACACCACGCCGTAAATATGTTCATCGTGGATCTCGCCGGAGTTTTAAGGTTGTCTCTCCAAGTGGAATTCCTTCCATTTGGTCTACGAACCCTCGTCCTCCAAGGAAACATGTTCGGACTATTGATCACAGTGTTTTAGTCAAGCCAACAAAGACGATTACCTCGATCAAAGGTAAGAATGATCTTTCATTTGGACTATGGAATATTCGATCAATCTCTGATAAAGGTCCTTTCGTGAATGATCTGCTGCTTGATCGTAAGTTCGACTTTCTTTGTCTTACTGAGACTTGGCAAAGAAGCAATGACTTTTACCATTTGAACCACTCTGTTCCTCCTGGATATGCTTTTATCTGTAAACCACGCACTGTTGGTCGGGGCGGGGGCTTGCAGTACTATACAAGGAAAAATGGAAAGTTACAACTCTTCCAGAAACTGATTACACTTCCTTTAATCTGTTGCTTTGCAAATCAATGGATTCGTTCCAACTATCATTGCTATCGTATACAGGCCTCCGAAGGCAAATTCTGTATTCCAACAGGAATTTTCAACATTTTTAACTTCTCTTTGTTCATTGTCTCCAAACGTGGTTGTGGTTGGTGATTTTAATATCCATGTGGATAATACAGAAAATTCATGTTCTAGAGAGTTTTTATTGTGCCTAGATAGTTTTGGCCTACAGCAATTTATCAATGTCCCAACTCATTCAAAAGGTCATACTCTTGATTTGGTCTGCTGTTCAGGTGTGATTCCTGGAAATTGCACTACTTCTGACTTATCGCTGTCAGACCACTTGCTGGTGTCTTTCAATGTCTCTTTACCTGTGTTTAAGCCTAATTTGAGTCGTACAATCACATTTCGCAATATTAAGAACATTGATCCCTCAATTCTTGGGGAATGTTTGTCCACACTTCCCTACAAAGAGCATTCATGGAATCTTGATGATTTAATCCAGCATTACAATGACAATCTTCAAATGATCCTCGACACTTGTGCCCCATTGAAAACCAGGAATGTTTCGTTTGTCAACTCTGCACCCTGGTTTACATCGGATCTTCGTCTGCTAAAAGTCAAGGGGCGTCGTTTAGAACGCTTGTATTCCAAGACTGGACTTGTAGTTCATAAAGATTTGTATGCTGATCACATGCAAGTTTATAAGACTGCACTTTCCACAGCGAAATCAGATTATTATGCAGGTTTAATTGGATCTGGTGTAGGAAACCAAAAATCTCTATTCTCTGTGGTTAACACTATTTTAAAGCCACCTGAGTGTTCTAACTGGCATAGAAACTCTACAGAACTGTGTGAAGCATTTTTGCTCTTTTTTAATAAGAAAATTGAACACATCCACCACCAATTGGTTTCACCAAACACTGATTGTAACATAACTCATTCTAGCTTCGTGCCATCTCCCTTATTTTCATTTTCTGCTTTTAAAATTCCAACAGTTGAGGACATTTGTTCCATTGTACAAAAATCTAAATCTGTCACATGTCAACTGGATCCATTACCGACTCACTTGGTTAAAGCTGGTTTATCATTCCTTTCCTCTTTAATCACTGATATTATGCATACATCACTTCTTACTGGTACTGTCCCCACTGCACTTAAAACTGCTGTTATAACACCTATTCTTAAGAAACCTGGGACAGACACAAAGAATTTTGAAAATTTTCGACCTATTTCTAATCTGCCGTTTCTGTCAAAAATCCTGGAAAAAATTGTTGCTCTTCAGCTCCGTGAACATCTCTCTTGCAATAGTCTATATGAGCAGTTACAATCGGGGTTTCGTGCTTTTCACAGTGTTGAAACTGCACTTGTAAAGATTTCAAATGATCTATTACTAGCTGCTGATGCTGGTCTTTTATCAATACTTATACTTCTTGACCTTAGTGCAGCATTTGACACCATTTCACACCCCATACTTTTGAGCAGGCTGGAATCCATTGGAATTACTGGTATGGCTTTAAGCTGGTTTCGTTCTTACCTCACAGATCGCATTCAATTTGTACAACTTAAACAGTTTAAATCAAAACCCACTCTTGTTGTCACTGGTGTTCCCCAGGGTTCTGTTTTAGGACCTCTTCTGTTTATTATTTATATTTTACCTATTGGCAACATTTTTAGGAAATATGATATCCATTTTCATTGTTATGCTGACGACACCCAACTTTACCTGTCTTCTAAACCTTCTTCAAAGTTTCCCTCTACTTCTCTTGGTGAGTGTTTAAGTGAATTAAAAAATTGGTTTTCTAGTAATTTTCTAAAATTGAACAGTAATAAAACAGAGATTCTTCTTGTTGGTTCAAAAAATACAATAAGTAAGTCTAATATTTCTTCTATGGTAATAGATAACTGTTCTGTTCTATTATCGAATCAGGTCAAAAGTCTGGGTGTCATTCTTGACACAACTCTGTCTTTTGAATCTCACATAAATAGAGTTACCCGTTCTGCATTCTTTCATATTCGCAATATAAATCGTTTGCGTCCAGTCCTTTCACTCAAGAGTACTGCTACGCTTGTGCATGCTCTTGTAACATCAAGAATCGACTATTGTAATGCTTTGTTTTATGGGCTTCCTTCCAAATCTCTTCATAAATTACAGTTAGTACAAAATGCTGCAGCTCGAGTCATTACCAAAACTTCCACATTTGAACACATTTCTCCTATTTTACGGAAGTTGCATTGGCTCCCAGTTAAATTCCGTGTAAATTTTAAAATTTTACTTTTAACTTACAAAGCACTTAACAATCTGGCTCCTTCATACCTTCAAGATCTTCTTCATATACACACTCCTTCCCGTACTCTAAGATCTGCTTCTGCACTTACACTTGTTGTGCCACGCACTCGGACAACTTCTATGGGGTCACGAGCTTTTGGCTATGCTGCTCCACATTTATGGAACTCTCTTCCTGTAGAAGTTCGCAACAGTTCTAGTCTCTCAGTTTTTAAATCTCGTCTTAAAACGTATCTGTTTAGGCAGGCTTTTATGTGATTTAATGTTTTTTTTTTGCTGTACTGGTTTGATTGTCTAATGTCTTTTTTATGAATTTTGTAAGGTGTCCTTGAGTGCCATGAAAGGCGCCTTTAAATAAAATGTATTATTATTATTATTATAATCACCATATTTATAATGAAACCATCATATTTCAAAATCTGAAATTAATCATATCATATAATAAAATATATTTATGTGTTACTGTAAAGCTCTATTAAATTATTATGGAATCTCATTTAATGCTTTCAGAATCTTTCCCTTTTTTCCTTTATTTTTTAAATGAACATATTTTAATGACAGTATATTTATTGAACAAAAATGCTTTCTTTCTTTTAGTTATCAAAATAAAGCAAAAATAGTACAAACTTTGCTAAATGGGTTGTTTTGTACAAGCATTAACTTAGACATTACTCTATTACATATTATTTTAGCCAAAGTATTTGTAGAAATAATGTGTGCCTTTTGCCCCATGCTGGTTTTACCCCATGTGAGGGTAAATGGCCCACCTTGCCATCTCATACATTTATAACATTTTTAAAACAAACAAACCACTTTTATGATTTATTTTCACACAAAATCAGTATATCATATGTATATATAAATTTTTTACATATGTACAAATCATAGACTAAACTGTTTTCAAAGGCAAATGTGTAGGAGCCACAAATTTGTTCCTTTGTTTTGTAACAAATTATCCCCGATTGTAGCTGATAGCGAGTATCACTTACTAGCACACAGAAACATTCAATAATAGAGATTACACTGAGATTAATTATCTTTCTCTGTGCATTGGTAGAAAGAAGGATGTTATGTTTGACTTGTTTGATGTGAATTTAAGTGGGAGAGGGGTTATGGCCCTGCGGGACGTAGAGAGAGAAGCTCACTAACTGGGGGCAAAGAGACTGACTGTGAGGCCGCTGGCAGGAAAAACAATTAGGATTTTGAAGTATAAGGTCATTGCTGCTGATTTACAGCTATGGATCCGAGGTGTATTCAGAAGCATTGCCGAGGGCAGAGAAAATGGCTCTTCAATTAGTGTTTTTGTAATTTTCCAAGTGTGACTGGGAGCAGAAATACATAAATGTTAGTTTTGGTATTGTAAAAGGCCTCTTAAGTCATAACATAGTTGCATAAATCAGCATTATCTAGGAATATCTTTTTCTAAAATGAACAGATTGTTATAATTGCAAAGCAAACCCCTTCAGGTTCCATCTGCTTTTTTTCAATCTTTGTCATTGTAAAATATTTCACATATTTCAAACCAACTCCCCATCTTTCAGATTTTCAAAACTCCTTGAACTGCAAGCAAACCCTTAATTACAATCATAAGAAACCCAGATCTTGATCTTAAGGAGCAGATGGGTTAGAGCCCTGCCTCAGTGGCCAGTGGCCATTAAAAGATTTGCCATTACTTATCTGTTTTAGCTACCAGAGGAGCTATCGGACAGAGCTATTGACATCCACCAAGCCACCCCATCCAGGTCACAGCCAGACGATTGATGGAAAATTTCAAGCTTCACTGTCTGCAAAGTAGCAAGTACACACACACACACACACACACACACACACACACACACACACACACACACACACACACACACACACACACCACACCTACACACACAAACCCACACACATTAATAGCCCACCCTGATACACTTGGCTGAACTATCCTTTTGAATTTCTTACTAGGCTTCTAAATCGAGGTGTCACACACCAGCTCAGAGAGAAAATGTGCTGCCATTCTAGACCTTCCTCTCTCTGGTCAAATCAGCTTTGATGAACCAAGATCTGCCTAGGCTTAACATTTGGAGATCTCAAAAAAAGTTTCTTAGCACATTCTCAGAAAGAAACGTGCAAAATCGTATTTACCTTTTTACAACTTTAATGTAGTGTATGATTACCCTTTAAATAAACATTGACACTGAACCAACATTTCATCTGAATTGAGCTGAATAATGACATCGTCTACTAAAGTGCTAGCCTGACTTCGTCATACTCATATTCTAGTCATAGTGTGAGTCTACTGGGCTTTGATTATGAGGCGTGTCTTAACCGAACCAGGAAAAAAATGAAGTCTGCACTCAATTGAATAGACCGACAACCAATCAGGGGTGCGTTTCCCAAAACCATTGTTGCTAACCTGTTAGCAACTTGGATGGTTGGCAATGGGAAATTGCATTGCAACCATCAAAGTTGCTAACTTAGTTAGCAACGATGGTTTTGGGAAACGCACCCCTGAGCAGCGCAGTAAGTGACGTATGTTGACCGACGCATAGTTGTCAACAGAACTCAACTGCACGCACTCTGGAAAAAGTATTAAAATAATAATGAGTGTTAACGATCTTTGCCGGTGTTGCAAAAAGTATTTAAGGATTCGTGGAGTACTTGCAAACACAAAAAGCATTTAAGAAAGAAGTATGTTTGATGATGCAGAATCATCTGTCCATCATCGTATAAAGCCCGCCCTGGCAATTTGATTGGCCAGACGATTTCTGAACCTATCATAATTACATAATTATAATAATGGATCGAGTCCAGACCGAACTTCCCGACCAAAAAATGTTGTGGGCGGGGTTCGGGCTGGCATCCAGGCTACTAAAGTGGCTAGAGTTTTGCAACATTAACTGTTATTTTCCTGTTTATAACTGTGAAACTTCTAAAGTGCTATATAAATAAATGTGACTTTGTTAGGGTGCTGCCCCGGAGGCAAATTGTTGAACCTCTAAAGGTACAAATTTGCATAAAAAAATTCTTGACACTAAATGTATCATTAAAGTAGCCCATGCAAACTGACGCAAAATAATCGAAATCCTCTAATGTCATACAAACCTATTTACATATTATTCAGTGAAAATCTTGATGTGCATTCTTGAATAACATTTTTATCCTTTTCTGTCTGTGCTACAAGCAAAGTCTTAACAACTTCATTGATCTTTATACATCTGTTGTATCACAGAGCATGAAACATTTAGTTGTCTGGCGTCTCTGAGACCCCAAAGATGAGAATTGTAATTTGCATGCATGTTATTAAGACAATCCTTTTTAAGGTGTCATTAGATGAGGAAAAGTAGAACAAGTAGCCTATTAGTGGCCTTAGGGTCTCTCAGATGCCAAAAAGAATATAAAGCTGAAAGCAGCAATTTCTCAGTAAATTAGGACCTTGTGGACCTTCAGTGAGACTGCTTGTCTAGTGTTTGAGGATGTTTGTTTTTTTTAAACACAATATCTGGTAGAACAAACAAGACAGGAAAGAGCTGCCAAACATGCTCTGTACAAAATGTCCTGTTGTGTATACAAGCTAACACAAAAGCTGAGGCTTTTACTACATAGAAAAAATCAACTTTTCTGTTTCATGCTGTCAAATGTGAGGTACAGCATTACTCCATTACCTTCTGGATTTTTATTATGCAACATAGCACATTATATATACACAGTGTACTTTGACCCTTTCTATCTCCCCAATCCATTAGCACACAAAACTCATATGCTAAAAGGAGAAAATGGAAACTGGACAAATAAACTTTGTGTTTATACGACTTGTGTCTTTTTCCTCACCTGCCATTTACAGTATACATTTTCTGCTCAGTTCAGAGATTCTGAACACTTTTTGTTCAGCAGGAAATCTCACATTCAAAAGCAATGTTATTGATGTGAACAAATGAGAAAAAATAACAAGGGACTGTACCTGATATTTATTCAAATGAAACGATATTGAATCAAGATCGGAATCAAATTGCAAGCTTATGAATTGAAATCTCAAGCTAAACTCAAAAATTGGCAGCCCTACGCTTATTTGTGAACTAAATCTGAAATGCTTAAAGATACAATATGTGAGAATTTTATTAAAAATATCCAAAAACCACTTGCACAGTGTTCGTTCAATTATGTACTTACATTATCATATATGTTTCCAAGAATTTGTAAATTCAGAGAAGTTCATTATTTGCCCATCCCTTGTCACTTGGGACTTACGTCGCTTGTCAATGATGTAATATCCGCGTATTTATTAGACAGTTGAGCAAATGTACATAAATCGAATCAATGTTATAGCTCAACATGATGAAATGTTAGAATATGATCAGTATGTTATTCAAAACAACAACATATTTTAGCTTTAAATTTAGCCATATTTGTACGTTTATTCAAGTAACCTACTTACTTTGTCAACACTCTCTGTAGGCCTCCTTGACATCTAATTTCACAGTGCATAAATTTCATTATATAGCAGACAAACATGACAATATTATATTGTTGAAACACTCTTTGGTCTCTGCTATAGGCTATGTACCGGTAATAAACCTCTCCAAAACATTCCTGTGAATGATATTTCAATTACAGCCTTTGTTTATCACGCTATGTAATCATGTTCTATAATATAGTTACATGAAATTAGGCCATGTTTATCACAGATGATTTAAAAAAAAGAAAGAAAAAGGATTTCACACTCTAACGCATCATAAATGATCCTGTTTGTAATATCATGTGTAATATATAGATTTGGCAAGAACACTCTGAAGTCATCCACACCTGACACTCATTATTTTCTGTATGTTCACTCTAAACAAGAGCGGCTTCTGATTCCCAGCATGCTTTACTCTCTGACTCTGTGGGAGGGTTGCAGCTGCCAGTCCTGTGCGACTACAGACACAGTGAGTCAGCACATCCTCACATTTTTCATGATTAGTCAGACGAAGTCAAAACCCGTACCAGCCTCTGACAATCACACATGCTGAAAAAAAGTAGTATAAACAGTTTTGTGAAGTAAATTTCACAAATAATAACAAAGAAACAACATGGAACACATTGAATTAATCACATAAACATGTAGAAGTAGTTTAGAAGTAGAAAGACTAGTATTTTCTTGTAAAATCTTTGTTTTTTATTTGTTTTATATTTTCGCCGCTGACTGCACGTGCTCTTCCCCAAACGGACGAGGCATTTATACCCAAGTCCCTCACTCGAGTCGTTTTTGAACCGATTCTCGGGCAGCTGTTTCAGTCATACAAGTGCAGCTGCTGTCTCTTTGAATGGGGAAACATCAAATTCTCCAAAGCTGTTCACCAAGCTTATGATTAAATTTAATATTTGAAATCTGTATCATAATGGTTTTTTTATGCTCAAATAGTGATAAAAAAGGCTTCTGTTTTTCAGGCTGGACCAACCAATGCGCACGTGCAGTCCTAAGCGTCAGTCTTCTAAGATTTTGAAGGTGTGACTTTCTCCCATTCATACGCTGTGTATAAAAATCACATAGGTATGTCCCAATTCGCCTGCTTGTGCACTATTCTATGATGTTTTGTTGTATGTGAGTAGTGTGTTTATACTGAACATTCCAGTGGAAAAAGTGAACTCTTCATGCACTCAACTGTCAAAGGTTTAATTTTCATAGCGGAGTGGGATCCAATGTTAAATGACAAAATTTCCTTATAAAGTTCATACACTGCACGGTTGAGGACATAGTGCATAAGTACACAAGTACACAACTACTGTCTTAGTATAGCCTGGGAAAACCCAGACAACTTCCGGCAAATTTAGATTTGATCTGAAAGTTAGTCGGCAAAGAGCTCACTCAAGCCCATTTCCAATCCGCCGAAATCGCGGCACCAATCAGAAACGTTGGGGCGGGCTTTACACGATGACGACAGCGCTGGGATTTTGAAGCCAACATTACAAAGATGGATGCCGTCGTCAAACATCACTCGTTCGAATCAGCTATCGCGTCTAGTTTAAGCGATTTAAAAAATTCCTTTTCGTTATAACCCGAGCAAAGAACAACACTCAAAGCCTTCATGTCTAAAATATATGTTATCGCTGTCTTACCGACTGGATTCGGCAAAAGTCTGATATACCAGTGTGGCGAGCAGGACGATCGAGGCCGAGGGACGTGAGAGAACGGCGTGAGTGAGGCCGGTCTCGCATCTCTCACGGAGGAGCGGAAGCATAAAAGGAGGAGCGACGACGGTGAAGATCGAGAGAGGACAGGCCTGAATTTTATTTGATTTTTTTGTTTTATTATGTGTGGCGGCAGTCGACCGTGAGGGACTTTGTATTTGTTTTATTTTGTCATTAAAATGTGTGAATGTTCGCCGGTTTCCGCCTCCTCCTTCCCATAACAACGAGCCCCGTTGGTCAATACTAAACGAATGGGTGGGTCTTAGCCATAGACTGTCTTAGCGAGAGCCCTCTGCATACGTCATCTCCTTCATCGCTCTAATTGGTTTTAGGTCTATCCAATTGCGCCAAGAGGCATTTGAGGGACGTCCGTTGGTGACGCCCCTTTGGAAATGATTTGTCTATGGAGCTTTGCCAGACCCTAACTCAGTTTCAACTGAGAAGGGTCTGGTTTAAACCAGGCTAGTCTTAGTAGGTACTACATTTGAATTTGAACTTTGCGACGGTAAAAAAAAGTAAGTTCTATAGGCTATAGTATCAATATGGGTTGTGTGAATGAAATTCGGACGTACTACATTCAACATGTTGCTACTGTCACGTGACCTACAGTACCAGCGTCAGTTGTGTTACTTCACTGCCATTCATAAATCCTCTCCTGTGGCCTCATGGGATAGAAAAGTGTAAATGTGTAAAACATCTATACAGCTCTAATAGAAACACATTCTTTAGTGTGTCCATTCGGCAGTGAGAGCTATTATATTTATGTGTTTTAAAGTTGTGGAGTGTTTTAACTTCGGAGAAGCTCTCTGTGGAAGCAGAAACTGATCTCTGCTCTGATGAAGTGTTCTTATATCTTTTATTATGCTAGTGCATTTTTATATCATGTCATTATTTCCCATCTGTTTAATCATCAAATCCCTCGTTGTAAGTTTGTCATGAGTGGGAACTGATGTCAAATAGTGCAGGCTCCTTTGAAACACTTGCCTGCTGAGAAAATCAGCATTCTAAAATGAATGTCATAGATCAGATTTGTTTTTCCACCAGGTATGCATCAAGGATGAGAGTCTGAAAACCTTTGACTTCTTTAAAGTTGATCATGGGGATGGAAAGTGGAAAAGAGCAGCTTGGACATTCTGCTAAACATCTCATTCTGTGTTCAAGTCATACAGGTTTGGAGCAATATAAGGGTGAGTAAAGGAGGACAATTTTTGTTTTTGGGTGAATTGTTGGATGAACTTCGTTTGTTTTTTAAATACATCATTGTTTCAACACCATATTCCACATTGCCTGTTCAAATAGCAAATGTTATTTGGCAGTTTCCTCAGGGAGAGATATATTTTTTATGTTCTGAATAACAGGTGCTTGAGCAGAAGTCATAGTTTTATTTTAAAAGAAGGTGTCTGCAAAATCTCACGATGTTCTTGTTTTGTAGGCCTCTTGAATGTAAAATCAATGTTTTGGGCATAATAATTCTATGTATGCGCCATCTCATGTCTGCCAACCCTGCTTCTTATTCAGATCACTCCGCACTGCAATCTGTCCCATTGATTGAAACTTTACAGTAACGTTATTTGATTCTCTTGCAATTATTAGCCACAATCACTTTTTGTGGAAGTACAGTACATCTCATTTACTGATAGTTATGTAAGTTGTGCACTTACATGTGCAGAAAAGTTTATCGCACAAAATTTCCACCGGATTTGCAACAATACATAAAACAAGGCTCTAAATGTAATAAATACAGAAAATTATGATGAATCCAAATATTTTGTATCACTTTGTAATATAATAACTTTTTGCAGGATAACTTTATCCCACACAACACACACACACACAATATATATATATATATATATATATATATATTTTTTTATATATATATATAATATATTATTTATATTTAGTATGTTGCACATATAAATACTTGAATAATTATGTATTTATTTAAAAATGCATTTGTATGCCTAGTGATTGAGTCCGGGTTTGGAAAGTTTGTATTGTGTGGAGGAAAAAAAGCTTAATATGTGTATGTGAGAGGCTTCCCAGGAGAGCAGATGTTCTGTTGCATATATTAAAGATTCACAAATTATGACTTAGATATTTTATTTCAGATTAAATGATGGCAAATAATATTCCAGAATATTGTTCCTATTCAGTTTTCTAAAATATAAAATTAAAGAATTTCTAAAAAAAAATAAAAAATAATGCATTGCACAGACTGGGTTAAAATCTATTCTCAATTTTATGAACTAATATCAATTCTTAAATCCCAAGAATCAATATTTTAGCGTTTGCTGTTTTTTAGTGGATGAATAAACTTTGTAGTGCCTTTCATCCATTAAATCGCAATAAGCTTTGAGCTGTGTTACTTTTTATGAAACAGTCTCCGCTTTCAAATTCCGTCCATTTTATTATGAAATTCAAAGCAATAAATACTGTTTAATGTGGCGTGACTGGTCGCTGTAGCGAGTCAGTTATCCTCTGCTTTACTACTAGTTACAGAATGAAATAAACACGAATGAACATCAGAAGGATTGTTAAAGATAAAGTGTCTAGCCTCATGTAATCTCTCAATCAGTTTTTCATCAATAAAACAGCTGGTCAACCAGGGCTGCCCAATCTTATTCCTCAAATTTATAAATCCTAAATGTGATTTAATGAGAAATGTAGATTTATATGCATTTATTTTATTTTTGTTTGTGTGTCATGCCAGAAATATAGAAGACGTTATCGATTTCCACAAACAAAACAAAAATTCAATCAATTCAAGAAACATCTGTTCCAGATCACCTGTTTTATTGATTTTTAAGGTAACTCTGTCCACAGATCATTTTATTTGTTTTGTTTTTTCATAGCTTTTAATCCATAATAAAAGATTATTTGCCAGATTATTGTGAAAACTGTAGAAGTGGCCTCTACTGTTCATCCTCTACTGTTCTGCCACTTCTTCAAGTCTCATTTTTTGATATGGTCAGTGACATTCTAACTCTAGTAATATCATCGTTGTTGGGTTTTGATAAACTCATTGACTGAAGTCGTAAATTCATTGGGAGTTCTTAATGGCAACAAAGTGGAGACAGTGAGTGCGCATTGTACCAAGTAATTGTTGGAACGTAAATGTGGCTGGAGCTGACATTGTAATGCAATTATTACATTATTTAAAGCATGAAGTGTTAAATGGAGTTGACCCCCAGGGAACAGAGAGTTGCTAACCAATTACATCTTAATTGAACATGATCCTGCACATATTAAACCCATCAGCCAAGTGAGGTACATCAATTTCTATTATCCTGACTTAGAATTCGTGATTCACGAGAAAGATTGTGTAAAACCTTGAATGCATCAAATTAAGGCACAACTTTGGCTATCCAGAGCACATCAGGAATGTGTAATATATAATTATATTTTAAGGTTAAACTTTATTTCGATGGTCCACTTTAGACATTCTACTAACCATAAGTAACTTTGCAACTACATGCCAACTAACTATCATTAGAGTATAATGGCGCTTTTCCATTACCAGTACCAGCTTAACTCGACTCGACTCGCATCGGCTCGACTCAGCTGGGCTCGCTTTTCGCTCCGTTTTCCATTACAGATAGTACCTCCGCAATAGTACCAGGTCGTCATAGCGACACCACAGGAAACTGGCGTGACAATCTTCTACGCGACACACACCCGCCGCTACCCACACACACACACACAGGACAATGGAGGAAATCGAGAGTATGCTGTTTTAATAGTAGTAATGGGTATATCACGCAATCTCTGGCCAAACTATTTAAAAATGACGGGGTTATTCAGGATACTCCGTCTGGCGCGTGCAATGATGACGCATTGATGATTCTCTCTGACCAATCAGCAGTCTGCATTGTTTTACGTCACATTTTAGTATCGCCTCAGCTCGCTTAGAACCTCGCCGGAGGTGGTACGAAAAAAAGTACCCGAAAGCAGGTACAGGTACAACTTTTACACAGTGGAAAACCAAACAAAGGCGAGCCGAGTCGAGCCGGGTACTGTGTAGTGGAAAAGCGCCATTAGTTGACTGTTAGTTTAGGGTTAAGGTAAGTTGACGTAGTTGTGAAGTTGCTTATAGAATATCTATTGAGGAGCATCAATATAAAAAAGTGTTAGCAGATATTAAAGGATTAGTTCACTTTTAAAAAAAAATGTTGCTGATAATTTACTCACCCCCATGTCATCTAAGATGTCAATGTCTTTCTTTCTTCAGTCGAAAAGAAATTAAGGTTTTTATGGGTATATAAAATATATATATTTATATATACATAAATATATTAATATATTTATGGGGTTTTGATGAAAACATTCCAGGATTTTTCTCCATATAATGGACTTCAATGGGACCCAAACGGTTCAAGATCCAAATGACTCGCCTTGCTCTGTTCTGTGAGACCTTTTCAACGTAATTGCGTATTACGTGACGTCATGAACGCGCATCACAGAACAGAGCAAGGCGACCATTTGTGCTTATAAAACTTAAACTTTTTTATTTATTTTTGAAATGACCAATCGTTTCGCTAGATAAGACCCTTATACGTCGTCTGGTATCGTTTAAAGCCCTTTGAAGCTGCACTGAAACTGTCATTTGAACCTTGAACCATTTGGGTCCCATTGAAGTCCATTATATGGAGAAAAATCCTGTAATGTTTTCATCAAAAACCTTAATTTCTTTTCGACTGCAGAAAGAAAGACATGGACATCTTGGATGACATGGGGGTGAGAAAATTATTATTATTCTTTTTTATCTTGATGCATGCAAAATTGTTTTTTTCTGGATCCGCAGAAGTGATCTGAAATAATTTACATGAAAAGATGTGTCATGACTTGTGAGTCATCCTGACACTTGATCCAGCAAAATAGTTTGTGAATAAGTATCAAGATAGTCAACAGATTCTTTGAAATAGTAAATAGAGAAGCCCTATTCATATATTTAAAGGCATTTTCAAAGGATTATCATTTTACTAATGCGTTTCAGTCAAGGAGGTGCGATCTGCATTCACAGAGCCGTGTGTCTGGTCTCCTGTGCGTCACACTAATTTGCCGCCGACTGCAATTAAAGCATTCACAAATGAATGAGCCCATGGCCATTTGCTTAAAATGACCAATCACGCGGATATTATCAGGTAGAGTGTATCTGACGCAGTGAAAACAATGACTCATACATAGACCAGGTGTCTCCTGCTTTTCTTACATTCTACAATTGTTTTTCACTTGAAGAAGTCAGTTTTCTGTGAAGTCTAATTTGAATAAATTGGTTTAAAGTAAGACATTCACTTGAAATGAAATGGATATTAATTTGTGGTGGAATAGGTTTCATTTGGTTTTTCATTAATCATTATAAGTTTCTCCTTACCAGAGAGTCAGAACACGTTTATTGTGAATTCAAGCACGACGTGATCAGGAAGAGGTTCGCATAACTTCGCAATATGCATTACTTCATGAACTGCTGCCACACTTGTTCTCAGTTTGAGTATCTTCAAGCATTAAGAGGGAAAAGGCTCAAACCTACACAGATGGGTCCGAGCTATTCAAACATGGTCTCATATTTGTGTGGGCCATGCAAAAACATTGACTTAGCTTCAGTGACCCACTTCAGCTTTAGTGCTGAAGAAACAAAATCCACCTTTTGTCAGTCATTGATTGGCTTGGTTCTGCTTTTTGGCCCTTTTTGTTCAACCATGTTGGCATAGAGCAACCTTTTGAGGTTCCTTTTACGTCTCCCTTGGTTGTAAACCAGAGGAAAAAAAGAAGCAAAGTAAAAAGGAACGGAACGGGTGAAGTTTTATATTGTGCCTTTTGTAAAAGTGCCAAAGCAGCCTCAGTTTTGAAAAGCCCAGCACAAAGCATATTCCTTTATAAACAATGCAAAGTATGGTGGGGTGAAGCAGAAAAGTGCTAAATCCTCTCAAAGAGGGGATGAATCTTTCATGAATGAGACACACTTTCCCGTCTTAAAAGAGCAGAGTGGAACACGCTCTCACACAAACACACACATCTGCACACACTCGACACTTATAAATAAGACGCAGCCCGCGCTCAGACAACAAAATGCGAAGCTGTTTGGATTTCTCCCACTAACGATGTGAATTATAAATGAGACTCTGTAATTTGGAGGAACTTGTGAGCTGGTGATTCCTTATCAAGCTTCAGTTTCTGCTGAACTCTGAAAGAAAAGAAAGAGACCGTTTTTGGGGAATTTGTCATTTTTGATCTTTAAAATTTTTATATAATGCATTAATTCTGGTTCCATTAACCTGTAACATATACATTGAAAAGTTTAGTGTCTGAATTAAAAAAAAAAGAAAGATCTTCCATGCTCACCAAGGCTGCATTTATTTAATCAAAAACCGAGTATAAACATTAACATTTTTATATTAAGTAATTTATTCCGTAAAGCAAAGTTGAATTTTCTGCATCATTACTCCAGTCTTCAGTGTCACATGATTCTTCAGAAATCATTCTGATATGATGATTTGCTTCTCAAGAAACATTTCTCATTAGGGATCAGGATTCTTTAATGAATAGACAGTTCAAAAGAACTGCATTAAAAATATATATTTACTGTCACTTTTAAAGTAAACTTTTGAAAAGTTAGCACGAATACACACACACACAACACCACACACATACATAAAAACTAAAAAAATTGTACAGAATCACAAACAAATGTAGAAAAAACACCATTGGTTGCCAACTTTTTTTAGTTAGTAAATTGCATTATTTTCGTTTTGGGGTAAACAATCACTCTAATTAACTTAAACTTTAAAAAGAGTCCTTTATCATATTACTTCTATACAGTATGTACTATTAGAACCATGATATATTTCTTCAGGAAAGCTTTATTCATCTCATTTGTGGCACCTGCAGAAACTCATTTGCTGTGCAAGACACCCACGTCCACTGGAGTCACGCAATTCTACGAGATGCTATAGTAACCCTTTCTGTTTTCATTACTTTTGTACAGTGCACTTACAACTAATTTCACAGTTGCATGGATACAGGGAAATTTAATTTGAACAGGTAAATCAATTTTGAGTCTCTGATCCACTGTATTTAAATGTAGGACAATGAAAAAAAGAACTTTATTGGACTCATGTCCTGAGGGGTACGCAATGCTGTTATTATTATTTCTTGAGGTTGGGGGGGGGAAGCGTGTCTCAGTTGGTGCCCTGGGGTAAAATAACACATTTCCATCAATAATTGTAAACATTCAAACCCGCTGATTGACTAATGGAAATTCATCTTATTTTATATTGTCTTTAAATTAGGACGCACCTCCCGCAGCCCTCAGTGTAAGCCGGGAACGAGGAGCACATGGATTGCACAAGTGAAGGATTGAAATATTGTTCAGCAGGTTGGAAAAGATGAAGGAAAAATTCAGGGAGCAAAAACAACTCAAAATAAAATGGCTGTCACAAGCTATTGTAGACGCAACACAACTAAGGACACAAAATAAAGGCCCAAATTAATAAAGAAATACAACAATAATCATAGACCTGAGGTATAAAAGAAGTTCACATTTTATTACCATACCACATGGAGGAAAGACAGACAGTGAAATGTTTTTTTAGAGAACTATTGCACTCCGTGGTTAGCCAAGCACTGCTGTGTTCTGAGTCTTCACACTGATCTTCCACAAGAGATTTAAACCGCATTCAACTGCAGTATAGCTGCAAACAGTGAGTGCTGCACTCGGCATGGTGTTCTAGACCACTGTGCCGTGACAGGTTGTCAGGTGTGCCATGGAAAATTAAAACATTCCAAAAAAGAAGTAAAACGAAAGGATATATCATCGCTGGCTGGGCGCAAGTATCTCTATATAGATTAGTGCAGGTATGATGTAGGCCAAAATGCGGAAACAAGTTAGCTTAAGTTAACTTCTGATTCCATCGTCCCAAAGTCATTGGGTTTTTTGAATGGGTTTTTGGTTAAATGGCTGAAGTAAGGTCTGTGAAATTTAAAAGAAAGTCCAAATGAGTGAGAGATCATCGTCACACTTTGAAGCTGCACAGATGTCGCTACTCCTCTGGTGTTTCTCTGTCTCTGAACAATACTGCTGGAATACTTATTTTAACCTAGAGATCTTACAAAGTCTCATCAAAAACAATACAGCTTTGCTGAAGCATTAAAACTTAAGCCTAATCATCAGTTCAAGCCCTGTGGTGCTGCAGTGCATATTTGTTTCACAAAAGGACATTTCCTTGACTTCAATATTCAAAGTAAAAATAGTTATGTTAAACAAGAACAGTATTTGATGTTAATTAGCGCTTAATTTAATCTGTTTTGATTTATAAAAACCGATTGAGTGCATGAGTGCTCAGTTTCAGGAGGAGAGAGAGACTGCTCAGCTGCAGAAGAGACATGTAAGAGGAGGAGCAGAATGTGGGCGCTCTTTCCTCTTTTATTTGCCCATACATGCATTTTGTCTCCTAATTCCCACCTCTCTGGTTTGAAATTTACATTTCCCCTTCCCCACAGGGCGGCTGATGGATGCAAAATGGCATCTGAAGACACAGACGGCTCAGAAACAAAGGCTGCTGAGTGCCGCCCAACTAGAGAGCATACAGCAGTGTATAGGGCACTGAACTGTAGTCATCAGAACACCCTTGATGAAGAGAAACAGGTGAATGAATACAGATAGTCTTCTAAAGTCATATCATAGCTTTGTATGAGGAACTGATTGACATTTAAGTCATTATTCAGAGGTAGTGTCCGGTCTCTTTTCATTTGCATGTCTGCAATCAGTTATGTGAGGGGGGAAAATATATGTGTGTGTGCGTGTGTAATATATATATAATATATATATATATATATATATATATATATATATATATATATATATATATATATAATTTTATATTAGAGTAGTCAATGTGCTGCTTGTATAGCAGTATACTGTCCTCTGAAAATAACTCAACATATACAGCCATTGTCAAAATAGCTGGCAACAAAAGTGAGTACACCCTAAGTGAACATTTCAAAACTGTGTCCAAAGTGTCAATATTTTGTATGAGCACATTGTTATCTAGCACTGCCTTAACCCTCCTGGACATGGAGTTCACCAGACCTGCACGGGTTGTGGCTGGGATCCTCTTCCACTCCTCCATAATGACACCATGGAGCTGCTGGATGTCAGACACATGGCACTTCTCCCCCTTCCGCTTGAGGATGCCCCACATGTGCTCAATAGGGTTCAGGTGGAGAAGTACTTGGCCACTCCATCACCTTCACCTTCAGCTTCCTCAACAAGGCAGTTGTCATCTTGGCGGTGTGTTTGGGGTCGTTATCATGCTGTTCGGCCTAGTTTCTGAAGCGAGCGCATCATGTTCTGCTTCAGAATGTCACAGTACATGTTGGAATCCATGTTTCGCTCAATGAAGTGCAGCTCACCAGTACCAGCAGCTCTAATGCAGCCCCAGACCATGATGCTACCACCACCATGCTCGCCTTTAGGCAAGACACAATTTTCTTACTCCTCACTAGGGTATCGCCACACATTCTGGACACCATCTGAGCCAAACACGTTCATCTTAGTCTCATCAGGCCACAGGACATGGTTCCAGTAATTCATGCTCTTGGACAGGTTGCTTTCAGCAAACTGTTTGCAGGCTTTCTTGTGAGCCAGCTTCAGAAGAGGCTTCCTTCTGGGACGACGGCCATGCAAACCGACTTGTTGTAGTGTGTGGCGTATGGTCTGAGCACTGAAAAGCTGACCTTCCACTTCTTCAACCTGCTGGCAGAACTCATGCTCTTGACTCGACTTCTTTGATTGACTCTTGCGAGGCCTGTTCCAAGTGGAACCCGTCTTGGAAAACCTCTGTATGACCCTGGCCTGTACTGTACCTCGGTTTCAGGGTGTTACCAATCTTCTTATAGCCTAGGTCAGAGGTCTTCACTCCTGCTCCTGGAGAGCCACTGTCCTGCAAAGTTTAGTTCCAACCCTAATCAAACACACCTGAATCAGCTCATCAAGCACTTCAGAATCGCTTGAGTATTCAAAGGCAGGTGTGGTGAAGCAGGTTGGAACTAAACTCTGCAGGACAGTGGCTCTCCAGGAGCAGGAGTGAAGACCTCTGGCCTAGGTCAACTTTTTGGAGAGCAACAATTCTAATTCTCAAATCCTTAGAGAGTTTTTTGCCATGAGGTGCCATGTTGAGAGAATTGTACTCAAGGCAAAAAATTTAACTGCTCTAATACAAGATACACAAATTTGTATGGACCTGTCTAGCAGACAAAAACATGAAAATGATGAATAGGACATGTGCCTTTGCATGGTTAAACGAAGTACAGCTATTATCACTTAGGGTGTACTCACGTTTGTTGCCAGCTATTTTGACAATAATGGCTGTATGTTGAGTTATTTTCAGAGGACAGTAAATATATACTGCTATACAAGCAGCACATTGACTCTAAAATATATCCAAATTTAATTTCTATAGTATTGTCTCTTGAGAAGATATATTAAAATGTTTGCTGAAATGTGAGGGGTGTACTCTCTTTTATGAGATACAATATTTTACTGCTTGTCTTTAATATATATTTTTTACTTATATTAGTTAGGCTAGTAGTTTTAAGCTGTGGTATGGAAATTGGAATAGAGAATTGGGAATTTTTACTTGTGTCTAAATTTTTTGTTTAGACACTGTCCATTGGCAGGTGTGGCAAAAAGTTAGTTTTAATAAATACTTCTCTTTAGAAAAGAAAAAAAGATACATCAAGAGTAGAGCTGCACAATTCTAAATAAATTGAGGATCATATTTTTTTTGTTTCAAATAGAGATTGAAATTCTCCTGTTGTTCTGAACAAACAACTAAACAAAATAAGTTATTTGAAGTTCTGGCAAAAGGGTTTCATTAATTGGTGAGCATAGAGAAAAAAAAAATCTTACAGACCCCAAACTTTTGAACAATCGATGTGGGTTTGTGTCCTGTCATGTTCTATGGTTCCCTGTCTTGTCTATTAGTTATCCCAGGTGATTCTCATTTCCCACACCCCTTGTTATCTTGTCTAGCTCGTTTGTCCCTGATTTAAGCCCTGTATTTCAGCCTTGTCTTTGTGAGTTCTTGTTTAATGTTTGACTGTTAATGCTAGAGTTGGTTGTTCCTGTTCTTGAATCCTATGCCTGAGTCCTGTATCCAGTCTGTATAGTTTGTTGTCTGTTAAATAAAGCGTGTGCTGCATTTGGATCCTGCCTCATCCATGCTTCAACCGCATTACAATACATACTTCTAAAAACTTGGAATATAGTGCTCGTATTGTATGGACTTTTTTTAATGTTTTTTGGGCACTGTCATTGTCATTATGTCTCCCCTTTTTAATGAAGGATTTACTTAAGCAACATGATGTTTCAACATGAAGTATCTGTGTCACCAGGCTTGATAACTTCTAGTGCTGCAAACAGATAGACGTGGCAATGGGTTTATTTGCCCACATCAATTGTACCATTAAGCCGCTAATCTGAAAACATCCTTCATGCTCTTTCCCAGGTACACAATTAGCATTTAATGCCTGTTAGCGGTCCAACACATACGTTAGCACTCAGAGACTTTACCTTGGGAATTTGTACTTGGCTGAACAAAATCAATGGCACAAGTTACTGTATGTGGCTTTGTGGTCAAATGTGAAGTATCAGCATTGTATTACACATTTCTGTGACTTTTTGGCTTCATTCTTTGAGGACAGAATGAGGACGAGTGGGTCGTTTTATACTGTTTTATCACTTTGAGAGCATTCAGCCTTGACAAACTGGGCAGCCCAGGCACTAACAACGACTTCAGATGTATGAGCGTAACATTTTACATAGAGCATATTTTAAAAGTCCCTTGAGACATTTTTAAATGTCTTTAAAGTGGGGATTGAGTGATGTTTGCTGTTCTCTTGCCCCCTTCACTTTATCCCCTCACATAGCCATAGTTTTCTCTGTTGTCGGCGTAGCATCTTTAGCAGAGCCTTTCATGCTGTTGTCAGTGGAGCGTTACGAGTCGACAGCAGCGTTCAGCCGAAGAGGTTCAAGGCCATTATGTGACGATCTCTGCAACTCAGAAAAAAAATCTGAGCCAGTCCTACACTGCACCAAAATAAACTAAAAAAAGGTTAGGTAATAAGCTACATCCTTTTCTTTTATGATGGTGTTGCAAAACTGGAAATAAAAACCAAGCTGTGCTTATCAGCTGTGCAAAATTCTTGTTTTATAGCAGTGTGGGGTTCGTCCTGTTGGGGGGCACGGAGGAAGTGTGAAAAAGGTTTCGTGGTGAAACTAATTTGTAGTGAAAGTCACCGGGCATCATTTTGCGATGTGAGAAAGGTGAGCATGAGCAAAAAAGTCATCTTGTTTTAGTTTTTTTCTATCTTTCTTTCAATTTTACATGTGGAATTAAATGTATATTTATTTTTACAATAATGTCCTAGTTGCATTAACTAACACAGCTCTCTGAAATGCTTGATTCTGATTGGTCAGTCGTGACATTCCGAGTTCAGTTAAATGAATATTTAAAGGGGTCATATAATGCCATTTTTGTACAAGCTAATATGATTCTTTAGGGTCTAAATTAAAAGTTTGTAATATACTTTAATTAAAAATTCTCATTAGTATTGTAAGAAAACACTTAGGCCCCGTTTACACGAAGGGAAAACGCAGATATTTCCCTGCGTTTTGGCCTCTCGTTTACACGAAAACCCCGTTTTTATCACAGAAAACGATTATTTCTAAAAACTCCGGCCAAAGTGGAGATTTCTGAAAACGCCGGTTATGTGTCGCCGTGTCAACTGGGAGAAACGGGGTTTTAGGTTCTCTCGTGTCGATTCTGAGGATTCTGATTGGCTTTATCCTTCTCCCTACACTGCCGCCCATCGGTTTGGCATAGTTATGATGCCGCTCGCGGCGTATTTGTGCGGGTGTGTGCACGATGTTATTATTGAAAACGAAGGGGAGGAAAATATTCGTTTCTCTAAATACCCGGCTATGTGTAAACGTAGCCTTATTTTACCTGGTCAAATACAGCTCTGTCTTCAGCACGCCGTTTAAGTGCATATGCCTTTAAATGATAATGAGCTTTGCTGACTCCGCCCCTCTGTTCTGTGCGTACACCGTTTGTAACACAAAAACCATAACGCGTTGTTCATTATAAACGTGGGATTTATGAATTATATTGAGAACGTCGTACATAGAAAACATGCCATAATGTTCCCTGAGTGTAAACCTTAGCCGCATTCATCGTGAAGCTAGCGATTTGCAAAGATTAATATAAATATTAATATAAAGGTTAATAAAACGCTACACTCACTTCAGTTCTTCTGGAGGTGCAGGAACACGTATAGTTGGTATCGATTCCTTTTTTCAGGAGCAGCTTCTTAGCAAAACCAGTTTTATACTGACCCTCGTTTATAAAGCAGTCTGGTGTGTGAAATGATTCACGCAAACATGAAAGCATTGACGACGTTGATCGTCGGTAATATTCCCTTCTAAAACAATCTCAGCCACTCTGTGTCTTCAGCGGTTCGGATTTAGGAGCATTAATGACTGCTGTGTTCCTTATTGCACCCAAGAGAACACCACTTCCCTTAAACTCCATTCTGCTCATAGACTGTGCTGCTCCAGCGTACTTTTCGGCACAACACCCGTCCGCGCGCGCATGATTGACAGCTTGCTCACGAACGAGGGCGGGTCTGTGTTGAAACGCTGCTGTCAATCAACAATCGTGGGATGGGCGTCCGAGCCTGTGACGTCACAGGCTCGAACGGCTCAATTTGAGGCAGGGGAAAACATATAAGAAGATTAAAACAAAATCACTGGATGGATTTTTATCATTATATGATCGTTGTATACAGGCACTGCCAACACACATTTCAGTACAATCAACTTGTAAAAGTGCATGTGTCAGAAATACCCCTCTACACACTAACGGAATCCCAGGAACTAGAGCCAAACAGATGTTTTTAGAAACCTTAAAACCAATTTATTTAGTTATAGTTTACTCAGTAAAAATTAGGGCAGTTCTCCCCACGATAAATAAATAAACAATGTTTTACAATGGAATCAAATCTGTTCCCAAACAACAATTGTCCAAACTGCTCTTTAAGCCGACTGTTTCGGTCAACCCAGGCCGGAAGTGTGGCGATCGCGAGGCACCGGGGTTCCCTGGAGGCGTGGCCAGATGCAGACGTGTCAGAGCAGGGGATCCCGGAAGTAACGTCTTCGCCACCGGCAGCGGGACTCCTCCGATTCAAACAAGAGAGATTGCGGACATCAAAACAAAACAAAACAGAAAGCAGCAGAGCTTAAACTCATTCATGGGCCAGTACAGAAAAACTACTTTCCTGTCCCGGATGGAAATTACGCCTTTCTCTCCCACTCTCTCGAGTCGTTTGGCAGGCGGTCTGGTTCCGGCGTGGCTAAGTGGCTTTCCTAGAAGGAATCAACAAGAAAAAGGTCCTCAGCAGAAGCGGCTGCAGCGAGCGCTAGACCATCAGCATCAAGCGATGGATTACGAGAGGAAGAAAAAGAACGTCCCTTTCTGGGAATACTTGCGTGCGTTGTATACTCGTGTCGTCGATCGATCGTGCCGTTTGCCAGTCGAGGAGCACCCGCGTAGGGAAGAGAGAGATCAGTGTCCGGACAGCGCACCCATGGTAAGTTTCAGTCACATTTTATAGGGTTGTGAGTTCATAATTATGATGATCGGGAGGTGTGGCAGCTATTCAGTCAATGGGGATCACCTGTAGTAGTCCATTACATACCACACCCACAGTAGGCTTCCGACAAAACAATAGCAACCACACGTGCTCATTATAAACATCCATCACACGTGCTCCATATTTTTACACACAAAACACTGCACGCAGGATCTCACTGCAATCGAAATCAAACGATGACAAATGACAAAGTAGCCATACTATTCCTCAACCCACTTTACATTTCCCCATCTGACACATGTACCATTATATGACCCCTTTAAATATTTCAAATCTGTCATCAATTACTCACCCTTATGTCGTAACAAACCCCTAAAACATTCGTTCATCTTCGGAACACAAATGAAGATATTTTTTAATGAAATCTGAGAGCTTTCTGTTCCTCCATTGACAGTCTACCCAACTACCACTTTCAAGGCACAGAAAAGACATAATTTAAGTAATCCATGTGACTCCAGTGGTTTAACCTCAATTTAATAAAGTGAGTGTATTGTTTGTGCAAAAAATTGTTAATTTGTCACTAATTTACAAAATATTCTGTCAAATTTCATTAAAAGATCTTCATCTGTTTTCCGAAGACGAACTAATGTCTGAAGGGTTTGGAACGGCATGAAGACGAGTTTTAATGACATTTTTTTTTTTTTTTTTTTTTGGTGAACTATCCTTTTAAAGTGCGTTAATGCCATGTCGGAATTACCGAAATTACGAGATTCTGATTTGTAAAAAGCGTTCACATCCTCATAGAACTTGTAATTACACCTTGAAACCTGAGAAATTTTCTGAGAGCTCTGACTTGTACCACATGATCGCTGCAGATTTATTTTGGAGTTGATTTTGTTGCCATAGAAATGTGTAATTCCGAGGACGTGAAGAGCTCCAAGTAGAACGTCACATATTGTCATCTCGTAATCATGGTAATTGCATGGCTTGAATGCAGAATTATTTCCTGATAATGACTATTGTCAAAAGCAACGCTGTGTAAAGGCCCATTCACACCAAGGATGATAACTATAACAATAAAAAATGTCTAAATATAAATAATAATCGACATGTTAAACAATCAAAACATTGCCAGCCAATCAGAATCCATCCTGCTTTAAAAGCTCCAGCATTTAAAGTGGCAGGCAACAAAAATGAAGTGTGCTTACAAATAACATAGCATTATTGTATATTGGTGTGGACGCTAATATAGTTATGTCCATCTTTTTTTAACTTGGTCGTTCAGGCTCAAAGCTGCATGCTAGGAACTGTTTTTGTTCAGGGAACCTTTGCGTTTAAAAAGCTAATTATTAATTTACTTATGTAGAAAATAGCCATAAGTAGGATGATGTAGATGTACATCCAGCCGATTATTAAAGCAAAATAAATAGTATCCTGTACTTAACTAACAATGAGCAATGCATTTGTTACAGTATTTATTGATCTGTTAACGTCAAAACAAATTTAGCTAATCATTGTTGGTTTATGTCAGCTCAATCCATTATTAACAGATCCAATGTTTTAATAATTTTAATAATGTTAAGTAATGTTGAAATTAACATGAACTAATGTTAATATGCTTTTAGAAGTATTTTTCGTTGTGTTTATTAATGTAGTTAACTAGTGTTAAAAACACCTTAAAGTGATACCAATATTTATATTAGATGTTTGTAATAATTCCAATTAAAAAAAACTATTTACTGATAACAGTGACAAACAAATCAATGAGAAACACTGTTGCCAGAGACTGTAATCGAGTACTTCACACTCACTTTGACCCGGTCATTCAGCAGATGCAGGCAGTTTTCCACTTCAGAGCTCACAACATTCAAGCCTTCAGTCTTGCCTCATTGGACAGCAGATCAATATTGAGATTGTAGTCATTCAGTGGTGATCAACCTGCAAGTAAGGACAATCTGGACACAAGCCACTGTCCTGCTCGTGCACTTACAGTATGAAACTTATTTTTCCTTGACTCCTTCAAAAGACTTCACAAACAGCTAACATTGCAACTTTTTCTGGCCAAAAAACACCTTCTGTATTTAAACGTGAAGACAAGAAAGTAAAGGCCTGTTCACACCAAGATGAATGTTTGATGTGAAAATACATTTCTTATTATTATCAATGTTGAAAACAGATTTTGCTGCTGAAAATGTATCTAGAAATTGTGATGACTATCAAAAAGTGTGTGGTAAGTAAGGTTTAAAAATAAAATAATAGTTTTATGTAGCGGGGATGTATAAAATTGATTTTAAAAATTACAGCAAAGAATTTATAATCTTGCAAAAGAGTTCTATTTCAAATAAAAAGCTGTTCTTTTGAACTTTCTTTTCATCAAAGAATCCTACTGTTCCCACAAAAAAATATTAAGCACCATGTTTTCAACATTGATAATAAGAATCATTACTGAGCACCAATAATAATTGATAAAAATTTTGCAGAAAATCAGCATATAAGAATGATTTCTGAAGGATCATGTGACAGTGAAGACAGGAGTAATGATGCTGAAAATTCAGCTTTGATCACAAGAATAAATTACACTTTAAAGCAACACTATGTAACATTGTTTACCTTAAAATAATGTTTCCAAAATCTTATCAGTGGTTCATCAAGTTGTAACAGGGTGAAAGCAGTGGTGTAGTCTACGTGATACGCAGGTATACGCCGTATACCCACTAGAAAATGTCAAGGATTTCCGTATACCCACTAGGAAATGTCAAAGATCTCCGTATACCCACTTTAAAACGCGTGAGGATTCGTAACAACATCGTTTTGTGAAAGAATTTTCATTCATAAATTCACTCCGCCGTGACGTCTGTGTTTGCGCAGCGACACGGATCGAATCGCGGAAGTAACAAATGTAACAAATAACCTAGGCTACTGTAAAGAGCGGAACGTCACGCAATTTAGCCATTTTTGAATGAATAAATCAAAAGTAGGCTAATGATAGAATCAAATCTCGATATTTACTAAGTGTCTATGAATATTAAAGCTCAAAAAGACTGCTATTGAAATAAACTCTGAATGTTCTGCGTGTTTCTGTGAATGAGCGCTCAATGTGTGCTCTACTACACACTGAACACTACACACTGAACACTACACACTGAACACTACACACTGACGCGCGCGTGACACTCGTGGTGTTTTCATCTTCTATGAGGAGAACATGCACACATTTGAACTTCATTGCAGAGCTTTTATGAGAGTCACTTCACAAGAATTTTACCATTTCTTTTGATAAAACTACCGTCGTTCATTCGTATCATATACACACTCACAAACTTTAAAGTCTTCATGACAACCTGTCAAAATCAAAGTTTTGTATAACTTAAAATATAAAATATAACAGAAATATTTTACTATTGCACAGTAGAGTATACTTCAAGTAGGCCTAATAATAATAATAGTTTATTAAAACACAGAAGCTCAAATGTCTTTAATTTACAACCCACCAAAATAAAAGTTTGTAGATAAATTAAGTAACTAGAGGGAATTATGAAAGAAATTGCATAGTAAGATGTACTTTTTAAAATAATAATAATCATATCTATTAAAACACAATTCTAAAGGAATATCACACAAGTTTTTAAAAAGTACATTTTTATTTGTGTTTACAATGTTTAAGTATTGTAATTGTCAGCTGATAAAACCTGTGCTTCAGCGACCATATATTCATATAACATCTAAGGCTAAATGTGCCCAAAAAAAAAAATTCTTTGGGGGATGGGGCTGGTATATCACAGTATACTCACTACAAAAAACTAGACTACACCACTGGGTGAAAGGCACTTCTGCCATAGCCTGACGGGGTCTGTATCGCTTTTACTGGCACTATGTAACTTCGGGGTTCGGGTAGGAACCCGACCACAAAAAGAACTACAAAATTCGACTGCTTTACGTCAAGCACAACAATAGTCATTATTTCGTTTTTCTTAGTTTCTGATGTTGCAATACATCATCCTTTCATGAAATCATGTAACATACTCTACCTTGTCTGTGGACATCGTTCATTCTAAAGGCGGTGCTGGATAAACAGCGAGCGTGCGTGCGACGGTAGGCTAAATTATTTACGACGGCGGCAATGGACAATTTCGTTTTCAACCAGTAGGGCGACCGATGAGGAAAAGTTACTTGGTGTTACTTTAAAATAGCCTATAATAAAATAGAAAATGGTTATTTTAAATCGTAAAAGGGGCTGGATTTCCCAAAACCTTCTTAATGCTACGTCGTTCTTAAGTTATACCTTAAGCAGTACCTTAGCGGTAATACGTGTACTTAGTACTCTCTAATTATACCTTCTGTAAGTCATACGTTCGGAAGGTTGGTCTGGACCACTCTTAGCTTTACCTTATCACTGTTAACAGCTGGCCACCACTGAAAAAAAAAAAACTCAGTTTAAACTAATATAATTCTGAAGTTAATAGAGTGCCAAAGTTATGACGTCACTTTGTAGGACAACTCGGAAGTTAGCGGCGCATGGGTTCCCTCGATCGAAAAGCCATGCATTTTCCCCATAGACTTTTGGAAAATCACAAAAAATAAGATATGTGTTCAACAAAGAGTTGTGACCCTTACACGTTTTGTCTAACAAGTTAATCCAAAATGTATACATTTTGAAGCATAAATAAAGCCGTCAGATTTAAAATGCTAACACAATAAAGTTAAAAAACCACAAGCAGGTTATAACTGGTGTGTTTTTATGTCATAGATCAGAATGTGAAAATATTTAGAGGCTTTGTTAACCACAGACCTTATTTCAGGCGATTTAGCAAAAACCCATTCAAAAAACCCATAGACTTTGCGAGGGAACCGGAAGTGCTAAAATGCTAACTCACTTCCGCGTTTTGGCCTACAAAGTGACGTCATAACTTCGGCACTCTATACACCCAGTGTTCAATTGGGCTAGTTCAAGTGTTTTCATGCAAATAAAAAAAATTACATTACACTGATTGTTGTTAGCTTTGTAATTATATTATTCAAAGGTACATTGGCTGGCAAACCATTAGGCAGTAAAGAGTCTATTTAAAGGGAATGATTGTTGGGCAGTTTGCTCAAACTATGGCAACGATACAGCGAATAGTTGTGCTAAAAGATGGCGTCGTCAGCAGAGCGCTTTCAAAGGCCAGTGAAAGCATACCGTCAGTTAAGCACTATTCGGACGTTAATGTTTCTCATGATCGTACGGTATTTTCAACATTTACGGGGGTTAGTGGGTGATTTTATTGTGTTTTTCTCCCACCACCCGCGTAAAAATCCCCGGCCAAATTACCTACTGTTTTTTCAAACTTAAAGGGTACCTATCATGGAATTTTGAAAATTACCTTTCATGTAGTGTGTAACATAGATCTAAGTGAACAAAAACATCCTGCAAAGTTTTAAATATGAAAGTTCACCATATACAAAGTTATTGTCTCTCAAAAGTAAGAGTCGACTCTGAGTCGCTGATATGAATCGATAGATGAACGATGCACTTTCGTACGTCACTTGCACAAGTTATTTGAATTCGACACGCCCACTCAGTGCGCGCGCCGAGCAGACAGAGAAACCTGACAACAACATGTCGACGAGACTCTGTTCTGAAGTGCGAATCAAAAGCAAACTTTTTTTTTCACTGCCCAGGGACTCAGTGGCTAGAGTTTATATTTACAACTATACCACACAAGTATAGCCACCTTGAGCTGTGTTCGCGTTATTTTAATGACGATCGCTTCACAAACACAAATGCTGTGTGGATTATGGTGTATTCGCGAGTCGCCTGATACTGAAGGAACGTTCAATACCAAGTTTATTTGGATCAGCTTCCTCCTCCGAATCACATCCTGTAAGTACTATTAATAATTGTTGCTTTTATGTGTGTGTGTGTGTGTGTGTGTGTGTGTGTGTGTGTGTGTGTGTGTGTGTGTGTGTGTGTGTGTGTGTGTGTGTGTGTGTGTGTGTGTGTGTGTGTGTGTGTGTGTGTGTGTGTGTGTGTGTGTGTGTGTGTGTGTGTGCGTGCGTGTGTGTGTGTGAGAGAGTGAGAGTTACGCTCAGCAGCTTCTAGGTCTCCGATGTCATTTTTTTGTTTTTTTGAAATAATGTGAAATTATGTGAAGCGTATTTGTAGTACTGCAGTGCTTTATCAATATGTTTAAGCTTTGGGCTAACGCAAAATATAACTGACTGGGTCATCTGACCAATCACCGCCGATTAGCGTCACGCAAAGGAGGGGTTTGGACAAATGAGTCGTCAAACGAATCATTAGGGAGTCGGTGAGCAAATCAGGTAACAATAAATGCATATTATAAGACAACAAAAGTGTTTTTTGTCATTGCATGCATGTAAAACTGTTGTTGGGGACTCCCAGAACATTATTAGGAACATTTTAAATGCCATAATAGGTACCCTTTAATACAAGTAAAAACAAAAATGTTTAAATGCTAACTAGCAATCCAGCTCTTCTAATGTTTCTCTATTCAATAGCTAATGTGTCTTTGGTGGGCATATCACGCCTCGTTCAACATTCACCTTACTTTGACCTGGTCTTTACCTCAGCTACCCTGGGGCTGATCCACACAGCTGCTGTAGAGAAAGTCACTGGCTGTCAAAGCTCAGGTCTAACTCTGTGGCTGTTTGAACCCCAGTCGACGGAGGTCTGCACGCTCAACAATGAGGGCAAAGCTAAATGTGCATCGTTCACGGATTTATGAAATGTCTTTGGAGATGTCAGCCCATGCATTTAACGCTGGACTAACCAGATTCACGTCAGTTCTGCTTTGATCTTTTTTTTTCTCTGGAGGAGCCCCAAGGTAAAGCCATGTTAGCAGAAACTTTCAGGGTCAATAATAAAGCTACAATAGCTTCAGGTGAGGTCTGACGTCCTGCTGGTGTTGAACACCACTACGGTCAGCCGTCCTTTGACGTCAGTGGTGATTTTTATCATCCTGAGACTGAAAATACCCTTCAGAGGTTCTTGTCTGAACAATAATGTTGGTGCTCCGCTAACCACGATGAACAGGACCACATAGTTGAAAACATTTGTTTGTTATATTCATGTAAGATTCATTCTCTGACTCTTAGAATTAATTATGGAACATTTTTGCTGCTGTGCCTTTAAGACTTGTGAGTTGTGGCTTTGCTGACTATTGTTTTGTGCTGCACCATCCTTCATTAGCATCCAATTTAAAAAGCCTGTATCGCATTCAGGGCTCCTGTGGCTATATGGGAAACTTGGAAATATATATTTTTAAAGTTGTCATTTTCATAGATTTTTCTGGTTGTTATATGTTTTTATTATTGCTAGATATTTAGTATTCCATTCATCCATTCTCCAAACCGTATCCTCTCTAGGGTCACAGGGTTGCTGGAGCCTGTAGGTATTCAGATGTTCTGTATTTATCCAACATTTAATTAGATGCATATGTGTACTGATAAATAATTTAATTAGTTCATAAGTTGTAATTTCATTGGCCAAAATGTGTAGGAACCCTGAACAATGTTTCTCTCTATCTATATACAAAGTTCTGTTATGAAACTGGAACAGGCTAATAGGTCCTTAACTCAATCTTGCAATCACATCATTCTCTATAGGCCACGGCTGATTGGTTCCTGCTGTATTAGTGGCCAATCAGCTCGCTACTCAACCTTCAAATACTTTAGCGTTTACTGGTGTATAGCAGTTGCAGTGTGTTTCAGAAACCCTCCACCTTCCCTAGCTCCACCTGTATAGATCTGCTGCAGGTAATTCTATCTATCTGTCATATATCTGTCTTTCTTTTTATCTATCGTTCAGTTTATCTGTCAATCTCATTTAACTTCCTGTGGTATATGTGTTGCACACAAAGGAATATCCAGAACAGCATGTATTTTACTCTTATCATTTGTTGTGGTGTTGTTGATTTGTAAATGTGGACATCATTTGTTCAAATATGTTCAGTTTTCCGTTGTAGCTTGGTTTCAATAAATGTTCTCTTTGAACTGTGGAGGAAGTTTGAGTTCTGTAAGACACAGAACGTGTTCATAGTCCTCTTTTATTTGAAAAGATCAAGGCAAATTTGATTCCTCACAATATGACCCCTTCAAGCTACTAAAACTCAGAAGGTCGAGATCTACTATATAACTTTACACAGAGTTCCTCTCAGGTTGTTCCTTGACATTTATCCTCCAAAGCTATTTAGCGCTCTCCAGGCACACACCCCATCTCAGTTCTCCTTATAAAAGTCGATTTTCATTCCGTCTCTCAGTGACCATAAATCTCTGATTCAATGCCTTGGGTCGTGTAGGTACATTCTCATTTTCACTGACCCTTTCTTACCTTCATCTCCTGTCCGTTGCTTCCTTCCTCATTAGAGCTTTCCATCTGCTGAAACAGGGCTTTGAGATCTCTACTCTCCTAGTCCTCTCTCTCTCTCTAATCTCTATTCCCTGTCGTGATGTTCAATCTCCCTCGTAGTCTAGAGAAGGTCTTCCTCCATCTGTACCATCTCCCTTTTTTGCCCTTTTAATTCTCCTTGATCTGCAATATCTCTGCTTTTAATAAGCGTGATCATTCTCTTTCTTCTAGTAGAAAAACCTAGGAGTCATTTAAGAGTTACTCGAAACTGGTGGGAATATGCCACGGTTTGGCAGCATTCAGCTCGTCACGTATCGGTTTCATTTCTGTTCTTTTTGTTGTGGTGGCTTGTATCTTGTTTTCTGTCTCTTTTAAATCATCAGAGCGCTTATACTCTAGAATTCTTTATGTTTGCTGGAGAGAAAGACAGGGGAGGGCTGCTTTCTGAAGGATGCATGTTGCAAACTTTAACACAAAAAACATTCTTGGTCGCCTTTGGTGTATTTCTGTGCCTAACAAAAGATGTCAAAAGTCTGCGCCCGACAAAAGATCGTCAAACATCACCAGGAACAAAGATGTTGCTTTTTAAACCTGAAAGTCATTTGGGAATCAAAGCAATGCTCCAGGTTGAGTTGGACAGAATTTTGTTTACAGTCTCGTATCATGCGACATGTTCATTTTCCATTGCATCTGATTACGCAAGTTCTCTCTGTAATTTTTATTTTGATGCAACAAAACCAAATGATTGAAACATAAATGAACAAAACCAATGTTTTTATGACTGATACCAAATACCGATTTTGTATTACTTTGTATTATTTTGCAAGTGCCAAGTACACATGTGTAGTGCCCACATGACGTGATCGTTTTAGTAAAATGAGGGAATGAATAATTAAACCGTGTGCACGATTTACTTAAAACGAAGAAACTAATTAGTAAAACATGCTGACATATAAGTCGTGGGAACAACTTGTTAATTCATAGCCACAATACCAACTAGCAGTTAAACGAGTGGTAATCTTTCTTAATTATCCATTTCGAGATTTAGACTAATCTACCATTTTATGTAACTGACTTTAAAATGTTAGGACCAGCCTTAAGAAAAACAAATATATGACTTACTTTTAAGACTAGACTAAGCAGTTTGTGCAACCCGCTACAGGTTTTGATGCCCAGTTCCGATTTGGAAAAGCTTAGGATGAAAAGGAAGTAAAAATTATGATTCGCAATGAACGCAGATGAAATGATGATACAAGCTTTTTCGTTCCACACCATTTTTAAAGGTCAGCAAAACATCGGGTTGAGGCTTTGTCGAAAAGACAAATCATCATTCCCCATAGTCGCTTATTGAATGGTGTACGACTCACATTGACGGGAATATCCGATCTGGCCGATCTGGCAGACGCAAATGCTCGTTTCTGATTCATTTCAGATTTATTAGATTTAGGCCTGAAACCGATCTGAGAATATCGGAATCCATTTTTTCCTGGTTAAACGTTCGTAGTTCATATCCGATCTGTGCCACATGGGAGGAAAACAATTGGGTCACATGAACCATGTAATGTAAACACTGCCTAACATACCAAACACCTCGTGTTCTTATGACAGTCGGCTTTGACGCAAATTGCCTCTGAAAACTTACTTACAAGTGATAGAAAGCTATCAGAGACTTCTGCACCACATTATTGTCACCATGCTCAAAAACTTTCATACAATTTGTCGACTGTCCGGAGCTGGGCTATCAGTTTCAGGGTCACACCACAACAGGCTCTGAGTGGGCCTGTGAATAACTAAGAGTCTGATTGGGGATGACACTTCTTAGATGGGGACAAATGGTGGGCTGGGCCCTCGGCTTGCTTCCACTGACCCTGACACAACTCCTTTTGTGGTGCTGCAAGGGGTGGGTCACCTGTGTTTTTTTTTAAGAGAAACAGATTAAAAGGTTAATGGATTCAGTTCAGAAGACCTGCCAATCCTTTGCAGTGGGCACACTAGTGTGAGGACAGATTTGTTCGGCATTTTGATGCAGGATGAGGATGTGCAGTGCCTCTGCTGCCCCCTTTGGGCAAATGTGTGACATTACAAGCTCAATACATAGAGACGGGAGCAAGCAACAAATATATCAATAAACAAGTGTATACTACTCTTCTGGAAGTTCATAAGCAGCATACTTATCACTTGTAAAAATATTACGTTCTTTAAAGGTACCATTTCAACCATAGCTACTGCAAAAATGCCACATTTTCTACTTGTATTGTTACTGCTGTCAAATTTTAATGAATTAATCTGGGATCTTAATGAATTTACTTGGTAAAGTGGTTTATGGTTGACTCCTTGTGATGGTTAATCCAGTATTTTTAATATTTTTGAAAGACTTTTCCCATGCTCACCAAGGCTGCATTTATTTGCTCTAAAAATGTAAGTGTAATTTAATATTACTGTATTACAATTTAAAATAACTGTTTTCTGTTTGAATATTTTAAATTTGTTTCTGTGATGGCAAAGATGAATTTTCAGCGTCATTCCTCATGTCTTCAATGTCACGTGATACTGCTGATTAGATGATCAAGAAACATTTGATTATTATCCGTGTTGTGTGTGTGTGTGTGTTGTGTGTGTGTGTGTTGTGTGTGTGTGTGTTGTGTGTGTGTGTGTGTGTGTGTGTGTGTGTGTGTGTGTGTGTGTGTGTGTGTGTGTGTGTGTGTGTGTGTGTGTGTGTGTGTGTGTGTGTGTGTGTGTGTGTGTGTGTGTGTGGTGTGTGTGTGTGTTGTGTGTGTGTGTGTGTGTGTGTGTGTGGTGTGTGTGTGGGGATCCCTTCCCTTTGTTAGGACAAAATGAATGGGGAAAAAATATGGCAATATCCGAAATCGTTATCCTTGCAAAGTTTTCTGTGATGGCTAGTCATTGCATTGTGTCAGTGAATGTCCTCACAAAGATATATGTACAAGAAGTGGCCGCTTGGATAAAAGAACCAGAGTCAATGACCAGAAACAATGTTCAGACTGTTCCAGTTTATGTCCAGCTGGCAACCGTCACCGCAGCGGATGGCTGACTGCAGTACTGTGCTTTAGAAGTCAGCATTTTATTAAAGCTCTGTATCTTCATTTAAATGCAATGTGTAGTAGTATTGTTGTATTTAAAAGTTGTTATGAGTGATATAAACATATGCTTTTATTGCTGTAGTGTAACGATTCATTTGCATGATGACTGGGTGTGAACTTCAAAGCAATGATTTAAAAAGAATAACATGGCAATATATTTAATGCATAATCTGAAAAGTTATATAAAGTGAATTAAATATTTTAAGTATACAAATTAAATCATTAGATATATGAAAATAAATAATAAATCACCATGACAACAGATAGTGGCGGGAAACTAGGGCTGAATCCAGAATCGCCCCCTAAACCCGCAATAACTAGTCCTGTAGTCCACTAATTCAGTTCCCTTGAAGGAGTGAATGAAAACGAGTGAGTGAATTCGGACAGCAGTTGAGGATACATCGGCCGTACACTCGTTATTGCGGTGCATTGTGGGATTGAATGAGTGCACTCGATAATGTCCACTATGGTTTCAGACACCACTACAAATGGCTGTCCCCTCAAATAATGCCCCATTTTATTTCGGGTTCAGTCTTGAACAAAGGAAACTAAATATAAACAAACTAAAAGAAAATGAAACCAACTAAACATAAAGGTTACAGAACACCCATCTCCAGGAAGTGTTTGTGGTCCGACAACCAGCAGTAAAGCCGAAAGGTCTGTAGATACTGGTAGACCCAAAAAACTGAAGGGACCGGGTGACAACAAAGGCCCTGGAGGGCAGTGCAGAGGCTAATCTCAAAAGTATGCAGCACAGGTAGGGCAATGTCCAGCCAACCTGGAGCTGGTGGGACGAGAAAGCATGGTGGGGCCAATGGGACGATGATCCCGGGTGGAGCCAAGGCCCTGGAGGTCTGAGGTGGAACACAGGAGTCAACAAGCCATGGCTGAGTTGGTGAACTAGAAGTCCACGGTGGATACTAACAGGAAAGAGCCAATAGAGGAGCTGAGGGACTGAAGGGCACCATCGTAGGCGGGGTCGAAGGACCGACTAGCCTGGGCAGAGGATGTGGGAAACAGTGGCAAGTTGGGTGTATTCTTCCACATAGCAGTCTCTGAGCTGGGTTTGGCCAGTGGACTGGGAAGAATTAACAGAGGGAGGCTGTCATCCTCATCCAGCTCTTCTCTATTTCCCACCAGCTCATAGGTAGAAGTCAGCACACACACCTGATCAGACTGGGCGACTACTCTCAGCTCCGGGACAGACGTGGCATACACTGGCTCTGCAGTGGCCGTTAACGCTGGCATCAGCTGAGGGTAGGAACACCGCAGACATCGGAGGATCGCCTCTCTCTACGTTCCTTCACTCATGTCAGGTACGTCAAGGGGGGGATAATAATTGGCTCCAGTCCAAATACAGAGACTTTAGTGTCTCATTGTTAACGACCGTTTTCACAGCCAGTTGATAGAATCGGCTAGTGTACTCCAAGATAGAGAGATTGATAAACTGGGCTGTGATTTCCATTTTCTTCTCTTTTGGATCCAGTATTCTCTCACAATTAGTTCCAAGGAAGATGAATAAGGATTAAGTAGCAACAGTCATTAATAAAGTAAAGCAAACTACTTAAAAATAACTGTTAGACTTGTAGCCTGTAGTGTAGCTAACTACTTTTTCAGAACAGTAGCTTGACTGTCATTGAACTACTTTTTATCATGAGTAGCTTGTAGATTGACAAGCATTTTCAAAGTAGCTTCCTGACATTGGTCTATAAGAGTGTGATTGGCCAGATAGGACATTAGATCTCGCTTTGACCCAAGAGAATGTGTGAAACATAAAAAATCATAGTCCTTCACTCTGAAATAAATCGGAGAGAGGTGTCACTGTCCAACAATATCTCAGATCCAACCCACTGATTGATGCAACGGGTTTTCAGCCTTGTCATCAGCTGCTTTAATTGAAGTCCAGCGTTATTTACAACCTGACTGACCCGGCAATCTGTGCAGTTTGCGAAAGCCATTTTGAACTGCGACACATGAATATTGCATACAAGTTGGCATTATACGATTTACAGTTTCCTTTGTTCTGGTGGTGGCATCAACAACAACTGGGTTGTATTTCATCATCATAGATAAAATATTTGCAGATCTAACGAACGTTTTGATGGACTGCATAGATGCATGTGACAAAGTTTGTATATGGGATATATGTTCAATGAGATTTTTCTTAGAAGCAATACATCAAATCACCAGGAGCATCATATAAGGCAAATGCACTACGAATGAGCCGCGTTCTCTGATAGCTTGGTTGTAGCACTTGGGTCTTTGATTTATATTAGAAATTATATTTATATTAGAAAATTGTAAGCAAACATTTAACAGTACTCTGGTAGGCAGACATTTATATATATGGGTCTTTGTGCAGTAATATATTGCAAGGGGATCATCAAATTTGGGGTCTGTGGAATCCAAAAAATATATGATGTCATATATTTTTGGGTGGAATTATTCAAAAATATAACAGTATTATAATATAGACAGAAACAAATATAGATTTTTGTTTACATTTTTTTTAATTTATATAGGATAAAAGGGTTGTGAGAATATTAAGAATTAGGAATTTAGGAACAGGGCCCCTTGCAAGGGGATTGCCATATTGAGGGCTTGTGACATCAGAAAGTTAGGATTTATGAGAGGATTTATGAATAGAAGAGAGGATTTATGAATGGCAGTGAAGTGATGCAACTTGCATTGGTAGGTCACTTGACATGGCGGTTGTCGTAGTCCGAATTCCATACTTTTTTAACAATCACGAAGTAAATTCAAATGTAGCACCTGCTCGGACAGATTTCAGACACAGCCCCGGTCTTTAATCTTAGCGTGTGGATGGGATTATCCCAGAATGCTCCAGGTGGATTTTCAGATAAAAAGTCACTTCAGATAAAAGCATCTGCCAAGTAACCACAAATTTTAATATACGATCATTGAATTTCAGTAATCTGGTCAGTCTTGGTAAAAAATGGATACTGTCCCCGGTGGCGTGTTTGGGAGTGCTATTACTTTTTTTGAAAGGGATTTTGTGTCATATCGCCAATAACAGTCCTTTGCTGGAATTGCAGATTGCCCTTTTGAAGAATTGAATTGAGTCGGTAAGAAGAATGGTTTTTTTCTTCCCTTTTTTTTTCTTTCATCTTGAGAAAACACTGGAGGACCACACATGCAAGGCTTCAAGGTCAGTGTACCTTCGGATAATTTGTTTTTTCGTTTTTGTTTAAAAAACGGAAAAACGAAGAAACCAATCAGGGTATCTTCCGTCCATTCGTTTTTTGATTTGATTTTGAAAGTAAAAAAATGAGAAAACAGCTCCTTTTTCGTTTTTGTATTTTTTCCAAAAAAACGAAAAACAAGAATTCAGCTTGATTTTTAGTTTTTCGTTCTGAGGTTGAAAAATGAATAAACAGCTTAAATATTCGATTCCTACACATGGGCGGTAATGACACGCCCCTTTCCTCTGATTTGTCAGCCAAAGATCAAACTGTTGCGTCATCAGTTCTTCCTCAGGTCCGCACTGCAGAATAAGAGTCCTCCGCTCCTGCAGTTGATGAGCCGATTCTTATCTTGTTTATTGCAACTATTCATCTTTTTCTCATCAAACAACCAGACTAACGAATGACTCGACACAACCCGTACATGGGAAGAACTTAGACAGGGCTTTCTTTTGTGTAGACCAGCAGTTCTTAAGTGCCAGGGGGTCCGTGAAATAGGCTAATTAGCTATTTTCTTATATTTTCCGGACTGTAATATGTCCCGTTTTTTTTTTTTTTATTATGAAGCACGCTGTGATTTATTTCTTAGTGACTTAGGAATATTTATAAGTATATAATGCATTTTACTTCAAATAATCTAAATGTTGACTTTTAAAACTAGGCGCGGAAAGACTATTTGCTGTATTTTGGTTCATTTTTGGTGTGCCAAGATGTTAAAAGCAGCGCATCATGTTGTTTTCTTTATTTTTCAAAGGCATGACATTTTGTAGTCATTTTGAATACACTTTTTTTGTGTACACAAATGAAAATATACATTTTACTGTTTCGAATGACAGAGTATTATTAAACGACAGAGTATTAAGTTATTTCTCCAGCTGAGGAACAAATCCAAGTCGTGGCGCCGGCGCATCGCGCACGACATATCAGTTCACTTCTGGCATTGCTAACTTGACATCGCAGCCTGTTCATTATTAAAATAAAACAGTCAACCTAACAAACAAACAAAAAGTTATTCTGCTTAATTTAATTGGTATTTTGTACAGTAGACTGTGCCGGTCAGTCATAATAACTTGCTGTTATTCCAAACTCATTTCCCTAGAAGATGTTGATTTGGGTAATTCTATGGAAATGTCAATGTTTCTGTCCCTAGCCTTTACAGAAATATTACACTTACAAAACCCCACTGTAGAATTTCTTTACATTATTAAAATAACACTGTTATTTGTACAAGTACACCTTCTTGAGCCATCAAGTGGCAATATTTTATTTTTTATTAATTATGTAGAATTCCAATTACCACAGAAGCGCAATTTCATGAAAATTGTCAACTGGAGTTATTGTCACTGGTGTCACCTTTCTTATGGGTGACCTTTCTTATGACACCAGTGACTCCAATTTATAGATAAACTTTATTCAAAGCTATTTATTTAGATTATATGCCAAATGTAACAATTTAGTCTTATCTACTTAATTGAAGAATAATGATCTTTGGTCTTATGTCATTGATTCATTGTGTCACTGGTGTTACTGTCTTTTTTTCTGTCACATTAAATACAATGGCACATGTGACATGATCATAATTTTACATCCATTCTGCTACACTCAAAAGTTAAGATTTAAAGTATTGCATCATTACTTGATTTTAACTGGTTTTCAAATATTTTCATTGTTATAGCAAATACATGGTTGCGCAAAGGACTAACCTCTTTCGAGCACAATTTTAACAAACCTGATTAAAATAAATAAAACAATCTCCTTATTTGTTGCATTATTATTTTTTGGTAACTCTGACTGTATGTGCTGAAAAAAAATTAGAAATAATATTTCATAAAACATTTAATATTGCCAAAGAAGTAAGGTAACACCAGTGACAAAAAATGGTACATGCGGTCTTTAAATAAATGCACAAAAAATATAAAAAATCATTAAGCTGTCATTTATGCGTATTCATAAAGTCAAAGGGTAATCTAATAATGTGGTGTACGTTTAAATGTTAGAAAAAGAAATACATTTTAAGATATCTAGCTATACCAAAAGTGGACGTTTCTGTAGAAGGACCCATTCGTGTATATTAGGATTCGACTGAAGTACGAAGCCTTCTTTACATTAATAGTTAGCATCCAAATGTTACATTGAAAATATGGAAACGTTGGACCGTAGAGATTTGCGAACCAAACTTCGGTACAGTTTCTGTTATAGATTCAAATAAATTTGTTTAGGCTTGCCGTTTAAAATAGGCTAAATGTTGTTTGTAATAAAGGGCACAATAGGTATTTTTATAGGCTACTATGTGGCTATTATTAGCTAGGCCTACTTATTTTTCATTCCTGTTGTTTTCTTAATACCATTCATTTAAGGATTTTACATTAGGGGAAGTAAAATAAGCATAGCCTATGTTATAGTGTTTATAATGTTAATTTTGTATTTTATTTACCGGTCTTTTGCACTATTTCTGAATAGGCTAATAATAAAATGCGTTTTTTACAACGATGTGACGTGCGCGTGTTTTACTCTCAACTTGACCCAGTGCGCCGCGCACAAGCGCGCATTCTTTAGATAAGGCTAATACATTTGGATAAAAACAAGCCTTAGCTACATCATAAAACTCAGTGTATCTACTGTTGTCCAGTTGTTAGATAGTCAGTCTGAATGAAAGTTCATGCATTAATGTTATAGGCCTATTTAGTCAATGCATTATTCTTTCCTTTTTGTATTAGTGTTTAAAATATTTAATTTACGAGGGAGACAATTCTAACAGCCGTCATTTACCCTGCCATACCAAGCTGATGCATATAGCGTAGGTGAATTTATATCTACAGAAGAAAGCCCCGTCTAGGCTCTTCCCATGTACGGGTTGTGTCGAGTCATTCGTTAGTCTGGTTGTTTGATGATAAAAAGATGAAATGTAGTTGAAATAAACAAGATAAGAATCGGCTCATCAACTGCAGGAGCGGAGGACTCTTAGGCCATGTCCACACGGACACGGGTATTTTTATAACCGGAGTTTTTCCTCCAGCGTTTTAAAAAAAAATCCCGTCCACATGAAAACGCAAAAACACGCTATCAAGCGCGGTCAAGAGCATGCCACGCCAGCAGGCGGCGAAATAACCCTAACCGTAAAGCCACGTTGGCCAATCAGAAGCCTAACAAAAAGTTATTACCGGTTCCGGTAGGCGCAAATCTGACGCACGCTCTGACGTTGCAAGGCAAAAAACTCCGGTTTCACTGTCACACGACAACACGTAACCGGCGTTTCTGAAAATACTCACCCTCAGCAGGGGTTTTCAAAAATGTTCGGTTTCAGTGCGTTTTCGTGTGGACGAACGGCCGAACCGCGTTAAAAAAGTCCCGGTTTTAAAAATACCCGTGTCCGTGTGGACGGGGCCTTATTCTGCAGTGCGGACCTGAGGAAGAACTGATGATGCAACAGTTTGATCTTTGGCTGACAAATCAGAGGAAAGGGGCGTGTCATTACCGCCCACGTGTAGGAATCGAATATTTAAGCTGTTTATTAATTTTTCGACCTCAGAACGAAAAACGAAAAATCAAGCTGAATTCTTGTTTTTCGTTTTTTGGGAAAAAATACAAAAACGAAAAAGGAGCTGTTTTCTCATTTTTTTACTTTCAAAATCAAATCAAAAAACGAATGGACGGAAGATAGCTACCCTTGGTTTCTTCGTTTTTCCGTTTTTTAATCAAAAACGAAAAAACAAATTATCCGAAGGTACACTGACCCTTCAAGTGATTCTTGATTACACTATTCATTTTCATTATTTTGGGACTCTTTAAATTTGGAATTTGGAAGTTACCAGAAAATCTTGAGCCTTCATTGAATGGAAATACTTTGGTGAATCTGAGTTTTGCTGATTTAAATTAAATTAAATAATTTTTGTAAAACATTTTTATAGTCACTTACTTTGTATATGGAAGTTTTTACGTTAGAAAAAATGTCAAATGAAATGTGACCTGGAGGTTCACCTGTATACAATTCAAACAGACAAAAACAGAGTAGCATAATGTTGTGTTTGTTTGTTTGTTTGTTTGTTTGTTTGTTTGTTTGTTTGTTTGTTTGTTTGAGTTTGCAGAACTTTATATTTTTCAACTCTATACTTGAGCCCACCACTGTTTTGAGATCAGCCTAAAACTTGATTTTGCAGTAGGCCTATATCTTGGGATATATGAGTGGAAGGAGAGAGAGAGAGGAATACTGACAGTGTGGAAATTTATTGAGGATCTATTCTTCTCTCCACTCCCTCTTAGTTAAACCCAGAGAAAAGCTTTGATTTCCCCTGAGAGAAGAGAAAGAAGAACACACACACACACACACACACACACACACCCTTCTGTCCAAGTTTATGTCCTCCGTGCAAGATGTGGTCCGCTGCCCTTTACGACAGTATTGACAGTGACTGTGTGAAGTGAATGATCGCATAACGGGGTGGAAGTAACACAAAATGTCTTTAAAAATAGTGTATTGCTTACATGTATTTTCTGCTTGCACATGGGTGACTTTTATTTTAAAATATAATAAATAGGCCTGTTCCTCACACCAACGATTCTATAAAGGTTACATCAGCATCCAAACCATGACGAAATCATTCTGTTTATTCTAAGCACGCGCATCAGTTTTGGCGTCTGCTGCTTTAAATGCTTGTGCTCTTTAAAGCAGGATGGATTCTGATTGGCTCTCAGTGTCAGCTATTCTTTTAATACTCAAAATATTTTTTAGAACTATGTCCTTATCGTTATATTTACCATCTTTGTTTGAACGGGCCTTTAGTCCACCCTGTTGTCGAACATGCTAGACCGTTACAGGGTGTAAATATAAAATCTAAATATCTGTAGACGTGTGATGTGAGTGTAGGGTCATTGGCTTACCTTGAATTTTTAATGAATTGTAACATATTTAAAATTCAATTACTTTCCTATTACATTGTCCATGCAGGCAATGACATGGGATTGTTTAAGTAGGTTTTTCAGATGTATTCCAAGTTTTAGTGTCAAGACTGAAAATGCATACATGAATGAATTAATGATAATAATAATTAATGAACTCGTGCTTTTTTCCCCTCAGGGACAAAAATATGCATTCAGAAAATTAACCAATGACGTCTTATGGAGTGGCATAAATATCTGCTGAAAGCCAAAAAGGTTTGAAGCACACACCTTTGAGCAAGGCACTTGGATAAAAGCATCTGCCAAATTATTATTTTGTCATTCTTCAAACTTTGAGGCGTTTTGAAGTGTACACTTTTAGACATGACCAGCAGATGGAGCTCATGTAAAATATAAGTTACTTCAGGACAGTACTCTCCACGTCTAATATTCATTTCTGCAAAGTTGTTGACCTATATTCATAATCGTACAAGTATTATTATATCAAGAGGGAAATATAATGGATATGGAAAATAAATATGCAAAATAACTTGAAATTGGCTTTTATGACATTTATTACAAAACAGTACAAAAGAACACTGTACAATATTTTGTTAGGTAGCCTAAAAATATACTTCGTGTTTTAAAAAACGCCATGTCAAAAAAAAAAAAAAAAGATGTAATATGACTGAATCAAACTTAATAGGCCACACATAACATTAAAAGGGACTGCTCAGACAGAAATAGTTCCTTAGTAACTGCACATTTTAACATACAATAATTTAAATAGGCTCATGATAAAAACATTTAAATAAAGTTTAAATACTGCTTGGAGTAATGTTACATTCAGTGTTTTAGTCCTACAGCAAGTGAATTCTAGAACAAAACAAACATCTGCGTCTGCGGTTACTGGCATGCTGTTTTGTTTCAGCTCTTCTGTGATTTCCCATTAACTGCATGAGGCCAGCTCTCAAATCCCAGGATTCTGATTGGGCAGTGCCGGGTCATGTGACAGGCTGAAATTCCACTTGCAGGGTCTCTGGAGTTTCCAAATCCCCCCGTTCTGTTCTCCCTGGCTCTTCCGTACTTTCACTTCTGACTTTAGGCATTTTGTGACATTGGGCAATTGGACATCTTAAAAGTGAAGGTGTTATTGGTGTTCTTGCTGTTGAAAAAAGAACAAACAAAAAAAATCACATTAATCTAATGCATAATATATGAAATGTACTATATGTGAACATTAGCCTGAGAATTGTTTTAGAGAGCATTAAGGACATTCCCTTTTTAAATGCTTAACTTTGGTATAATCTCTAGTTTGTTAACATTAGTTAATGCACTCTGAACAAACAATGAACAGCTGGATTTTTATTAACTAACATTAACAATGATTCATAACAATTGTACTGCTCATTGTTAGTTCATAATACATGAACTAATGGTAACAAATGAGACATTCTTGCAAAGTGTTACAGAGTATATTTGGTCCCATTAGATTAGCGTTGCAAATATTGTCTGGTATTATTTGATTATTGCCGATTAAAAACAAAGTGACGTAATACAAATGTCTGTACCTCTTCCAGCAAGACTGCAGGTTCTTTCCTTGCAATGTGTTTGGATCCAAGCAGCGCTCGATGCCTTTACTTGAATTATTTCCATGTTTTAGTGTCAGTCTGCAAACATTAAAAACACATCAAATTAATACGATCATATTGTGTCAACAAAGTTAATATGTGTATCCCTATGTGTGTCTACTTAGCAATGTGTGAAAGCAAGGTAATTATGGCATTTTGTTTAATCTGATTGGAGCTTTTTGCCAATAAAATATCAACAGCAAAAAAAAGATAGATTTACTTGATAAGCAACAATGCATAAGAGAGTAAGACTTGTTTTAAGAGAATGTTGAGCCAGTTAAAAACACCCTTAACACTGCATATGATATGTTTAATATTACATGCATATATTATGTGTTATCACATGCAGGATAACAGATTGACACTTACATGATTTCTACTTTGTTGCAGTATGGTCTAATGGGTAAAATGGAGAACTCTTCAATAGTATCCTTTCGGAGACCTTTCTTCATTTTTCCACACACCAGCATCTGTCCCGTACGTCAGCTAGAACTGTTAGGGAATAACATTGAAAAATTAACTTAAAATGCATGATTCTGATTCTGCACAAAAAAACAAACAAGACGTCCAAAATATATAACAAGCACATTAAACCGTTGCTGTCTTACCTCCACTCAGCTGAATACACACTACTGCGAGAAGCAGCAGAGGAAGGACTTTGGGTAAAAATGCCATAACTTGTTTGCTAGTGGAAAAAAATAGATAAGAAATGCAGAGATCAGCTCCAATGGTTTGATGAGCTTTCAAAGAAAGTACAAGTGCTGCTGGAGCTGAAGTGAAAGTGTGAGGTGTGAAGCCTCTCCTACATGGGTTTTATAGGCCGTTGAGAGGGAATCCCACATCATTTCCCAGCAGTCATGCAATTCACATACTCCGGAATTTCCAAAGTACTGCCTGTTGGAGCAAGGAGTGAGGGAGTAAGTGCAAGTGATAGAAAGAAGAGGGGGGGGGGGGGGGGGGGTTGAGTTAAAACACAGTTAAATAAATAAATAAATTAATGTAGGATAGAAATAAAATAATGACTTTTTGATTTGCAAAGTAAGATTAGATAAAATTATTGATTATATATTTACAGAATGTATATATATATTTCTTAATGCTGGGTTATTTATTTTGTTAGTTAGAAAAGTATATTTCGGTAACGCTTCCTTTTACAGTACAGTACTTACAGTGTACTTACTTAGAAAGTTACCTGGCACTGTAAGTACTGTACTGTAAAAGGAAGCGTTACCGAATACATTTGGTCACGCCAATGAAAAAAAAAAAAAAAAAAGATGCAATGATTCAGTGTCCTAGCGGATAACACCCAGCAGCATAATGACACATATCAGTGTCAGAGCATGTTGAGCCCGATATCTCATAATCATGATGTCTGACAGAAGCAATATGCCTTTGGGATTTTTGGGAGATTTAGGGGTAATTTCCCCATTACATTAAATGCAAACTGCACATACCACATAAGAATACATTGAGTCCAGAACCTTATCTCACTCTATATATAACCTCAAAGGGTTCTGTCAGATGCTTCATATATTGAACCTTGTAGGGGTTTCCATTATGGGATCATTTTATGGATTTAGTTTTAATCAATGTTGGAGGTAACGCATTACAAATAACATGAGTTGCGTAATCAGATTACCGTTTTTCAAATAACTGTAAAGCAATTAACTCATTGCTTACATTTACAACAAAATATCTGAGTTACTTTTTCAATTAAGTAATGCAAGTTACTTTTTTCCCCATTTATTGACTGAGAGCTCTACTGTCCACGCGTTGAGAGAAATAAGTGCTGAGGTGTTGTGTGCGCTGTGTGAATATGACGGATATAGTTCTAGACTAAATGTGAGCTGGCATTTAGTCATCTAACTTCAACAAAAACAGATTCAAGTTCCTCAAATGAATAAAAACAGTGAAATGCAAGCTCGGAATATTACACAATCCTGCAATAATTAAATGTGTTAAATAATACAAATATGCGTTATGTATTGTCTCACTTTAGTCTCATACCTTTGACAATCCAATTCAACTAGTAAAGATGACTTTACATAAACATCACATTGTCACATTTACTGTGTATAAAATCCACAAGACGAAAGGAATTAAAGTAAAAGGTGTTTTAATGAACGGTAACACACTAGCAGCATAACACTATCAACATCAACACAAGACCAAGGATTGAAGAAACTGAGGTCTTAAATACACAGGAATGGCCATCAACAAGAACAACAAACAGGCGGGGACTAAGAATAAGGACTAAGGAACCATAATAACAAAGAAGTGTTGGGAAAACTAGGTCAACCCTAAACACAGTGACCGGAACTAAAGCAAAACAGAATCTACATGTGACACACATTTGTGTTTTAATTTAAAGTGGGTTGAGTTCTTATCTTATTCTTCTGTGATCCAGAATGACAGCGCAGCTGAAAGGTTTGTTTGAGCGGCGTCCCTCTACTTTACAAGCGTGGATGTGCATTTCCTTCAGCCAGAGGCTTATTCGTTAAAAATTTTTGTGTGAAAGGGCCATTACATTTACAAAAAATATAACTTGTTTTAAAACAAACAAACAAGCCCAGCCTAGATGAGAAAAAGTGACACAAAAGTAATGTAACATATTCTTTTTCATAAAAGGTAATCCAATTAGTTACTTTAGGGAGTAATGCAATATAACACATTACTTTTTAAAGTAACTTTCCCCAACACTGGTATTAAAGGGAACCTATGGCATTTAAAATGTTCCTAATATTGTTTTGGGTCCCCAAAAACAGATTTACATGCATGCAATGACAAAAAACAAACACTTTTGTTGTCTTATAATTGTAACAATTCAATGTGTTTGAGTTCTGTTTTTGTGATCTTGGTTTCCCCTGTCTTTGTGGTTTTTGGTTTAGCCCTGTTAAGTTTTCCCGCTCCTCGTTTGTGTTCAGTTTCATCACCTGTGTTCTGTTAATTATTCAATCATTCCATGTGTATTTAAGCCCTGTGTTTTCTCCCAGTGTTTGTCGATCGTCGTCTATGTATGGTTGTGTGTGAACCTTGAAGTCCTGGAGTTTTTGTTCTTGTTTCATTTTTGAAAGTTTCATTTTGTCATTAAATCTATTATCTTTGAAATTCCGTGTCCTCGTCTTCAGCCACCTGCACAGCAACCCTGACAGAACGATCGACCTACAACAAAGGATGAATTACGAACTCTGTGTACCACAAGATGGCCGGTCTCTGGAAGACTATGCAGAGATTTATCTCCATCTTTTCCGGGACTCTAATTGGAATGAGGAGTCTCTTACACATGAGTTCTGGAGTGGGATGGACGATACCCTCGCCCAGATACTGTTGTTGGGAGATCTCCACCTCCCTTTAGTGAAATTTATTGACCGTACGCTGTGGGTGTGTGGTTCCTCACTCACCGTGGGAGACATCCAGCCCGATCTCCACGGCCAGCCAGAGCAGGAGCCCATCACCTGCACGCCAACGCCTGAGCCCATCACCTGCACGCCGGCCCCTGAGCCAGAGACCGTCCAGCCAGAGACCGTCCAGCCAGAGACCGTCCAGCCAGAGACCGTCCAGCCAGAGACCGTCCAGCCAGAGACCGTCCAGCCAGAGACAGTTGCCTGCCCGCCAGAGCATGAATCTAGCCCCAAGCTTCCTGATGTGCTGGCCCCGTCCAGTTCCGAGTCCCCTGATGTGCTGGCCCCGTCCAGTTCCGAATCCCCTGATGTGCTGGCCCCGTCCAGTTCCGAGTCCCATGATGTGCTGGCCCCGTCCAGTTCCGAGTCCCATGATGTGCTGGCCCCGTCCAGTTCCGAATCCCCTGATGTGCTGGCCCCGTCCAGTTCCGAGTCCCATGATGCGCCAGAGCCAGAGCCAGAGCCCGTTGACCCAGCGCCAGCGCCAGAGCCCGTTGACCCAGCGCCAGAGCCCGTTGACCCAGCGCCAGAGCCAGAGCCCGTTGACCCAGCGCCAGCGCTAGAGCCCGTTGACCCAGCGCCAGAGCCAGAGCCCGTTGACCCAGAGCCAGAGCCCGTTGACCCAGAGCCGGAGCCAGAGCCAGAGCCCGTTGACCCAGAGCCAGAGCCAGAGCCCGTTGACCCAGAGCCAGACCCAGAGCCCGTTGACCCAGACCCAGAGCCCGTTGACCCAGACCCAGAGCCCGTTGACCCAGAGCCAGAGCCCGTTGACCCAGAGCCAGCGCCAGAGCCCGTTGACCCAGACCCAGAGCCCGTTGACCCAGACCCCGTTGACCCAGCGCCCGTTGATGTCAAGTCTGTTCCCGTTCCTGAACCTGTCTTTCTCCCCAAGAAAATTTTGGGGGGGGGCTATACGCCTTCGCCGTGGCCGGCCAAAGATCCACGGAGGCCCGAAAAAATAACACCGCCATGGCCACCCGAAGGGTCCTCACCGCCATGGCCACCCGAAGGGTCCTCACCGCCATGGCCACCTGAAGGGTCTTCACCACCACGGCCACCTGAAGGGTCCTCACCGCCATGGCCACCCGAAGGGTCCTCACCGCCATGGCCACCTGAAGGGTCTTCACCACCACGGCCACCTGAAGGGTCTTCACCGCCGTGGCCACCTGAAGAGCCTGCACCGCCTTGGACGCCCGAGGGTCCCACAGCTCCGCCCTGGACGCCCGAGGGTCACACAGCACCGCCCTGGACGCCCGAGGGTCCCACAGCTCCGCCTTGGACGCCCGAGGGTCCCACAGCTCCGCCTTGGACGCCCGAGGGTCCCACAGCTCCGCCTTGGACGCCCGAGGGTCCCACAGCTCCGCCTTGGACGCCCGAGGGTCCCACAGCTCCGCCCTGGACGCCCGAGGGTCCCACAGCTCCGCCCTGGACGCCCGAGGGTCCCACAGCTCCGCCCTGGACGCCCGAGGGTCCTACAGCTCCGCCCTGGACGCCCGAGGGTCCCACAGCTCCGCCCTGGACGCCCGAGGTTCAGCCTGCACCGTCGTGGCCATGCCCACAGCCTGCTCCGCCTTGGTCACGCCCACAGCCTGCTCCGCCTTGGTCACGCCCACAGCCTGCTCCGCCTTGGCCACGCCCACAGCCTGCACCATCGTGGCCACGCCCACAGCCTGCACCGCCCTGGCCACGCCCACAGCCTGCTCCGCCCTGGCCACGCCCACAGCCTGCTCCGCCCTGGCCACGCCAACAGCCTGCACCGTCGTGGCCATGCCCACAGCCTGCACCGTCGTGGCCACGCCCACAGCCTGCTCCGCCGTGGCCACGCCCACAGCCTGCTCCACCCTCCCACCCCTTTGGATGTTATACGGCGCGAGGTCGCGCCTTCGGGGAGGGGGGAGGTACTGTAACAATTCAATGTGTTTGAGTTCTGTTTTTGTGATCTTGGTTTCCCTGTCTTTGTGGTTTTTGGTTTAGCCCTGTTAAGTTTTCCCGCTCCTCGTTTGTGTTCAGTTTCATCACCTGTGTTCTGTTAATTATTCAATCATTCCATGTGTATTTAAGCCCTGTGTTTTCTCCCAGTGTTTGTCGATCGTCGTCTATGTATGGTTGTGTGTGAACCTTGAAGTCCTGGAGTTTTTGTTCTTGTTTCATTTTTGAAAGTTTCATTTTGTCATTAAATCTATTATCTTTGAAATTCCGTGTCCTCGTCTTCAGCCACCTGCACAGCAACCCTGACAATAATATGCATTTATTTTTACCTCACCGATTTGCTCACCGACTCCCTAATGATTCGTTCAACGACTCATTTTTCCAAACCCCTCCTTTGCGTGACGCTAATCTGCTGTGATTGGTCAGATGACCCAGCCAGTTATTGTTTGCGTTAGCCCAAGGCATAAACTTATTGATAAAGCACTGCAGTACTACAAGGTATTGCTCTATTCTTTATGTCAACTCCAATAACAACGACAAACATTTCACATATTATAAAAAAAATTGACATTGGAGACCTAGAACTAGAAGCTGCTGTCGCGATGCGGTAGAAACAAGGAGGAAGCAGGATCCACATGCAGCACACTTTATTATACACTGAAAACAATACAAAGACACAGACCAGGGGTGTATTCCAGAAAGCAGGTTATGTGACACACCCGGGTATGTTTAACAGTAAGTAAGCGGATAACTCAACTTTCGGTTCCAAAAACGGAGGTAACTTTCAGGGTATGTTAGTAGTCATAGCAACTCACTCTCTGAACTTAACCTCCTCCGGAGCAGGTTATGTTCCAGGTTTAGTTTGTTTCAGAGAGGTGACAGAGCGTGGCGTGCCCTGACCATTTTAGTTACATAGCACTACTTAATCTATCCATATTGTACAGTCACAATAATTTTAAATGTTTCTAATTATATAACTTTCAATTTCAGGGTTCCCAAATGTGATTGGGTGCATTGATGGAACCCACATTCCCATTAAAGCTCCTTCAGTCAATGAAGGAGACTACGTAAATAGGAAGTCAATCCATAGCATCAATGTGCAGGTGACAATAGATTTTTTGGGTGCTAAATGTTTGGGTGTTTAAACCATTAAATCACCCTCATTACTGGTCCCCACTAACTAGGTAATATGTGGACAAGAGGAACTCCCAGTGAACCCAGTAGACCAAAGAGATGGCAGGGTGGTACGAGACATGATTTGCCTAAATCACTTTAATTAAAACCAGTTGACAGTCAAGTGTTGTTCATTGTTTCTTTATTTCCTGTAACAAAAGACATTTGTATTTATTGCTTTAGATTTCATTCAACAATAAATGACATACCCAGAGTAAGCAATTTTGGGGTTAACCAACCAAGAGTTCAAGGTTTATCTGACGGTAAGTTAACCTTGCTTTCTGGAATACACCCCTGGAACAGGACTCAGGAGCAGTATAACCAACATTGACAGTAACAACATAAGGGGCCCTATCTTGCACCCAGCGCACGATCTGAAACGCAAGTGTCAAAGCGCAAAGCGCAAGTAACTTTGTAGGCGGATCCCGGCGCTGTTGCTATTTTCCCGGCAGGATAAATGCCTCTTGCGCCTGGCGCAAATCTAAAAGAGGTTGGTCTGAAGTAGCTTCATTATTCATAGGTGTGGTTTGGGCGTAACGTGAAATAAACCAATCAGAGCGTCATCCAACATACCCTTTAAGAAAAGGTGCGCATGTCGCATGGCGGATTGTTATTATTATAGTGCATTTACCAGGCGCGCGCAGGAGCGGTTCACAGCCGAGGAGATCGTTGTTCTCGTCAGGGCCGTAAAAGAAAGAGAATTGACATTGGGGATGGGACAAACCCACCCAAATCAATAGAAAAAAATATGAGAAGCTCAACTTAACTGGTAAGTTAAAGAGTAAGGTTTTGAATGTACTTACATTATGGTAAAGGTGATTTCGCAGTCTTCAGATTTTTTTTCCTAGTTCTTGACGGACAAAATAATTTGTCAGATGTCCTTATATACATATGTGTCTTGCCACTATTGGGCAAACAGGTCTGATCCGTCATTTCTACAATTTGCCTGAAAAATTACCAATATACACTGGTAAATGTGTAAGCTAGATTTATGCCTATTTTTTCACATCTTCATGGACACCACACTGATTTCCCTCGTATGGTAATATATTTCCTTGTTATAAGGTATGATTTTCAAAAATAAAAACTGCTGCATCTGTGTTGATGAGAGAATCAAAGTGTTTGCGCGTTGTGCACCCGCTACATTATGGCCAAGCACGCACGCTTAAAATAGCATTATGAACAACGCGCAACGCGCCACTGACTTTAGACCAGGTTTTTTTTGGTCAGTGGCGCAATTGTTTTCTGGAAGTGCAAAATAGCACTAGGGAATGTTTGCGCCGAAACACGCCTCGTTTTTGCGCCGACCCGCCCAGAGAGCGCAAGTTCATTTCCTAGTTTACCGACGTGCGTCTGTGGAGGGAAAAGCCCGCTTTGCGCGGGTGCAAAATAGGAATGATACATGCGTCAGTGTACAAAGTCAATTGCGCTGGGTGCAAGATAGAGCCCAAGGACTGAACTGAAACATGGGGCTTAAATATCAGGGGAAATGAGCTAAACGAGATAACAAGGGGCGTGGTATACATGAACACAAACGAGGAGCGGGGAAAACAGGGAACAGGACTGAACCAAATGCACAAAGACAGGGGGACACAGACAGACATCACAACAGGGGTGCGTTTCCCGAAAGCATCGTTAGCCAACTATGGTCGCAAGTTCCGTCGTTACCAATAGAGTTCAATGGAAATTGCGACCAACTTGCGACCATAGTTGGCTAACGATGCTTTCAGGAAACGCACCCCAGCTGCGCTGAGCGTAACACACAGCACACACAAATACTTATTGAGCATGCTAAAAAACACATAAAATCAACAATTATTATTAATACTTACAGGTTGTGATTCTGAGGAGGAAGCTGATCCAAATAAAACTGGTACTGAACCTTCCTTCAGTATCAACCGGCTCGCGAATCCACACTTGAAAGCGGTTATGTTTGTAAATCGATCGTCATTAAAATGACGCGAACAGCACAAGGTTGGGCTATACTTGTGTGGTAGTTGTAAATATAAACTCTAGCCACTGATTCTTCACATGCTTATCCCTGGGCAGTGAAAAAAAATGTCGCTTTTGATTCGCACTTCAGAGCACAGCGTCTTGTCGCCATGATGTTTTCAAGTTTTCCCTGGCGTCAGACGAGCGCAATGAGTGGGCGTATCTTATTCAAATAACTTGTCAAGTTGACGTCATCTAGATAGAGAAAAAGCATCGTTCGTCTATCGATTCATATCTACGGTGACCGGGAGGGGACATGTTCGGTTCACTTATTTTTGTCGTTTCCACAACATATAAACTCGTGGGAACGTGATATTAAGTCATGGGAACGTGATAATATCTCGTGGGTAATGTCGTTACCTCAACAAAATGATCTCATGGCCACGAATTAATATGACGTTCCAATGAGATATTATCACGTTCCCACGTTCACCGTACATATCAGCGACTCAGAGTCGACTCTTACTTTTGAGAGACAATAACTTTGTATACGGTGAACTTTCATATTTAAAACTTTGCAGGATGTTTTCGTTCACTTAGATCTATGTTACACACTACATGAAAGGTTATTTTCAAAATTCCATAATAGGTACCCTTTAAATAATACGTTTTCCTTTAATTCCTTTGATGAATTTTTCATTTTAATTCAATTGTATGTTTAATTCATTTGAATTGTATGAATTCATGAAATAAATTAAATGATTCCATAATTCTTTCATATATGCAATCATTTAAGACATTTCTCCTTATATAGAACACAGTTTATGTCAGAAGCACACAGTTTTGGACACTACTGACTTCCATTATATGGACTAAAACATATTTATCAAAATATCTTCTGTATGATTAACATTTTTCTGTGGAACATAAAAGGTTTGGAATGACATGAGGGTGTGTAAATAATGACATTGGCTAATGTTAATTTTTAGGTGAACTATCCCTTTAAGGTCGCTTAAAGCAACATTGGCCAAAACAAACAATCATAAACTGGCTAAACCTCATTGAAGAATAATGTTTAGTTTCTGCAATATTATGTAACATCTACAGAAGCCTACTTTAAAAAATATTACACGTGATATTTTTGAGTAGTTTTTAAAGCTTGATTTCTTCAATGGAAGAAACCTGAATTTCTCCACCTGAATGAATCATGCAAAATACCCTACAATATTTAGTTTATGACACAATAAATTTAAAGGGTACATATCATGCTTTTAAATCGTTCCTTTTTACATATAAATCATACATTTGTGGTCTATATAAAGCAGAACTGCAATGCTTGGGTCTGAATTCCTCATTATTATAGCTCCACAGGCCCCTTTTCTACCCCTTTTCTGATGTGCGTCTGAGATCAACTCGTTTTGGTGCGGTCTCTTTAAATACAAATGCGACACTTCATACCCCGCCCCCTCTCCAGCTCGCAGAGGTGACATTCGGTTCAACTCCACCCCGTTCGGCAATTTTTGTAGTTTGATACCAGAAATACGATTATCTAGCGGAACAGAAACTTTTTATTCACAATTTATTAACAAAATGTCAACAACGGAAGACTTGTCCCTCAAGCCTTACATGTTCGAGCCAGAGTCGGAGCGAGATGAAAATAAAGACGACGAACCTGCAGAACAACGTCTTCATATGGATGTATCGCAATGCTGTGTTACTGTATTAACAGGAAGTTCTCCATCCATGCCCACTACTACATTACTGCATGATTTACAACGACTATTTAATACTCACCGGAAACAAAATATAAGTTATATTATAAACAATTAAAGAAAAGTCGATTGTTTCTCTTGTTAAAACAAGCACACTAACAAGACAACTGCTAAACCATGACCACCGTGTGTTTTAAGAAAGTAACGTTAGTACGTTATGTACAGCTTACCGAAGTGCTCTGTTCGTCGTCTCCAAAGATAGAAGGAACTGACCCTTCAATCAGACGAAGTCTATCGGCAAATCCTTCTTTATACTGGCGGAGGTTGCTGAAGTGACGTTGGTTATCCATGAAGTGCTTCGCGCACACAATCATGACTTCACCCACAGATGTTGGTACATTTCCGTGAAAAATAAAACTCAAACAGGCACTTCAAAGAGGTTCTGATGCCGGGAGACGGTGTAATGAAGCGTGTGGGTTACTACATTCAACAACCGAACATTTTGACGTACCCTCTCGTAACTTCTGCATCCTTGAACTTGGACTACAAAATTGCAGCGAGAAATAAAAATGGCGGATTGCTCAAGTGTTTGGCCGGAAGTCGATGTCCTTATTTGGCAGTTCCGCTGCAAATACTTTGACATAATAGTTCACAAAACGTCATAGATTACAGAAAAATCTAAACCGGTTGAAAAATGTGACCAAAACAGAATATAAAGATATCAACGAAGTTCCTGAAGAGACTAATTTCAACTTTTCTGTGCTTATAAACACTCCAAATATACAACAAAAGGCATTTAAGGGCTAAAAAAGTAGATTTAGCATGATATGTCCCCTTTAATATTTTTACTGAAATATGCTTTTATTTTGAGTGGACTGAAATGACCTGTTTGTATGTGATGTTGATTCATGTTGCACGATTAAAAGACTATATGCTGCTACAACACAGCACAACTTGTAACTGCACTGGCATCAGCCAAACTATCGCTCATTAAAAAAGCATTATGTTTTATAATATGAGTACTGGCAGTTATCCACAACATAACCATGAGCTCTACTCTTCTGCACAATGTTACTTCAAAATAACAGAAACTCTTTCAAATGTCAAACATAACTCATCATAATTAAACATTAACAGATGTTTCCCTTCGCTCAATAACACATAAAATAACACTTCATTTCAATGTTTACTCTCCATTTACAAAGCATGATGGGAACAAACAATGGTGTCTCTAAATAAAACTGCATAATTGAACTAATTCTTTTAAAATAAATACGTAGCCTTCTTTCCTGAATTTTATCAGCTTAATCGGTTCCTCAGTTCGAGCCTCAAAACTGCTTAAGTGTCTTTTTTTCCTTTTTTTTAAATAGGAAAATGTATCTCTTGGTTTTATTAGTGAAATGTTCTCAATATTTTCTATACAACACTGAACCACAATTTCCTTAATAAAATATGCACATTATTTTTTTTAATTAAATTTACAATACCAGTGGTTAATTTACACCGCAGCAAAAAATGTCCACCAGTGAAAGCTAATGCAAGATTTAACCCATGCTTTGAGAAAGCGTGATGAGTAAGTTGTTTTGACCCATTTTTATGTATGAGGCAAGAGACAGGAATGCAGAGAGAGAAAGCACATGTCTTAAATTACTGTCATTTTCTTTTACAGTTTACCCCTTTTCACTTATAAATTGTTCTTTATGTATATCCTATGTATTTAGTGGTTTATATATGTTTATCAATTTAATGCTTTCTTACTGAATATAGGTAATTCTTTCAACAACAACAAAAGACCCCAAACTTTTGAAAGTTAGTGGAATGAATCTAAACTGAACCAAGCTAACCCTGATTTATCTCTAATCCCATCATGCATCATCGCAATAATACACATCTACCTTTTCATGAAAGAACTCCCATGAATCTCTCCATTGAAATTGTTTCCCAGTGGATGTGGGAGTGTGACAGTTGGTACGAGAAAGGTTTTTTCAGTTCAAACTCATTAAGTATTCTGTTAGATGGTTTTATTTAGCGTTATATACGTGCCTGTTAAATGATGACTTGTTTATTAGGGGGAAAAACTACATAGTTCACTTTTTAATTGCATAGAGAGACTTGTTGCAGACTTCAGTCAGCTTTTGCAGAGTCACTCTGAAATAAGCAAAAACTTTAAATTGTTCATACGTTAATAAGATCAAGATTCCCAGAACTTAAGGAAAAGGGATATGCCATTGCCACATAAAACAAAAATCAGGAACCGGGATGAACGCCATTCTCTGGAAGTCATGATCAACTCATTCTCCCAGTATGCAGACTGGTTATCATTGTGTGGGCCAAAAATCCCCTTACCAGTATAAAGCAGAGAATCAGGAAAAGTAAAAGAGAGACATAAACTAAGGAAAAAAAAAGACATATTTGAAGATTGCGAAATAGCTTGGCTGTTTAACTGCTCTCTCTGACCATTAAACTCTATGATAGCAATCGTATGTTTACATTATAACTTCATCCACACAAAGAGCTCTCCGCCTTTCACAGTGTTTTGCAGTGATTCAGTCCAGAATGGTTGTGCAAGTTTTTTATTCTGCCTGGCAGCAAACCCACATTCTTTTTTGGTTAAATAAATCATGGCCAGTGTGTCTGAGAACTGCAGTGGCTTAGGGGAAAACGAAACCTAACTAGTTTGTGTTTAGTAGAACATGCTGACTGTAATTGCTGGCTTCGGTTGCTCTTTTTTGTGCATTTGGTGCAGTCGTTTAATGCAAAATGATCATATTATTTGTATTATTATTATTATTTTACATTCATTAATATAGTCTACAGTTCATTTAACTGCACATTTACATTTGTGAATTTGTCAAGAGTCATGTTGTCAATGGAAATCTGCTATTAAATGGCTAAATTTAAACAGTAAAGTTAGATATCTTTTAAAATGTAATTTATTCCTGTGATGCAAATCTGAATTTTCAGCATCATTACTCCAGTCTTCAGTGTCACATGATCCTTCAGAAATCATTCTAATATGCTGATTTGATGCTTAAACAGGATTCTTTGATATCAGAGATATTAAAAATATAAACTTTAATGCATCAACAGTTTATGCAATAAAAATATGCATTTCTTCAAATCTTACTAATCATAAACTTTGAAAGGTAGTGTATATATATACAGTATCGCAATATTTAAATGTAAAATAGCTACTGAAGATAATTCATGAAACAACAAAAATGGAAAAGCTAACAAAAAATGTTCAACCATTTGGCTAACAGAATGGTATTTCATTTACAACCTGATATTAATGAAACCTATTTTATAGTTGTTGGGATGCATCTCTTATGACAACTAGACTCCATTTCTGCTCAAACATTACAAGATTGAATATACTGTACAAATTTAGGGATGTCCCTGAAGCCAAAAACTATGTTTGGAAAATATATGACACATTCTATGGAGCCCCTAAAGGGGGTGTATATATTTCGGTGTTTTTGCATTCTCTCACAATTATATAGGTGGGTAATTATATTGTATATAATTTGCAGGTATCTGGAAGCTGCTATCAATATGCGGGGTATTGAAATCACTTTTTTTCTTTCACTTTCTAATTCGAGATCTCATGTGCTCGGTGTATAGCAGCGGTAGTGAACACACATTTTACAAGATAAAATATTTGTCCTCCGACATCGTCCTGTCAGTCATCTCTCCTTACTATCTTCATATAATAACTGAAATCTGATGAAATGTAATGTAACCTGACCATGTCCCTTTAGGGCCTCCGTAGAATGCATTATTAATTTTCCGTGCCTTTCCAAATGCGGATTTAAGCTTCAGGCACATCCCTATTAAAATTAAAATAATTCATTGCAACCGTTATGATTATTGCAGCACATTCATGAGGCTGTGACTGCTACTCATCATATGACGCACACGTCTTCCGGTCAGATCTGAGCGAGTGTCGCCCCACCGCGATGCGCTTGTGCGAACAGCCAGTCCAGAGGCTCCTGATTTGAACTGTCCGGGCCCTTTGAGTCTGTCAAGGTTAGTGATTCGTTGTCAGGTCCATTGAGAGCCCAGGGCTTGTGTGCCAGTGACATGCTGGGGGATTTGGCCATGCGTAGCGGTGGCAGACGGGAGCCCTGGAGGGGTCCGCTGAGAGGGTAGGTCGGTTGGGACAGCTCTCGTATGGAGTCCACGTACTCATCCAGACTTTCCTGGAGCTCTGCGATCGTAGGGAGAAGATCCACAGAGGTCAGCCGCCTCCCAGGCTTCATGCTGGAACTGAGAGAGCGTGTCAAATAAACACTGGATTCCAGCCTGGTTTATTATAATGTTATTGCTATAAAAATGAAACCATGAGAAGAACGGGTTAATAACATTCCTCTAACATTAGTATTTTCGTTTCCTGAGCTGTGAATCGAAGAGTATCCGTATCATCAGGAGATTTGAAATGTTTCCAGGCTGTTAGGATTTCCAGAACTGTTATCATTGTTTAGCTGTTTTTGTGTAAGTTTGATTTTGCCAACAATTTGTCCCAGGAACTTTATTTCCTCCCCAGACCTGTTGCTGTCTGCGTTTCCACCGCGGTCTAAAGTATCTTGAAGATTAGTCTGGTGACGTAGGCCTGCACGCTACTTTACAGTTCATCCTCTGAATTTAAGGATAAAGCCGGAAACTCATTGTCGGCCGATCTGGCGTATTTTTTTTTAAACTACATTGTTGATTAGAATAGCAAATAACTGTTACTGCACACATCGCAACAGACTTTTAAAAATGGTGGTAGAAATGGAATGCTGCGTGGAGTCAACCAATCAACATGCGGCATGAATTCAACCAATCAGCATGTTCAGTGCCCAAGTCCCACTCCTGAAAATTCCAGAAGCAGGGACTTTCTGAGGGGGGAAAATTTACTCGGAACTTCATTCACACAGAGTGTGGAAACACACAGTCCACCACCCCAAAGTCCCTAGTTCCTGTGGGAAGTTCCTGTGGTGGAAACGTGGGCTGTTGTTTCTCTTTAATCAACTGCTAACATTAGGGGAGAACAGGAGCGACTGTAACAGACTGAATTCATTTTATCCCAAACCAGCTCGAGAGATTATAACATTTAATCAGCACATGCTCAATGTCTTTATGCAAGAAGACAAAGCATGATTTATATGGACATTCAAAATGCCTTTGAATTTAAAATAATAAGGATTTTATCTCTAGGTTAACTGTTATGAATGATAGATTTGTTATGGAATAAAAACTGTATGTCATCTAAATCTTTAAAATTGGTAATGAAATAATTTCATATTGTCTAAGACTGTTTAAGTTGATCATCTCTATACTGTTAATTGTGGTGTGTGTGTGTGTGTGTGTGTGTGTGTGTGTGTGTGTGTGTGTGTGTGTGTGTGTGTGTGTGTGTGTGTGTGTGTGTGTGTGTGTGTGTGTGTGTGTGTGTGTGTGTGTGTGTGTGTGTGTGTGTGTGTTTAGATATGTAATATACACATTTCTATATTATAGTTTTGCTTCTATGTTTTTAAATACATGTAAATATTTTTTATATTTACAAAATAATTACTATTCGTAAAAATATATAGGCTATATAATATGTCTGGGTTTTCTCTATTGTCAAAATAATAACATTGTAAAAAAATATGATCAGAAGGTTATGACAACATGTTTTTACATTGCTTTAACTCATCAATATAAAATAATTGTGTTTATGTAAATATAAAATATAAATGTTACAAGATTCAACTCATTGTTTTAAGTCAATTTAATGTTATTTAAGTTGCACTAACTTAAACATCCAAGTTGATTGTACTTACAGTAATAAATAAAATTTAAGGCAGCAACTTTTTTTTTTACAGTGAAATAAAATAACTTAAAATGTATAATCGTATACTATACAGTACCGGTCAAAAGTTTGGAAACATTACTATTTGTATTGTTTTTGAAAGTCTCTTACGCTCATTAAGCCTGCATTTATTTAGTCAAAAAACAGTAAAACTGTGAAATACTATTCCAATTTAAAATAGCAATTTTAAAAATCTTAATTTTCAGCATCATTACTCCAGTCTCCAGTGTCACATGATCCATCAGAAATGATTGTATTATGCATTCTAATATGTAGTATATTAAAATACATCTTAAAAATGTATAATCTTACACTACAACAATAAAAAATAAATTAAAAATGATATATTAGAGGTTATTGTCTAGTGGGGAATAATTCCCTAAAGGCTCACCTGTATAAATGTATTTCTTGAGTGTTTATGTCCAGATCTCTGCCTATCAGAGGACGGAGCTTCACGAACAGGTATGTACAAATACTGTGTGTGTCTTGTGTTCTGCTGAGGACTTTACACATAGTTAGTGACTTTAAATCCTCTGGCATCAAGAGCAAATGTACTAAAAATAAGCAAAGGAAACCCATGGCTTTAGTGTGTGTGTGTGTGTGTGTGTGTGTGTGTGTGTGTGTGTGTGTGTGTGTGTGTGTGTGTGTGTGTGTGTGTGTGTGTGTGTGTGTGTGTGTGTGTGTGTGTGTGTGTGTGTGTGTGTGTGTGTGTGTTGTTTTGGAAATGTTTTTAACAATTGTTACCTGCATGTTATACAACCCTCTGATCTGTATTTAACATTATAGCACTTATATCATTTTTTTTTTGCACGATATTCGCTTCTCTGATTTGCATTTCACTCCACTTCATACACTTTATACATGTATCAGTACAAGAAGTGTTGAGTATTCTTTAGGTTTGAATAGTAATGCATGTTATGAGTCTTTTTCTTCATTAACATTTGACTGAACTTCTCTGGACTCCTAGTTACCGGTAGTCTAGTTCTAGTTTTTAACAAGAAAAATTGAATATTTTTATTTTTCTTCATGATTCACTGAAGAACGAAGATAATTGCGTAACTCACTCCTGAATTTGTGCCATCTCTATTTCATCATCTAGACATATTCCCACAGAGCAAACAACAGATCCTTGGTTCGGATGATTAAAACACACATGACATCGCTGCTATATTCCTTCAGGGTTTCAATAATACATGTTATAACACGCAGTAAAGGTTACTGAGTGAATTACAAAAAATTCTCACACCTACGACTCAAAGAAAACATTTTAGCAATGAGTATTTGATCCTTACATGTGACATGAGCAATTACAATATGACTGTGTAGACTGATTTTTATCTGAAGGACTAGGGATGTTTTTGCCGGGAAAATCAAAAGGGGGTGATGGTTACGCGCGCTCCCTAGAGTCTCTCTTCCGTTCCATGACCTTGTTTTACATGTCAATGTCCATGACACATGAATCAAACTTTATAGCCTGTTCAGGCTGTAGGCTATATCATGTGCTGCAATGTCAATGTCTCATGAATTTACATATTCATCTGAACGGCGTCGAGAAGATGCAGCTATGTTAACAGAAGAAAAGGTATTTCAAACTTCTTTTTACTTTTAAGCAAAAAACGAAAAATAACTGTGATTATATCGGTGCATTGAATCACACTGCACGCGAGCGATCACACGTTAATTGCTGGCTGCTGTTCACTTAACGGCCACTGGTGTCGCTAATAACAAGGGTTTCAGAATTCTGTCACTGCTCATGGTCTTCAGGAAAATGTGAATGAAATATATATATTAAAACTCATGATCATTTTTATCCAGTGTCTTTTTATTGACATTATATTGACTTAGAACAAATCCAACTACATTTTACTTATAGTTTTACATTTGAAATCTGAGGTTACGTTTGTCATTTGATTCAAAAAAAATTATTGAATGAATTAAATTATTATTTTTGTTTTTAAAAACAGTTCAGCTCTTGAAAACACATCTATACTGTTTCATTTTGAAATGCTAGAATGCATTTGGGTGGAATATAATTATTGCACTAAATTAACACTTTGAACCATGAGTGTTAATTTAATATACTTATATTCATGTTTATTTTTTTCTATTATATTTATTTATTATTTAATAATTATTACTTATTTGCGAGTTTTTTAAATGCATTCTATTGAACTAGACGTTTTCAACTGGATTGACTACATGTCCTGTCAAAATGCTGAGTCATTGCAAACATATTATGGCAGGGAGACCTCTGTCCTTATCTCTGAGTCAGAAAGGCCGGAATCAGAAACAAGTTCTTGATTAGAACGTTCATGAAGAAAACTCTCAGAGTACTTTGGCGATCATATGGATGGAGAAATATTCCGGAACAGGAACGGAAGCAGCCCAATGATTAATGCATGACACCCGGTATTAACATCACTCAAGACATGACGTCACTAGACATGCTTAGACCATAAGACATTTTACTATCACTGTGTCTTGGTTCTGGTAATGGATCACGAGACATGAAGAATTCCTGAAATTCTGTGGAAATGCACTGACCTCAAGTCTCTGGAGACTATACTGTACTTCTCCATAAAGGTAGATTATGCAGATGCAGTCAGCGTGTGCGCAGACATTTCCGGACTGAATACTTCTGGTGATTCACAGCTTACCATGGTGCTCATATTGCGTCTCTTATAATTACTCACAAAGGAAGTGTAAAAATGTTACACACAAGGGAAGGCTTACTCAGGCTTTACTTGTCACAGATGCTCAGATTTGGTTCCGTTTTCTATCAGTCTGTTTAGTCGCCTGATTTCTTGTTTTCCTTAGCTCTCCTTTTCCCGCCGCTAATCCGTTTCCATAGACATTCATTTGTAAATCTCATCTGTTCATAATTGAGTTAAATCACCATGTGTTCAACTTCACCTTGTTGGTGTTTGTGCATTGCACACTGTTTCATTGGCTTATGTTTAATGAAGACTGTCGTTATTCATACCTTCATTGGACTTAAACATGTTCTGAATCAAATGTCACTCTCAGGCCGCAATTCAACTATTAAATCCAGACGATTCAACGCTAAGTGTTTAGAGTTGAAATTAAACATCTTGACATAATATAATATAACCAATTTTTGAACTAATTGAATGAATGATTTCCAATGACAGTCGCTCACTGCTAATTACTGGCTTAAAGGGTAATTCCGGTATTTAACACTTTGAGTCTATTTTTTAGTTTGTTTTGGATGAACTAGAGTGGTGGACTTAGAAATTTTGACGATGGGTCCTGTCTCGACTTTTTGACTATTTTAGGTTTGCCTCGGAGCGCTTCAGAGTGGCTGTCTACGAGCATACTGAAACATGTCCTAAAACAACACTTAACATTAGTTTCCAAAACTGTGCAACTCACCGAGTGGTTAGTGGTGTTCGTTGATGTTCCAAAACAAGTAGCGTAGCGAAATACAGTTTCTGTCGTGTTTTATTTGCCATTTTTTAAAATCCCATTGATGTCTGTTGGAGGACTCAGTACTCGTTGATATTACAGCGCCCCGGATACCGAAAGGGGTCTGTTTACATTTGGTTGTAGTCTTTTCGCTCGGTTCTCCGTCTCTCAGGCGGCTAACATGAGCAGAGCAACTGCGGTAAAGTGGTTGTCGCCATCAAGTGGTCGGGAGTGTGCTAACGCTTTAGACTCAAATATCGAGCGGAAGTTTACACGCGGTTGTGAGGTATCTGAAAAAATAGTTCCACTATAGCAAATAACACGGATTGAAAGCATACATTGTGCCGATATATTTGTTTTTAATCATCAACGAACACCACTAACCACTCGGTGAGTTGCACAGTTTTGAAAACTAATGTTAAGGGCTGTTTTAAAGACATGTTTGTGCATGCCCGTAGACAGCCACTCTGAAGCGCTCAGAGGCGATTCTAAAATAGTCAAAAAGTCGAGACAGGACCCATCGTCAAAATTTCTAAGTCCACTACTCTAGTTCATCCAAAACAAACTAGAAAATAGACTCAAAGTGTTAAATACCGGAATTATCCTTTAAAGTCGGCACGAAGTTGTGATATTGTTTTCTTCACTATTGTAACGTATATCCAATGAAACTGCTTCTCAAACAAGAAAAAATGTGATATGGGAATTGATTTTGTCCATTGGGAATTGATTGGATGGTTGTTGTTTGCTATTGCTATGATGTCATGTGAGTGACAGGTGGATCCCGCCCTCGTGCCAGCAAACACATCATCAGAGAAGAGAAGAGATGTCGTCGCAAAAGGGGGAGCTACAGGGAGGAGAAGAAAATGGAGGAAAGGCTTTTATCTTCACCATGTGGAATTGTATAAACCTGGAACATTCAAACGGACAAATCGGTAGAGCAGAGAATACATATACCAATGTAGAATATAAATATCACATGAAGCAGCCAGCAACATACGAACACGTCAATCCACAGGCTTTGATCTCCATCTGCAGCTTTGTGCGAACAGAGATACCAAACGCTTTTGCTTCGACAGATTAATCTGTATCCAAAGGAAGGAAGACTTCTGATTTTATTCCAGTCACCACGGTCCAGACTCCAACTGCGCAGAAAGAGATTTGGTTTCTGAGACACCATTAGACATGAAACAACTGCTGCTGTAATTGCGTGTTTCTGTGTTTCCTCCACAGGCGTTTGATGCGCAGATGAGATGAACTTGCTCTTTAGTTACCTAAACAACATTAATCACAGACAAACAACATGGCTACTACTGCAATGGACACTTTCACTGGATTTATTTGGGCAGGTTTATTTAGCCTAATGAGCAAGAGTAAAAAGTTCAACTTGAAATGAACGATGATACCGTACTTAAAAATAAAACTTTAGGTAGTTATCAATCACTGGTGTAAAATCCATGCTGAGATGTATACACCTCATTTTTCAATGCAGAAACTCTTTTCTATGTGCGACACTATCTCATTTGCAATACAAACTAGTGTATAATTAAGACAATAGCCTACATTAAAATAATATGGTAAGAAATACCAGTGATATCAAGCAGCATGTCGACCTGTTTTGTTCAGCAAAAAGAACTGAAAGCGGTTGGTTGGTGTGATTTTTTGACGATTTTTTCTTATGCTCACCAAGGCTGCATTTATTTGTTCCAAAATACAATAAAAACAGAAATATTGTGAAATATTTTTGCGGTTTCAAACAACTGTTTTCTATTTGAATATATTTTAAAATGTAATGTAATTAAAATGAATTTTCAGCATCATTACTCCAGTCTTCAGTCACATGATCATACAGAAATCATTTTAACATTCTGATTTTCTGCTCGGGAAACATTTTTGATTATTAATAATCTTTTTTAACAAATTACTATTTGTTAAAGTTAGTTGATGCATTAACTAATTATACCTAATGGGATTTTATTGTAATCTTGTCTCATAACTATATACACTTTTTATAATTAGTAATATTTAATAAATTATATATTTTTTATTCTCTTTGACTTGAGAAAGATGACTACTAAAGTCATCATGAACAAATAAGAGCACATATCCCCCCTCGTCCAGATGTTCACGATCTCTTCCATGGAATTGACTGTGTTCGAGCTCAAGTATGCTTGGACTGGACAGTTTTGGAGGAGGCGGATTTCTAATATGATTCATGTAGCTAACTCATCTCATCAAGAGAAGCATTATTTTGTCAGCTGTCAGGCGTGTCGTAAATAAGCAAGTTTAGGCTGTTACATGATTTCTTGAAACAAGTTCCGGGTACATCTATCCATTAGAACCGCTGGGGTTTTGTTTAATCCGAAAACGTTTTAAAACAGTCAAAATCCTTTACTAACACAATTATGAACGTTTAGCAACTGTATACTTTTCAGGCCTGTGTGAAGATATGTATAAATCTAGTTTAGCCTGTGAAATATCCCGTGACTGGAATTTCCTGTCATTCCCAGATTAGGCTATTTGTGGAATTAAAGCAGTCACTGGCAGAACGATTAGGGTTATGTCTAATTTAGGAGTTCTAGTTACTGTAAATAATGCTTGGAAAGTTATCCAGGGCTGGCATGGGATTATCCTCGGCTTTTGTGATAAATCTGAAAAGGGCAGTTCAAAAGATTGGCATGTGACCTTTCACTTTGTTTGCAATCGGATGTTGTGTAAATGATTACAGAGGGTTATTATCACCACACTTCAGTCAAGTTGAAAAGTCGTGTTTATAAAGCAAATAATTATTTGAAATGCCACACTGCCATCTAGTGACAACAGGGAAGTCCTGAACACATCAAATGCCCTTTTGTTCAGACTCTTAAACACTTTGTTCAACTATTTTAAAATCAAGACAAATATGGTCAGTTGACCTTTGACATCTATTAGAATTTAGAACTGATTTAACTGCTAAAGGCTACACTCAGAATATATTACAGGTCTAGTTCACTGTAGGCCTTTATTAAACCCCTGGAGTCGTATGGATTACTTTTAGGATGGATGGATGGATACGATTTTTGGGCTTCAAAAATCGGGGGTATCATTCACTATTATAAAGCTTGGAAGAGCCAGGATATTTTTAAATATAACTCCAATTGTGTTCATCTGTAAGAAGAAAGTCATATACACCTTGCTTGAGGGTGAGTAAATTATGGGATTTTTTGGTGAACTAACCCTTTAAATAGAGCAGTTGTTCTTCTCATCCTTTTGACCTTTTTGAGAGAGAGAGAGAGAGAGAGAGAGAGAGAGAGAGAGAGAGAGAGAGAGAGAGAGAGAGAGAGAGAGAGAGAGAGAGAGAGAGAGAGAGAGAGAGAGAGAGAGAGAGAGTTTATTATTTAAATATCGGTATAACCACACTTTATTTTATGATTCCAAAAGTTACCAGAAATGTATTTATCAATAAAAAAAATCTTAAAGTAACGTTTAAAATGTTGTTTAAGCCATATTTAGGTTTTTAAAAATACTGACACTAGATGGCAATGTTGCTTATTACTGCAAAGGATTTTGCTCTCGAGCCTGAGTGCTTTTGATGCATTTGGTAGGCTACATAAAAAATACATTCTTCATTGGGAACGATTTAATAAAGTATGCATACTGAAATATAATTGACTCAAAATTATGACTAAGCTAACAAAAAAAAAGAGACTATCTACATTTCGAAGATTCAGTTAACTGAAGGTGAGAAAAAGAAATGTAAACTGACACGATGGACTAGATGAGAGAGTTGGCATGATAAATTCATAACGTTTGATAAATCCACAGCATACTTGAGATAATAAAATGTCCATAAGCTGAGACGGGGTGATACTATTCAGTCTTTCTGTTCAGTGTGTTACTTATGACTCGCTACGCAATCACAATCGCCAAAATTCCAATAATGAAAAATATCTCCGGATAAAAAACAATTCTCAGCTAAATTATATGCTACGCAGGACAAGGATTGAAAGTAGGCCATTCTTGTTACGATCTTCTTCTTCTTCTTCTTCTTCTTCTTCTTCTTCTTCTTCTTCTTCTTCTTCTTCTTCTTCTTCTTCTTCTTCTTCTTCTTCTTCTTCTTCTTCTTCTTCTTCTTCTTCTCTCACAGTGCAATTTCTAGATCTTCACATCACGTAGCCTACAGTAAACTATTACTTTGGCCAACAAATATTGTAATGTAAAATAAAAAATAAAACTCTTGTCCTGAGAATACAGCTAGCCTATATCATTTAGTTAAAAGCTTGATTATTTAGTGCACTCATATGTAGCCTAAGTGTTTATGTCTCTGTAAAACTTTTGACTCAAAAATAACACATTGGAAAACTTACGAACTAGCCTTGTATGGCTAACTAATTTGCCTAGTTTAACAACGAACAAATAAGATAATAGCCTTCATTTAAAATATTGAATAGGCTACAATAAGGTAAAAAATTACGTTATAGATGAGACATTTTAAGAATAATATAATTGTAAATGGTACTTGACAAATAATTGTAGTCTACAAAACGATTGCATATTTTGAGTCAAACGTATTTTATGCATATTGGTATATTTAATCATTTAATTTAAATGCCACTTGCTTTAAAGCCATCTTTTTTATTCGCGTAAAGCGCAAGGACTCTTTTAGCAACACTCCTGAAAATATCAGGCTACTTCCATTTTCATTAACATAGATCACACCCACAGATTGTGAATATCATGTGTAATAGGAATTTGTCACATTGATCAGCCAGTTATGTGCTGCGATGCGGCTGACATCATACAGCGGCGACGGCCGCGGGTGCGCTTCAGTGATTCACACGCGCGCGCGCACCCACACACACTGCCATAATAACAGCTAAAGCTCCGTCAGCATCAGCACCATCAAGACAATCGCAGGGAAATCAGTGAGTATCTGTATTTCCTTTCATAATTCATTTCCGACGAAACTCAAATGGTAGACTGTATTATTATTCGATGTCCATCGTCTCGCCTTTGTCGTTTTCTATACGGCTGATATTAGAAAACATAGAATTGATTTCGTTAATTAAAATGTCCCAATCGAAATTCTTTTAGTGCATCGTAATAATCCAAAACATCCATCATTATCCTGAGGAATAATATATCAGTGAACGCGCAGCTGTTGCGTATTGTCCATTGCGAGCGCATAATGAATGAATTAGGCCTACAAATTGCGTTTTGAGCTTCCGTTTGTCCTGAATGTACGCTAGATCGTCGATTATAACGTTGTTTGTGATTCGACGAGCTTTATGTGTTGTTGGTCTGTGCCTACACACACGCATACACACGTATGCTGATGTGCGGTATATGTTGGGCATCTCGGATAACCTTGATGGAGCGTAAGGTGCGGAAGAGCCAATCAAATCCGCCTATTCCGTGGCCTGCTTCACGTGTGTGTGTGTGTGTGTGTGTGTGTGTGTGTGTGTGTGTGTGTGTGTGTGTGTGTGTGTGTGTGTGTGTGTGTGTGTGTGTGTGTGTGTGTGTGTGTGTGTGTGTGTCAGAACAGCAAACATCACTTTACTTATTTGAATCAAGTTTCAAATATAGTGCGTTGTCTAAAGAGCATTATTGGGTGTTAACAATGATGAAAACCAACGGATGTTTTTTCAGCATACTTCTATTTTAAATATGATCAATACCTTTAAAATGCAATAACAAAGTAGGCTACTACGGGGAAAACACATTAGCCTAATTGATTGATCTATGGAATATGCTTGGTCCCTATTTGCAAAGTATGGTTTACATAAACAGGCTAGCCTATATTTGATGCACTATTCCTCCCCACTAAATGTCACATAATGTGAATCGTGATTGTTTTGTTTTTTTACCATGTCAGTCATATGGCCCTTTCATATCAACATTTTGGCTTGATTAATCTCTAATATGAACCACATTAAAGAGCTAAATCTGAGCTAATAAACAATCTTTACTTAATACACTCCAAAATATTTTTAAATTAATAATTTAAATGTTGGGAATGGCATATAGGGGCAACCATGCCTGATCACAGCTAGCTTTTTATTGGCCAATGTGGAAAATCGCAAAATGCTTAATATGGACTGACATTTCCATCTATCACTAGTGGTTATTGTGTTTATGTGTTTTGTATTCTGTAGAGCTCTTAGTAGCCTATTAGGATGGAAGAAGATAATGAGAGAGGGGTAGTTTTCCTCAGTCAGCTAATGAGTAAGATGTGTGTGTGGGTGAATTATCACAGTCGTAAGTGTGTGTGCATGCGCACTGAGTCATAATGAGATAAAGAGAGATTCACAGTAACTGAGTAACAGCATCACAGAGCTCCAACAGCAGACCCCTCAGACACAGACTTAATGGAGAGATAATATTTACTCACTAACTAGTGCTAAATGGAGAACATCAACCAACAACAGAAAGAAAAATGGTGCAATAGCATCAATTAGTTATTGCTTCCTAACAAAATAGTGTGCTTTAGTATTTAGTATAGTATTCAGTTGGATATTTTACTGTAAATACTGGGTTCATTTGCTTTTTTTATCCAAATATAGTATCTAATTGTGTGTGTTTGTGTCAGATATGGTGAAACTAGGCAGTAACCTGTCGGAAAAGGTGACGAGACAGCCGTCGATTGAGGACGGTTTCGACAACATCCCCCTCATCACTCCACTGGAGGTCGGACAGTTACAGCAGCCGTTCCCTGACAAGGTAATTACCATTCATGCATTAGAGAGCAGAACCCACACATAGAGCCATATGAAAGACAGCAACACACCTCTGTTATTCATTACTCTGAAGAAGAATGTCATAGGAAGCTGGAGGTGGACCGGCAGACATCCACTATCGCTGATACCATCAAAGACGAGCTAGAAACCACCCTGTGAGATCCTAGCGGATAGCCTGGCATGAAACAAAGAATTCATGTGGCACCATCAAGATTCATTGTCACCGAGTATGGTACACTTTGTCATTGAACGGCTTTGTAAACCATCTCTGATCTTGCGAACGCACACACGCTCATGTCAGGATTCTCACAGATGGCTTGTATCTATTCTTAGCTCTGTAGGAGGCTAGTGCAACGGGTGGAAACGCACAGCAGAGTTTGGATTTAACTTTGCAATGACTCATCTAAAAGATGAAAATGATATAGTTGCAGGAGCTCTCTGCATTTGTAATGTGCTGAAGTAACATCCTGTGCATCCTACAACACGGGCTCACTGGGAAAATGTGCCGCTGCCTACATTTTTGTGCAATTTCAAAAAATGACCAGTACATATACAATTCACTTCAGTTTCCTGCTGAATCAAAGTAGTGGCAGTAAAACACCAATGACTTTTATTCACACAAATCGTAATTATTTTTTATTATTGGTTGATGAATACTTATTTTTACACGGTTTCTTGAACAATACTATGTTAAGACCTCAAAACACTTAATTCCATAGTGCATGATTTGTAAATTAATGCATTTTGATGCTTGCATCACATAACCAGCTCCATATTAAAGTAAAGTTTTTCAACCTTCATAATATATTTCCAAGACCCTTGTGATGGTACATCGACTTAAAATAAGTTAAATGACACGTCTGCCATAGCATGACGGGGTCTGTATCGCTTTTACTGGCACTATGTAACTTCGGGTTTCGGGTAGGAACCCGACCACAAAAAAAACTATAAAATTCGACTGCTTTACGTCAAGCGCTACAATAGTCATTATTTCGTTTTTCTTCGTTTCTGATGTCGCAATACATCATCCATTCATGAAATCATGTAACATACTCTACCTTGTCTGTGGACATCGTTCATTCTAAAGCCGGTGCTGGATAAACAGCGAGCGTGTGTGCGACGGTAGGCTAAATTATTTACGACAGCGGCAATGGACAATTTCGTTTCCAACCAGTAGGGCGACCGAAGAGGAAAAGTTACTTGGTGTTGCTTTAATGGCTTTTCTGATGTAGTAAACTTGATCGGAAGCTCAACTGGTACAGCATGGTTCTTGTGACGGTGAAGAACGAACCACTTGTAGAATCAAGCTATAATGGCATGGTAGCAAATGCGCTCGTTTGCTTTTGTTAAAGTCCCCATGTATTTAATACTTTTATCCCTTAAAACTCATCTTTGATCACCAAAATGACATATTTTAAAAAATGATTATTATTATTATTTTCATGCCTTAAAATGGCTTGAATGTACCTCTACACCTGTGCCTCATTTACTATGAATATGCAAATTAGCCCCGCCTCCACTCACTCACACCAGCTCACACGTTGATCTGATTGGTTACAAGGTAGCTTGTGACGTCAGAAACACCAGCGATTTCAAACCGTGTTTTTGAGACTGTCTTTGGGTCACTGCAGTTTTAAGAAGAAAATACTCAGTAATGGTGTTGACTTACGAATTTGCACATGGTTTGTCTAAAAGCATATTAAAAACACCACATAGACATATAAATAACATTAAAAACTTGATTTTCACCACAGGGGGACTCTAACACTATCGGTTAGATGGGCGTTAACTGGTAGAGAAACTCAACTTTGTTTGGAGCACATAAGGCTTGGTTGGGATGTGATGTTGACTCATCATGTACTTTGGCTTTTCAATATTTTTTCCCGACTCATTGTGTGCCAGTCACAAGCTCAATCCACCTTAACACAGTCAAGAACATGATGGCTGGTTGACAAGCTAGAATCCAGCGATGACATTGGAAAACACTGCTACTCGCTTCAGCCGGTTTTCCATTAGGGTTTCTAATGCTTACTATGAAAGCAGCGAACCCATTCTTGTGGTTTCTGCCCAGCCCCCTCACATTTTGTTCATTAAGTAGACTTTTAATAGTTCATTCTTTCTCTCTGACTCTATAGGTGATTGTGAAAACCACAACAGAGTATCAGCTGAAGGAGAAGAAGAGGAAGATGTATGTGCCCAGCATCAAGAAGCTAAACATAAACCTTTATGATGAGATGTCAGAGAAGCTCAAGGTAAAGCAGTTTTAAACGTCCATCCTACACATCTGGCTCTTTGTTTGTGAGGGTAATTCAAAAATGTGAATATAAATAAAAAAGGCATGATTTCATGTGTGAGTGACTGTTTTCCAGCTGACTGGGTTGATCATTGTCACCTTGGCATTCCTGGCGTGTCTGCTGCTGTTGGTCATGTATAAAGCGCTGTGGTACGATCAGCTCGGCTGCCCCGAGGGCTTCGTTCTGCAGGTAAACACGCTAGCTCTGTCCCTGCTCATAGAGATCATCTGTGCTCTACTTTGGAAACCATTTTTGGTCTGAAATCACACATTTCGTTGAGCTAATGTCTGCACTCGTGGCTTTAATGAAAACTAGCCTGTGGTCGCCCCCATGTGACATCTCTCAACATGATTTTTTTTTTACCTTAGATACTGAACGCATCCTACTTTTTCACTCTCAGGAAGCGTCTCAGAATGGTGGTATTCTATGGCGGCCAGAATTCACTAGTTAGCCTACTAGGTTTCGGAGCAGAGCGATTAAGTATTAACTAAATCTTTAGTTTGTGTGATATTCGTTTAACATATTATTTTGTTCACAGCAAAGCTAAGTCTTCTTCAGACAGCATCTAAAGCTCTGTCGGAGTGTGAGAATGTCTTTAATTAGTCTGAAGCATGACTAAACTGTGATTAAGGCCTGCAGGGGTTTCCACCTCTCCCCCTTTGATGCAGATACCACTGCTGTAATTAGCGTGCCACACTAATGTAGCGTTGCTAACTTGAAGAGCGGGAAAATTGCCTCTTGTTAAGATGGAATGAGGTTTATGGAAGCTTTGGCATGTTGACGTCTCTTGATTGACGCCTTTCAGTCGCAAAACGCCTTATTTTCTATTACTTTGCTGTGGGATGGATGGATGAGTAACTGTGAGCACTCTTTGCTCAACTGTCACTTTATGCTTCTAAGCATCTGTTTTACAAATTGGAAATGTAATAAAACTTTCATAGTTCGCATTCCATAGAAATAGTCTGTCAGTCAGCCATATTGAAAGTTTTTTAATAATTTAAAGATTATTAATTAAAATTCTGTCTTAGTACAGTACTGTCTATGTACAGTAGTTTTGGTATTAGTATATACTTTAAGAATGTTTCTTTCTTTCTTTTTGCTTTAAATTTAAATGGTCTATTCCATACATAAGAATATGTATTACATGGTAAATTAGTTGTTTTTTCAACAATGACAAAAAAAGGTTGAAGACATACTCTGTTCGAAATATTTTGCAGCCAAACTTCTCTTTATTTTTATAGAATATACATTTTGCACTGTATGCAAATTTTCTGTATTACAGAAAGCCCAGATGATCTAGTATTTTACACCAGACCACACTTCGTGAAGGACAGTATCCCACAATGCAATGTACATTTTCGAGATAATAGATGAAAATAATGTGTAATTTTAGCTGCAAATATATAAAAAAATAGCTAAAAAAAAAATTTAAAATAGTTTTTAAAATATATGTTTACTCTTTCTTTTCTTTTTTATCATACTGACAAGAAAAATGGATTAAAAATACAAATGCTAAAGTTTTTATTTCTGAGATAATTGGCCACTCATTGAATTAAACATGCACTATGAGACTGACAAAAATGTTGCATGCTACTATTTGAAATCCTTGTATAATAATGTTTTACTAGCTATTTTTACTTTTTATATATATATATAAATTAATACGCGTGTACACATATACACACACATATATATATATATATATATGTATGTGTATATGTGTACACGCGTATCATTTTTAGATATGTATATATATATATATAGACATATATATATATAAACAAAAACCTTTGTGTTAGATGCGATTAATCGATTTGACAGCACACACACACACACACACACATATATATATATATATATATATATATATATATATATGTATGTGTGTGTGTGTGTGTGCTGTCAAATCGATTAATCGCATCTAACACAAAGGTTTTTGTTTATATATATATGTCTGTATATATATATATATATATATATATATATATATATATATATAATATCTAAAAATGATACGCGTGTACACATATACACATACATATATATATATATATATGTGTGTGTATATGTGTACACGCGTATCAATTTATATATATATATATATATATATATATATACACACACACAATACAATATACTATGCAGTATTCAGTATGCTTAAAGCTAGTAATCCATTAAGAACAATATTTTTTTAGCATTGTAGATAGTTAATGTAGAGAAATGTAGTATTTTTTTTGTTGTTGGATTGCTAAGTTGTATGTTTAGGGCTTCACGTCAACTCAGCGCTCTTGGAAAACATGGAGATAGAAAGACTTTGTCCACTTATACAACATCGATTTCCCCAAATGTATTCATGCGTGTAAATGGAAGCGTTTCAGCGGTTTGTCCTCTTTACCGATGCTACATCAACAGGAATGCAGAGCTCCGTGACATTCACCTTTATGTTTGATTTATTAGAGAACCTGCCTGACCTTCTCCGTACTAGTTAATGTAAGCCATCTTACCTTTTATTTGCAAACATCCACTTTCTAATCCAGCACAGACACTGCACCCCGGCGGCTCTGGAGATGTACTACCCTGAGCAGAGCTCCAGGGGCAGCTTGTACACCGCCATCACCCACCTCAACCAGGCCAAGAAGAACATCCCAGAGCTGTCTCCTCCCTGGCTCCCGGTCATGAAGGACGACGTCAGCCACCCCGAGAAGTAACCGTCTTTCATTCATCTGAAAGGGTTTGTGAGGACACAATCCAGAAAGGTTAATGATGAAGTCAATCGGAAAGGGGTTTGTGTGTGTTTTGTGTTTAATATGGGGAATATGATGCGAATAACTATTTAGATTAACTGTGACGCACACAAATGTCTGAAGTGGAGCCTGTGGGGGGTTCCCAGGTTTCTACTTTCTCAGTCTTTTGCAATACAAATGCTTTCAGCCACTCAGAATTGTACTCCCGACGCTCCATACCTGTTTAGAAGAAATCTAGGATGATCCGTTTTAAATATCACTACGCCACTTTTTTTGATGGCGCGTCCCATTGTAGGTTTAGTCGTGCTGCTTGTAATTCTGCGACGTTTGTTAGGCGTTAGTTCTCGCTTATGGTTTCATTTGGAGTCATTTAGCTTAGTGTAATGAAGTGTGCGTTGGCTGTGAATCGTGCTCTAATGAACTGCAGTGCAACTGAGAAACAAGTGCATTGGCAAGAAAAAGCATTCCAAAAACTCAGATCTTTTTCCCTAAAATCGATTTACTGATTGTTGTCTTCAAGCAATGTGTCTTTGATTTAAAAGAGAAAAGTGACTTACACTGGGGGTTTGGTTTCTTTTTTGTACATTTTACTAAATGAGATCTGACTTTTGATCGTAAGGACGAAATGATTGGTGCAAACGGTAGATTTTATACACATTTGCATGGTTACCTTGTTCCATCCTAGAATTTGAAAACGAATGTATATTGGAATAACGGTTGACAACCATTTTTAGGTCTTTTCAAAAATGTAACATTTTTCTGTTTGTTTGTTTGTGTGCTGAAACATTTACACACTAAGCACCAGCAGCGATTTAAATGTTTAATTAATGTTATACATTTCCAAGAGAAAGTTCAAGAATGATAACGCCTCATGAAGATGAGTGCCCTTTGAATTGTTTTTGTGTACTAAAGCAAATTAATCCCAGCTGAATGTATGTTTCCCTCTCCTTTGTTCATTTATTATGCTTTATATTTATCTATGGTGATCTGTATTATTTTTTCAATTGCTATAAACGTGTAAAGTTCTAATGTGTATTTATTTATGTATTTATCTTAGTCATTCGCAGGAGAGATGTATTGAGGTTCTTGTAAGGGTCCGCAGGGGAAATCATAAACCTGCAGTATTACTCATTTCTGTGTGCGACATAAATTCCTCCATCCTCAATGGATAATAACAGAATAAAGATTTCAGTATTCACCAACGCTGTGTTCTGTCATTGCATACGAGTTTCTGTGCAGTTGTACTTCTAATGCTGTTGCTATTCAGAAAACCCAGACCCTTGATTCTAAAACAGTGGTGCTGTAAATTAACAGGAAGGCATAACACATCATTTATTAGTAGTAGTCAGAGGTGGACAAAGTACACAACTTCCTTACTTGAGTTAAAGTGCAGATACTACTGGTCAAATATTACGCCGTTAAAAGTAAAAGTTGTAATGACTGATTTTTACTTAAGCACTTTTAAAAACGAGTACTTCTGTACTTTTACTTAAGTATCAAAAGTCAATGTATTGTTTTATTATTGTTGTATGTAATACTTACAGTACCTTATCCTTCTGAAGCAACTGAATACACCTACCAGTTAGTGGTATCTGTGAAATTAATAGCTTTTAGAACTATAAAACCTATAGAAATTAAACAACTGAATTGACAAAAAAAAAAGACAGCCGTAATCATCATCTTTATTTATTGAACCCTCCTACCACCCCAACAAATGAAGTTCACATCTATGTAGTGAAGTAAAAAGTCCAATATTTGTCTTTCAAATTGTTACGTTAAAGTAAAAAAGTTTACAGAAAAAAATAATACTCAAGTAAAGCAAAGATACTCAGGGATTTTTCAATTTTTTTTTTTTTTTTATCCAACGAACTTTAGTAGTATACAATATAGCATATAGAATGTATATCTTAATACACACACACACACACATACACACACACACACACACACACACACACGTTGGTGCAACAGCATTATGAGGACTCTCCATAGGCGTAATGGTTTTTATACTGGACAAACTATATATTCTATCCCCCTACACTGCCCCTATCCCTAAACCTACCCATCACAGGAGACATGCTGCATTTTAAAATGTTTAATAACACATTGTTTTTTATGTTTTTTAAGCCATTTGTTTTATGAGGACTTTTGAAGTGTCCTCATAAACCACCCATAAGTTGTAATACCAGTGTAATACACATGTCATTATACAAATTTGTGTCCTCATAAATCACATAAACCCACACACACACACACAAAACATGCCAGAGGGTACAAATTGATTAATTAATCAAAAAACAGTATATTCATTCAAGATATGACTTTCTTGCTTTCTTACTGATAATGTTCACCAGACTGGTGCAACAATCCTTGGTCTCCTGAAGAAAATGCATACAATTTGGCTTGGTTCCTGACCATTTCTTCTTGTGTATATGAAATTTTCCCAAAATAATAAAAAGTAGTACAATAAAAGTAAAATTATTATAATTACTTTCATCGGAATAATACATACATACTTATTTAATTTACTTATAACATTTGGTTTCTTTCTAATGAAATTTTCCACATCCACCCAAAAAAAACATTGTATATACAATCACAAAACAGATGGACAATAGATTATTTTTCTATTGAACAAAAATCACATGAATAATATCTAAATTAAATCTCTCTAACAACCTTTTAGCTGGATATATACCATGTAAAATTTGAAATGTAATGTCTTTTACTTCATTATTTAAAAAGTATGCTTCACAAATACACCAAGCTTTATTCCAGTTTATATTTCTAAATACACTGGTCAACAATGAGCTTTTATGAGCTGTTTCACCTGTTAAAATATTCCTAATATGTACAAATATTATTAAATATTTTTTTTAAAGTGTACTTAAGTAAATGTATTTTGTTACTGTCCACCTCTGGTAGTATATTTAGGATTTAATTTGTTAACATTAGATGCATTCGAGCTATGCATCGCGCTCCGCTCATCTGCACAAAACAGTGCCTGGTGGCTCGAGAATGCAAACCCTGAAATAGATTCCAAGGTGCAAGCCTTGAAAAGAAAAAAAATTTATATTCCATAAGGTTATCTCTGCACAAACGCATCACATGTTCAGATAGGTATGCGCGTATGAATATATTTGTGCGCAGGCGTGTAGTCCTTCTTTACAAACCAACCCTCAACAAACTACTTGTCTGGCCTTAAAAATGTATAATAGAGAATTATTTATCGCTTCCGCGTAGCCACGTGAACCGGAATTATCCCGACAACGTTTTATCAGTACAGAGGAAAAGGGAAGGAGGCATTCACAGGAGAGAGACTAGTTGACACTTCAGGACTGCGTTGTCGTCGTGTCCAGGCCCAGGTCCTTCATCAGATCAGGATACGGCTTGGATCCGGCGGACTGTGGTAAACCTCGGGATAAACAGAGAAACTAATATTAGTGTAGACTCCATCCTTCTTATGACGTAAAAAGTACATCAGGATTTATGGGAAGTGTTTCTGGCTCCGGCTGACCTATCTATGTAGCCTAACATTGAATTATAGAAGTCTATAATGTGTTATGTGTATGCTAGGTCAAAGAGATGTGTTTTTAGTCTAGATTTGAACTGATAGACTGTGTCTGCTTCCCATACAATGTTAGGAAGATTGTCCCAAAGTTTTCGTGCTAAAGAGGAAAAGGATCTACCGCCAACAGTCGATTTTGATATTCTAGGTATTATCAACTAGCCGGATTTTTGAGATCGTAATAGACGTGAAGGGCTATAATGCGTTAAGAGCTCGCTCAAGTACAGGGGAGCTAAACCATTTAGTGCTTTGTAAGTAATCAGAAATATTTTAAAATGTGTACGATGTTTAATAGGGAGCCAATGCAGTGTTGACAGAACCGGGCTAATATGGTCATACTTCCTGGTTCTGGTAAGAACTCTAGCAGCTGCGTTTTGGACCAGATGTAGTTTGTTTATTAAGCATGCAGGGCAACCACCCAGTATAGCATTACAATAATCTAGCAATGATGGCATGAACGCATGAACTAATTGTTCTGCATTTTTCATTATGAGCATATGACATAATTTAGATATATTTCTGATGGAAAAATGCGGTTTTACAGATACTAGACACGTGACTTTCAAATGAAAGATTGGTATCAAAGAGCACACCCAGGTTCCTAACTGACGACGAAGACTTAACAGAGCAGCCATCAAGTGTTAGACAGTATTCTAGGTTATTACTTGAGGAGGTTTTTTGTCCAATAATTAGAATCTCTGTTTTTTATTAATTAAGTAGTAGGAAATTATTAGTCATTCAGTTTTTTATATCAGCTATGCATTCAGTTAATTTTGTGAATTGGTAAGTTTTGTCAGGGCGTGAAGAAATATAGAGCTGAGTATCATCAGCATAACAGTGAAAACTAATGCCATGCTTCCTAATGATATCTCCTAATGGTAGCATGTACAGAGTGAAGAGCAGCGGTCCTAGCACTGAGCCTTGTGGTACACCATACTGAACTTGTGATCGATAAGACATCTCTTCATTTACTGCTACAAACTGAAAACGATCAGATAAGTATGATTTAAACCATGCTAATGCAATTCAACTAATGTCAACATAATTTTGGCAAAGTAAATTGACATGAACAGAACATTTGTATTAACTAACATTAACAAAGGTTAATAAATGCTGTAAGAATTTTTTTGCTCATTGTTAGTTCATGAATTTACTAATGTTAACAAGTTAGACCTTATTGTAAAGTGGTACCATTAGTATTTTACAATGGCGATGGTAAAAATAATAAACTAAAAAGGATTGAAGTTAAAGAAAATGTAATTAAATGTAATAAAAAAATTATACCAAAGGAAAAAACAAAAGTCAAACCTTAAATTATGCATACTATATTTGTCAAAATATAAAAGTGACTTTGCAAAAGTTTTTATGCAACCTATATAAACATTTTAAAGTCACCATGAAATTTCAACATTTTTTTTTTTCTTTCTGCTGGGTGCTGCCCCATCTACCTAATTTCTCATTTTCTGTACCTACACTCTATCTACTGTTGTTTTGTCTGTTGTCTTTGTCCTCCGCCTTTATCGTTGCTTGTCTATTGTAAAGCGTCCTTGAGCTCTGGAAAGGTGCTATATAAATAAAACTTATATTATTATAACATTTACTAATACATATTTAAAATCAAAAGTTATATTTGTTAACATTAGTTAATCATGCAATGTGAACTAACATGAACAAACAATGAACAGCTGTATTTTTTTATTAATAATGTTAACAAAGATGAATAAATACTGTAACATTATTGTAAAAATGTATTGCTCATTGTTAGTTCATGTTAATAAATTAGACCTTATTGTAAAGTGTTTCATGTGCCCTCATAATCTATAATTAAAATACCCTCCCTCTTGCAGCTCATCTCTTCTCTGATGATGTGTTTACTGGCGAGAGGGCGGGATCAACCTGTCACTCACATGAGATCAACCAATAGTAAACCACAACCATCCAAATAATTCCCTATGGACAAAATCAAGACCCGCTCTACATTTTTTTCTTTCCGTCTCACTCTAAAGACTATTACAACTTGTTTCAGGCCGGCTTTTAAATGTAAAAATAATGCATTCAAAAAGTTTCCCATGCACACACAACTTTCTATATATAAGACTCAAATATCATAAAACCAAAAGAACACACAGGATTTCACACCATTTTCCTTACAGTCCCCAGTGTAATTTACATTTGCTTTCCTATTGCTGTACTATTGTGCAGCCGCTGAACCCAATAAATTGTTAAAAAGTAATTATATGAGAATTGCATAGTCAGCACACAGCTGGTGTTGCCAGGGGAAAGGGCGTTCATTTGAGTGAGGGTGTAAAGTGGTTGTGGGTCAAGCCCTGTTTGAGGAGTGTGTGTGTGTGTTTCTCAGTAGGATCTCCCGAATACTGGCGCCAGGAGAGAATGCCTCTCTCCTCTCCTCTCTCTCTCTCCTCCTCTCTTCTCTCTCTCTCTCTCTCCTCTCTCTCTCTCTCTCTCTCTCTCTCTCTCTCTCTCTCTCTCCTCTCTCTCCTCTCTCTCTCTCTCTCTCCTCTCTCTCTCTCTCTCTCTCTCTCTCTCTCTCTCTCCTCTCTCTCTCTCTCTCTTCTCTCTCTCTCCCCTCTCTCTCTCTCTCTCCCCTCTCTCTCTCTCTCACTGTATCTCTTTAACTCCTCTCTCACACACACACTTGCAGATTAAATGAAGTGTCAAAATACTCAACTCAGAATGACAGCCGATCCAGTGAACTGTCCAAACTCATTTTCTGCTAAATCCTCCACAAATACCTCACAATGAAAATAAGACAAATACACTACCAGTAAAACATTTTTCTTTTCCTATTTCCTTATGTTGCATTGTGGAGTAATGATTCAGAACTATATTTATCTGACTTAATGAAAAGAACGACTTGTATTTGATTTGACTGTATCTTCTATGTTACACAGCTCAGAAAGATTCTCTCTGTGAAAACTCAGTGCCACCTACAGGACTTTTTTTTACAGTCACTTGATGTTAAACTGTATTAGCAAACTAGTTTTTTGTTTTGCTTGTTTGTTTTGCGTTGTTTTGTTTTGCTTTGTTGTGTTATTTTGCTTTGTTGTGTTGTGTTGTTTTGCTTTGTTGTGTTGTTTTGTTTTGCTTTTTTTGTGTTTATTTTGCTTTGTTGTGTTGTGTTGTTTTGCTTTGTTGTGTTGTTTTGCTTTGTTGTGTTGTGTTGTGTTGTTTTGCTTTGTTGTGTTGTGTTGTTTTGCTTTGTTGTGTTGTTTTGCTTTGTTGTGTTGTGTTGTTTTGCTTTGTTTTGTTTTGTTTTGCTTTGTTGTGTTGTTTTGTTTTGCTTTGATGTGTTGTTTTGCTTTGTTGTGTTGTTTTGTTTTGTTTTGCTTTGCTGTGTTGTTTTGCTTTGTTGTGTTTTGCTTTGTTGTGTTGTTTTGTTTTGTTGTGTTATTTTGCTTTGTTGTGTTGTTTTGCTTTGTTGTTTTGTTTTGCTTTGTTGTGTTGTTTTGCTTTGTTGTGTTGTTTTGCTTTGTTGTGTTGTTTTGCTTTGTTGTGTTGTTTTGCTTTGTTGTGTTTTGCTCTGTTGTGTTGTTTTGCTTTGTTGTTATTTTGCTTTGTTGTGTTGTTTTGTTTTGCTTTGTTGTGTTGTTTTGTTTTGTTTTGTTTTGCTGTGTTGTGTTGTTTTGCTTTGTTGTGTTGGTTTGTTGTGTTGTTTTGCTTTGTTGTGTTGTTTTGTTTTGCTTTGTTGTGTTGTTTGCTTTGTTGTGTTGGTTTGTTGTGTTGTTTTGCTTTGTTGTGTTGGTTTGTTGTTGTGTTGTTTTGCTTTGTTGTGTTGGTTTGTTGTGTTGTTTTGCTTTGTTGTGTTGTTTTGTTTGTTTGTTGTGTTTTTTTGTTTTGCTGTGTTGTGTTGTGTTGTTTTGCTTTGTTGTGTTGTTTGTTGTGTTGTTTTGTTTTGCTGTGTTGTTTTGCTTTGTTGTGTTGGTTTGTTGTGTTGTTTTGTGTTTGTTGTGCTGTGTTTTGTTTTTTTGCTTTGTTGTGTTGGTTTGTTTGTTGGTTGTTTTGTTTTGCTGTGTTGTTTTGCTTTGCTTGTTTGTTTTGCTTTGTTGTGTTTGTTTTGCTTTTGTTTTTTTGTGTTTGTTGGTTTTGTTGGTTGTTGTTTTTGTTTTGTTTTGTTTGTTGTTTGTTGTGTGTGTTTTGTTTTGCTTTGTTGTTTTTTTGTGTGTTTTTTGCTTTGTTGTGTTGTTTTGCTTTTGTTGTGTTGGTTTGTTGTGTTGTTTGTTTTTGTTTTGTTGTGTGTTGTGTTTTTTGTTTGTTTTGTTTTGCTTTGTTTGTTGTTTGTTTTGTGTTTGCTTTGTTTGTGGTTGTTTTGCTTTGTTTGTTGGTTTGTTGTGTTTGTTTTGCTTTGTTGTGTTGTTGGTTTTGTTTGTTGTTTGTTTTGCTTTGTTGTGTTGTTTGTTGTGTTTGTTTTGCTTTGTTTGTGGTTTGTTTTTGCTTTGTTGTGTTGGTTTGTTGTTTTGTTTTGCTTTGTTGTGTTGTTTTGTTTTGTTGTTTGTTGTGTTTGTTTTGCTTTGTTGTGTTGTTTGTTTGCTTTGTTGTGTTGTTTTGCTTTGTTGTGTTGGTTTTTGTGTTGTTTGCTTGTTGTGTGTTGTTTTGCTTTGTTGTGTTGGTTTGTTGTTTTGTTTTGCTTTGTTGTGTTGTTTTGTTTTGCTTTGTTGTGTTGTTTTGCTTTGTTGTGTTGGTTTGTTGTGTTGTTTTGCTTTGTTGTGTTGGTTTGTTGTGTTGTTTTGCTTTGTTATGTTGGTTTGTTGTTTTGTTTTGCTTTGTTGTGTTCTGTTGTTTTGCTTTGTTCTATTTTGACCATGATAGTTTCAAGTAAATTTTTCTTACCTCAATAGTTCTTCTTTTTCATTTAGTTAGATTTATGCTTAAAACAAGGAACTAAATGCAGGTATACTGATATAATATATACTTATATAATATATAATTATATACTTATATAATACATACTAAGTATAATAAATATATACTTAACTTAAAATATCATCTTAAGTCACCATGGAATCAAAGTTGGCACTTCTTATTTTAATATAAAACTATAAAATTCTTAGTTTTATGGAATATTACAATATTATATTATATTCCATGTTCTGGAAAAGATGACTGCACATACATTTTCTGTTCTGCACATAAATTCTTCAGAAGCGGTATAGTCCATTGATGTATGATAATCATGTGGCTTTGGAAGAGTTATTCAAATTAACCAATTACATTAGTTTTAGTTTCTAAGTAGTGTATAAATGTGCCCGAACTGTGTGTAGCATCTGTGATTTACTCAGATTTACTGAGGCTGTAAAACTACCTTAAATTGAGAAGTGTTGACAGCCTCTGGTTTTTCCGTTGACTTTCTGTTTCTATAAATGTTCAAACTGCGTAAAAAGTGTGTTCTTGTTTTAGCTCTATGACAGGGAGTTTATTGCCGTAACAAGAGAACCTCCTGACCCTTACAGGCCGAGCAAAAAAGCCCTTTCCTACGTCATACGCGAACCGAGTCTCGCCGTTTGATCGCTTGCCCTTCAAGTAAAGGCCATATTGCAGTCATAAAGGGATCAATGAGAAATCAAGTGACTTACAACTGTCAAAGCATAATAACAGCTGGCAGGCCTGTCGTGACACTGGGCAACTGCCAGTGTACAGTGTGTGCGCTCTGTGTTTTTATTGAATGTGGGATCTGTTTTGAATGACTGTCTGAATTAATGTCTTTAAGCTGCTTAAGGGCAGCATTTAGTCCTTGATTTATTCGTTTAGGAACGGCTTGGCGTGGAATCCTTTCCCAAACTCTGCAGTTTGCAGCAATTTATGCTTCAATGAGGGAGAAACCCACAGAAAACAAATATTTGGGTGTGCTCCATAATGAAATGACAGAGTCATAAGCCCGTTTAAACAAAGCCTGGCTACATTTAAGATTCTTATATTAAAAAGCAGACTAGGACTGTCCTAAGGCCATGAAGAGTATAAGGGAAGTATGCAGTAATTGTGCCGGCCGTCTAACCTGCGCTCAATGATCTTTGTTTGATCTTTACTTTGTGATGCTTATATTTAATGTATGTATGATGTGTAATTTAGTATAAAGAGGCTTTGCTTTATTTTATATTCAAGTTTACTGTTTATTTATTGATTATTCTTTTGTAGTATTTAATTTAATTTCATTCAGTTCCTAAACCAATTAAAGGCAGAATTATAGTGTCGCCCAGAATCGCTGGAGCCATAACGTCATTTTCCCGTTGAAAAAATGCAGAATTTCGATGGCAAAATTAGAGGGTAAAAATGTTAATGACTTACAAATGGGTATGTATCAGGACTTCACATCCACTTACAACCTGTCCCCGATCTCTAATCCAAATTTATGGCAATTACACACGTGGAGCAAATTCTTAGACAAGTAAATTAGAGGCAGTCTGAGGTCCGGGAATCGTGTGTAGTTACCGCATTCACTCTTTTTACGTTGTGAGTAATAGATGCCAATTTACAGTCTCACAGACAGAGGAAGTTGTTGTTATTTTATCAACGTCTTAATTGCATGAACATGGACCATGTGCCTCAGCATGGACAGAATAATTATTTGAACAAAACTGTGTATGTGATATGAGTCAGAAGACTTTTAAGGTACTTTTATGACCTTTTTCTTCTCGCAAAATTAATGTTGCCCTTTTTAAAAACAAAGCCAGTCAGAGTGAAAGCACTACACTGCAATTTTATGAAATTATGGTATAACTTTGAGAAAGATATGGCATACTCAATGTATTTGCTTGTTAAATGATGTAATGCAAAGCTAAATTCTACATTACTCCAGTCTTTAGTGTCACATGATCATACAGAAATCGTTCATATATGATGATTTGCTGCTCAAGAAACATTTTTGATTATTATCAATGTTGAAAACAGTTGTGCTGCTTAATATTTTTGTGGAAACCGTGATACAAAGTAGTATGAAACCTTTACAATTTGTCCATTAGGTAGCTCATTTTTAGTCTTCATGAAGACCTGCAACTTCATAACTAGCCCAGAGATTAAGGTTACACAGGCTCATATAACTCTCCCGATACCTTGCTTGGCCTCCGTCATATCACTTCCCAGACTCTTGCTCTTTCTCCTCCTCATATCATCACACACACGGTTCTTCTCTCTCACTCTCTCTCTATTATGTCAGTGTCGCCGCAGTCATTGTGGAAGCTGAAGAAAGCTTGGGTGAGTGTTTCTGATGTTGGCACCAGCTCTTGCCTACTCTGCGAGTTTGTGTGTATGTGTGATCTGCCTCTCCCGCTAAGAAACGCTGAGTACTCACTGACAGCTCCATCACTCGTCTTCAATGGGGTGTAATTTGTGAGTGCCTGGCTGTGCAGGGGATGATGGGTAATTAAGAAGGTGAGTCAGGCCACTGAGTCCGAGCGTTGAAAGCATTTAGCCCACTGCTGTATAGTCCACTGTGTTCAGAGTGTCTCCAAGGGTCTGGCATACACAGATCGCTCTAACTGTCCCAAAACAAGATGTTTTAATGGATGCAAAAGAGATCAGGAGGTCAGAAGAGAGTAACAGTCTCAGCATTATTTGGGTTATGCAGCCTGGGAAGTAACTATATACGACTATTCAGATATTACAATGATGATATGATGTGCACTCAAGTGATTTTGATTGTGTGTGTGAGATATATATATATAAACAGACTCACAGTCACCGACCACTTTAGGCACACCTTGCTAGTACCGGATTGGACCCACTTTTGCCTTCAGAACTGCTTTAATTCTTCATGGCACAGATTCAACAAGGTGCTGGAAACAGTCCTCTTTGATTTTGGTCCATATTGACATGATACCATGTGTCGTCTGCACATATATGATGCGAATCTCCTGTTCCTCCACATCCCAAAGGTGCTCTGGAAGTATCCATCAGAAGATGATACACTGTGATCATAAAGGGATAGACATGGTCAGCAACAATACTTCGGTAGGCTGTGATGTTTAATCAATGCTCAATTGATATTAAAGGGTCACTTCACCCATTTGCATTAAGGTTTGTATTGTTAGAAACCCAGTCATATATTATAATGATGGTGGAATTTTGCTTGTTTTTTTTATGAGATGGGAGAAAAAAGGATTTAAGTGTTTTACTTCCGTCCTATCGTGACGTAAATATCGTCATTTTGCGTCACGATAGGACGGAAGATAAATTTCATTGAAAAGTGTATAGACTACAAACATTAGCTCATTATTATTCAAGGGTGTGGGACCCACTCACCCTACAGGCCTATTACAGATCAGTGGGTGGGACTTCACTTGCAGAAACCGAAATCAATATCCGCCATCTTGTTTTTGGAAGCTAAGCTAACGAGCGCTGTGGAGATAGGAAGTATGACAATGACTGAAGAAACTATACATGATATGGAAGAAGAGGATTTTGAAAGTCTGCTGCTCGAATCCGATGTTCGTGGCTATCTTTACGAGCCGCAATATAGTGAAGAGCAGCTGAGGCTGATGGAGGAACAGGAGGCGGCTGCCTGTCGCGGTCGAGGAGCCCGGACTGGCTCGAGCTGAGGCGGACTGCTGTGCCTGTGCTCTCGCTGTGCGCTACGGACACAGATAGAGTCCGTCTGCTGCAGAGAATTTCAACGAAGGGACGTTTGTGTTGTGATGTGAACCACCATAGTTTCGCCTGACTGAACATCCAGGTATCATGCAGTAATACACCATATTCAGAAAGAAATACAAACGAGGAGTAATTCACTAATGAATTTGCCAATGTAACTTAACGTTAACGGGGTTTGTTGTTGTGGGAAGAAGGAGGCTGGAATCGGCGAACATTTAAACATTTTAATAGTAAAATGAACAAATACACAACGAAAGTATAAGCCAACAGCCCCTCATTGAAGACTGAAGTCCACACACAACATAAAATCAGGCCTGTTCCTCTCTCGATCTGCCGTTTATGCTTCCGCTCCTCTGTGAGAGATACGAGACCGGTCGGTGCGTCTCTTTACTTTCATTATCACTTACTAGAAATTTTGCGTGAAATGAATTTCAAACTCTGGTGGCAGCTAACGTTAGCCTTGTTGACGAAAGAATGATTTCTTTGATGTGCGCGCAGTTCTGGATTAGTGGGTGTGGCTTGCGGAGCTGTGCAATGTGGTGCATTGTGGGTGTTGTAGTCTTTCATACAAATGCACCCTTCGGTTATTTTCTGTCTTTTCTCGGTCAAGAGGGCAACAAATTCAAAAATTATTTTACATTTCGACTACATATATGATCCACTTTCAATAAAGATTCATGTTGAAATGGGTGAAATGCTCCTTTAAGGGTCCCAAAGTGTGCCAAGAAAATCTCCTCAGACCATTACAGCAGCAGCAGCCTGAACCGATGATACAAGGCAGGATCCATGCTTTCATGTTGTTCACGTCAACTTCTGACCCGACCATCTGAATGTCGGAAATCAAGACTCTTCAGACCGGGCAATGTTTTTCCAATCTTCTAATGTCTGATTTTCGTGAGCCCGTGTGAATTGTAGCCTCAGTTTCCGGGTCTCGTCTGACAGGAGAGTCACCGGTGTGTGTGTGTTCTGCTGCTGAAGCTCTTCTGCTTCAAGGTTCAACATTTCAACATTGGTTTTCAGAGACGCTCTTCTGCAGAACTCGGTTGTAACGAGTGGTTATTTGAGTTACTGTTGCCCTTCTATCAGCTCAATCCAGTCTGCTCGTCCTCCTCTGACCTCTGGCATCAGCAAGATATTTTCATCCAATTTCAGCCACTGAACTGCAGCTCACTGGATATTTTCTCTGTAAACCCTAAAGATGGTTGTATGTGAAAATCCCAGTAGATCAGCAGTTTCTGAAATTCTCAGACCAGCCCGTCTGGCACAAACAACCATGGCACATTCAAAATCATTTTTCTTCCCCATTCTGATGCTTAACTTCAGCAGATCGTCTTGACGAGGTCTACATGCCTAAACGCATTGAGTATAGCTGTCATGTTATTGGCTGATTGCTAAGCTTTTAATAGTCTTAACCACAAATTATTGGTCAGGAAAATGCACTACTTAAAAAGCCATTGCTGTCTCGGAAAAACATCAAAGACAGAATGAAGTTTTTGTCAGAATATGGGAAGTTGTGTGTGGAGTGATGAATTACAATGAAACAAGAGTTGCATTGTGATGCTCCAGAGCGTCCAGATGCTCCAGAGCAAAATCTGCTGAGAAATATAATAATAAATGCATCTCTAAATGAGGAACTGTGTCATTGCAGACTGATCTCATGAAATGGCGTATGTATGACACGCCAATTCGTATTTCCATTTTTGGCGTGCTATCAACACGCATAATGTTTATGAACGCCGTTGACTTAACGTTACATTACTGTATATATAAATATATGACCTACCCCAACCCCGTCCCTAAACCTACCGTCACTGGGGTTAATACCATTTATGAGTCTTCCCCTACCATCCTACGAAAAAAATATCGCTCGCCAGATGTAGATCTACATTTTGCTTCATTTGTACATACACGCGGAATCACTCGGACATTTAACGGCGTAGACATACACGCATACACGCGGATAGCTCAAAATGCGTATAGATAACACGCCACTTTCAAGTCAAGTGGCGTATGTTTACGCTAAAGTCATGATGTCATTTTGGTCATTGTGTGAGAAGCTTTTTATCTGCTGGTATTGGAGTTTCTTCACTGTGAAAAGTCATTTAATGCTTTAGAGTACAGGAGAATAATGCAGAATGTCTTGCTTTCCACAAATGAAAAGTTTTTTTCTAAAGATGAGTGATCTGATGTTGTTTTTCAACAAGACAATGCTCCTGCCCAAAGTGCAAAGACGACCAAGAAATGGTTTTAGAACAAGTGTATCAGGCTCATGTTTTGGCATCGGTCAGAGTCCAGATTTGAAGCCTATAGTTAATATTTGGTCTCGCATTAAACTCAAACAAACTGGGTGACATTTTTCAACTACTCATGAACAGTTTGAAGCCTTTAACATTAAGTGGAACAACACTGACTCTTCTTCCAAAAGCTGTCTGTAAAATGGGAAAGATTATTCCGTGCTGACTAAGTTACTGTGCTGAGCAACTGAGTTGCTAATTTCCTGACCAGTGATTTGTGATTAAAATGGTTAAGACCATTAAAATACCACTAAATATTTTGGCCTGGCCCAAAATCCGTGCCATATATTTTTAACACAGCTAATACTTATTTTGAACGGCTGGTGTCAATGAAGAAGGATTTGGGTCCAGAGGTGTGGTTACAATATCTACCAGTAAAAGATAAGGAGAAATGTTAACTTGCATTACCAGCTTAAATTGAGTACTAATTTCTATAAAGTTTTGTCATAATCAACAGTAAAGTCAATAATCAATAGTTTTTTTGCTATGACTTTCATCTTCAAACATCTGGATTTAAAGAAAACAGATGTTTTGCATTAAGATGTTCTTGCATCTGACTTATGAGATAAGAGGTGGTAAACCTTGCAGAAATTTACTAAATTGAATGTCTGTTGGCAAGAGGATGAACACGAAAGTTGCTTTTAAATGACTGTTGAAAATAAGTTGTATTTTATTGGAGTCATATGTGCACTTAATTTACAAGACATCTCAAGCATTCAAAATATAACTTGACACTGGTTTGTTTAACAAACAAATCTGACACTTTCAAAGTGACAACCAGATGTCACAATCAAAAGATGAAATGAAATTGTGAGCCCATTAAAGAGAAAGTTAAAAGACCCAGAGAGAAACATTAGTAGATAATAATTAGTAGAGAAACTCAAGGTTTTATATTCACTCATTTACAAGACAATTTTGTTCATGAGTTCTCTGGTGATGCTTATGTAGGCTATAATTTTGATTCAATCGGGGACATTCTGGTAGATTAAGGACTTTTGGGGATGTAAGCCTTTATTTTTTTCTTATATGACCTCATGTTTTTATCTTGTAGGCTGTATTGAGGCGATTGTCACTCCAACCAACAATAGACCATTTTGTATTAAAATATTTTTTTTTTAATTAAAGGGATAGTTCACCCAAAAATGAAAATTCTGTCAGTAATTACTCACCCTCATGTCGTTCCAACCCCGTAAGACCTTCGTTCATCTTCGGAAAACAAATTAAGATATTTTTGATTAAATCTGAGAGCTGTATCACTCCTCCATAGGCTTCTAAAGGATTGAAACAGCCCCGAAAAGTTATTAAAGAAATCGTTAAAAGAGCCCAACTGACTACAGTGGCTAGATCTTAAGTTTATCGAGCTACGAGAATACTTTTTGAGCGCAAAAAACAAACAAAAATAGCGACTCTATTCAAGTATTCTCTTTGGGCCTGGAGACTTCACGTAGTGTTATTGCGCAACGCTTCTGGTTGAACGTCACACACATGACCAGCGTCGGCCAATAGTGAGCCTACGTGTGATGTATAACAAAGAAGCGCTGCGCTGTTACACTACGTCAACAGCTTAGGAGAATGACACTTATGGGGTTGGAACGACATGAGAGTGAGTAATTACTGACAGAATTTTCATTTTTGGGTGAACTATCTCTTTAATTTAGGCTACTCACCCTCTTGTCTTTGATTCAGAGACGTCAAATGTCATAACACTGACAAGTTATCTCACTATACATGATATATATAAATTTGAATTAACCATTAGCGACTTAAGCCCTGTTCACACTACAAGCGACAAAGCAACACGATACCATTCATTTCAATGGGGAGCGGGCGACATGCACGACAGCGACTGTTAGCGACCGGATGGGGCGTGTCTGGCGACGCGACAAAGTTGAGATGTTTAACTTTATACAAATGAAGAGTGACTTTCGGGAGCATCAACCAATAGGAGTGGAGTGCGCGATTCGCTGTCATTGGATGTCATTCATAAACATTACTAGACAACCACTAGTGAGAACGCCCACTAGTGACCTCATCGCCAGCCACTGGCGACATGCAGCGACAAAGTCGCTTGTAGTGTGAACGGGGCTTTAAACTGGAGAACGGAGCATTAGTTGTGCGTTGTGTGCAGAACACAGAATTGGCGGGAGCAGCTCCGAAGACGCTGACACGAGACGTGCGATCCTGAATTATATAACGTGGCAAACAACTTGCTCAGTCCCGTTCACATAGCAGAGGTTAGCGGCTCGTCAAACATGAGGATGTGATATAGTCTACGCTAAAATATAAGCTATTTTTCACTCTCGTTCATGTGTGAACGTAAAAAAGTAGGCCTATTAATCCCCCTAAAACTGGACCAAAAACCTTATTCTGTTGCTGTGTGAATATGCCTATATTTTATATGGTATGCCGGTATCTGCAGTGGAATAGAATTATTTACAAAATATAAAAATCACTTAAATTGAAAAAAAAAATAATGACAGAAATTTCATGTTTGGCTGAACAATCCCCACATAAGATAATATTTTATTGCATGTACCATTGACATCTGTAGATTGAAAAGCAACAGGAAAAAAAATAACAATACGTATCTCTTTCATGGTGAACTAATTTATTTGCATTAAATCTGAAGCAGCAGTTTTCTTCTAATATGCCATTCCTTCTCTCAGTTCATCTATCTATGCCACGCTCACGGACCGACACAAGAGAGAGATATGAATGTCTCTCTCTAATTGATAAAGCCATAATAGGAGCCATTTCTCCACCATCTGCTAATTAGAACCATGAACGGGAAGAGATTGGATGTCTGGAGAAGGGGTCTGCCGTCTGAGGGGGTCTTTGATCTTCTGACTTGTCTGCCATGCTGTTTTCCTTCAAGCTTTCCTGCGCGGCTTGAGCAGACCGCGGCCTCCACTCTTGGGGATAGGAACACTAATGGATCGCTTGAAGAGACCTTTTGCTTTATGACTGGGGCTAAGCAGTATCAGCTGGTCTGAGGCCAGTGGCTGCACAGTTCATGATGTGCTTTGTCAGATAACCCCATCGGGAATAACAGTTGGCCTTCTCCAGGACCAGGCATGCCAGGGTAGATAGAAAAAGAAAAAAAGAGACCATCAAGCTTTGAGGTCTGAAATTCCAGACCACACCATGGAATTCCAGAAGTCCGGGAGAATGTATCCCAAAATCACAATTTTGAAGCAAATCAAATGACTGAAATGCTAGTTAATTGCCGTTACCGGGTCTCATTGCATTACGTTCTCATGATCAAGTGTGATTGTTGATGACGTGTGACCGAAGCAGCGTTCTGATGAGGATAATCAAAGAATAACAGCCCAGCTGTTTTTAATAGAAAGCCTAATCCTCTCGTCCTCAACGATCTAATGCAATCATGTTGCGTCGAATGGGCCTAATAATAAAAATTGATTTGAAAGTTGTTTAGACACAAGTCATGTAAATTATGAAGCATTTACTTTATGTGACATTTCGAGAAGGAAATACAATGAGCCATTTGTCTTCAAAGAAGAAACGGTGGAGGTCATCAGCGCACTCTTTTGACTGAGTTGTAAATATATCCAATAGCATGTGTTTCAAATTGCCCATTGGTTATGGATTGCTTTACGAGCTGCTTGTTAGTGGCCCAATGGCTTTAGCCTCTGTTGATTTACCCCCAGGGAACCAGGGGTCAATTAGTCGGACACACAGAGGATCCTGTTCTTCAGATGCTTGCTTTTACACTCTGATCTGAGAGCAGTTTTGTAGGAGGACAGCAGGGTTTGTGCTGGAGACACTGGTTCCAGAGCAGCTCTTAGATGGCATTGCTGATAAGAGTCCATTAACTTTCTTGAATTTTGCTGCTGTTTTAAGTGAGAGTGAGTTTGTCATGATGTTCTTTATGGAAGCCATAAGAGTTGGGTTTTAGGACCACATCGCTGAAACAGTTCTACATTATTGAAGAGAGACTGGGGTTATAGTTGTCTGCGGACTATCAAACTTAATAATTGTAGGGTAAAAAAGTCCAGTTAGTTCTGGTTCTTTCTATGATGACTGAATCGTTATTTTTGAGCCAACTATCCCATTTCCGCTCGCTGGAGAAGCCTGTTTCTGCCTCTGTAGAAAATAAATAAATACATAATGAAAAAAGAGATACAAAATGAAATTTCACAATTGTGAATTATTAAGTCACAAATTCACAACAGGGAGAAAGAAAAAAAGGTAATCCCAATTCTGAAAAAAAACTAAGGGGCCATTTAGACAACACCGTTTTCAACTAAAAACGGAAAAATGTTTATGCGTTTTGACAGTTCATTTACACGACAACAGCATTTTGGGCGTCTGAAAATGCAAACTTTTGAAAACAGATCTTATTGCCTTTGTGTAAACAACAAAAACACAAAATCGTGAAATCGGTGATGACATGCGCATGTGTATTATGTGTTCAGTTTATAGGCGCTTACTTGCAGGATTGCCAAATTGAAAATGTCCAAGTATCGTACCAGAAGCTCAAAATTATCGTATTTGGAAAAAAAATTATCGTACACGAGTCAAACGTACAGAATACAGCATGAAAATGACTTTTTTGCTAAAATATCGGAAGGGACGTTAACTTTTTTAAAACCTTTTCTCTTCTTGCAAAACATACAGAGATGACATGTTAATGATATACAACTTTGTATACAATATACAAAAAGAACATTAACTTGTGCTCATGAGAGAGTCATTCTCCACGATGATTGGCCAAGATGACATAACGTTAGAGGAGGTTACATGCGTAACACGACATTCACGTTCTTCTCACAGTAGACGTAAAATCCACAGCTAGATCAATGAGTATTAGAAGCCCTACACTGTAAAAAATTATTTTCATGATTTGTTATCACAACTTTTTATATTTTGTCAAATCAACTTAGATAATTAATGTAGTTCAGATAACATAATATTTTGAGTTTCTATTTATTAAACTAATCTCCTTTGTTGTATTAACTCAAAGTTTTAATTTCAATTAACTCAAAATTTTAAGGCAACCAGGTAACTTACTTTTTTAAGTTCATCCAACTTTTTTTTTACAGTGTATGATTACAACGACCAAATTATCATACATTATGGGATTTTTTGCATTATTGAACGTACATCGTACAGAGGTCCAAATGATCGTACAAATACGATAATTATCGTACGCCTGGGACAGAAACGGCACCCATAACAAGCTGATTTAAAACGCTTTGTGCTTTTTTGACGTTCAAGCACTCAAAAGCTCCCTCGATGGCTCCTCTGCAGACCCAGCTAGAGCCTCAGAGGGAAATCTTGCTTTGATTTAGCTCACAAAAAGTGTGTTTATCTGGCTGTGCATTATGTTATTTATGCCTTTACAACCTCATCAGTGCTTATTGCACTCACATCTGGCAGTTCATTTTAATTTTACACCTCTGTTTACACGTCATTACTGTCTAACGCAGCCATGGGGGACATTAAAAACTTGTGATGAATGGGGAAAAAATTTACCCCTACTGTCTAAGCTGCCTCTATCAAGTATGGATTTGTGGTCTTTTTTCTTTTCTTTTTTTAATGCTATTATTATTTTCTGCTCTTGTAATTGCATGCTCTGTCTACTCTGCAAAAAAAACTACGTTTAACCTTGAAATGAATGCTTTAATATGATAGAATTAATTTAACTGTATTAAATTACAGTAGTACTCGCATATATAATCACATTAGCAACAAAACCTATAGCTCAAATTGTTTCTTTGTTGTTGAATCCATGTTGGATTTCCACAGAGAGTTTTTGCAACAAATACCGCATTGGCAAAAATGATTGTGTTAAATTACTGTGGCAATCTACAGAGAAATTCCATACCAGCATGTTTATACTGAAAATAATTGATGTTTTTCTGTTTGCCAACCATCCAAAATTTAAAACGCAATTTCCTAAAATTGACAGAATATCTGGCAAAGAATGTAAGATTTGCGATTTGCAATACAGTCATGAATAATTGAAATTTAAAACAACAAAATGCAGAACTGACTCACTGCAGGTTATTGAATTCCGAGCCATGTCCCTGTGTTTGAGACACATTTCGAGAGAATGAAAGTAGGATGAGCTCCGTAAAAACCTCAAACAACATGATTATGGGCCTTCAGAATCCACAGACAATAGAATAGACCAAACATCCCAACTCCTATTGTTCTGTGTGTTTATATTGTTTTCAGGCTCAAGAGAAGCAATTACTTCTACTAAAGAAAAACTGTGTTCTTTGGAGAAACAGGGAATGAGAGAAAGTATTTTAAACGTCTCAGGAAATCCCCCACTAGAGAATAAAATCTAGTTGTTTTTAAAAAAAAATATATATATACCAAACATTTCAAGGGTTTCTCAAGTAGTTTACATGAATATGAAAATTCTGTCATTTTTTTTACAGAAATAAAATATAACTTTCTTTCATGGAACGGGTCATCATGTTCATTTTTCTTTATTTGGCAAAAAGCAAAACACTTTATTTTTATTGTGAGTATACAGAAAAAAAAAAAAGAAACTGAACAGGATTGATTGATGTATAACACGAAAATAAAAAGATGAAAATTAACAGAGCAGTTTGAGTTTATTTTGCATTGCTAAAAAAAAACAGCAAAACGCACGGGCGCGTTGTTGGACCCCAGAGGGTTAAGCTTGGTGCATTATTATAATGGCATAATTGATGTAAAATCTGAAGTCGGAATAAGCGCAAACTATATTTGTATAGCCTTGACGTACTGCATTTCTTTTAATCCCCTGAATTGGAAAAGCTTTGAGTATATATTCAGCTTAACATCTCTTTTGTTTTCCTGGGAAAAAGAAAGTCATACATGTTTGGAACTACATGAGGATAACCACATGATAACAGAATTTTATTTTTTAAGGTGAACTATCCATTTAAAGGGATACTCCACTTTTTTGGAAATAGGCTAATTTTACAACTCCCCCAGAGTTAAACAGTTGAGTTTTACCGTTTTCGAATCCATTCAGCTGATTTTCTGATATTTAGAAGAATATCAGTAAGCAGAGTTTCTGGTCCCATTGTCTTCCATAGTATATTTTTTTCCTACTAAGACAATGGGACGAGAAACTGTCTGCTTACTGATATTCTTCTAAATATCAGAAAATCAGCTGAATGGATTCGAAAACGGTAAAACTCAACTGTTTAACTCTGAGGGAGTTGTAAAATTAGCCTATTTCCAAAAAAAGTGGAGTATCCCTTTAAGACCTTTGATGTCCTCTGACATCAAGAATTGAATTTACTTCCCTCATTATTGCAAAGCTTTTTGGGCTCTTATTTCAGTCATAAATCATTATCAGGCTTTCCCAAATATCATCATGCCCCCTTCATTGTTCTTCTCCCAGGGATTCTTTCAGTTTTCTTCAGGGTAAATCCTATGGACTTAAAAGCCTCTCCAGTGAATTACAAAGACATACCACCAAAAAAAAAAGCACTGACAGGGTCAAAGGAGGAGGCATGTTCCTGGATTTTGCCCTACTGCATCCAGGATTTTGAGGGATGAAGACTGTTTGGTTAACTTAAGTCTAATGCACACAGTCGGGAAAAAAGAAGAAAGATTGGCTTCATAAACCCCATGAAAACAGAACCAGACACGACTGTGAGTTTGTGTGTGCCGAAATGCTTCCTATTTCCTGTTGTACCATCATGTTATAGTTTGTTTGTCATCTGTGAAACGTCTGTAATAAGAATCCGCATGATGAAGAAGAGCAATGGATGCACATCTAAATAGTTCTTTGAGAGCTGTACCATAATCAGACTTAAAACACTGTTTGTTTACTATATAGTACTTGTAGTATCTGTGAACTGAATGTCAGATCAATTGCATACAAACTAAATATATTTGTTGATATATATGCACGCGCGCACACATACACACACAAATTGCAGTCTTGATCTTGTGGTCTTAGATTGTTATGTGTTGAATAAAGCTTCAAAAAGATACAAAGGGACTATGAAAGTATCATATTCCACATCTTCTGAAGTCACACAATAGCTTTGTGTGAGAAATGTTTTCATTGAGCAGATGCTTTTCTCCAAAGCAACATACAAATGAGGATCATCATATTGTTAGCATTTCTCAGAAAATGTACGCGATTATTCACTTTTGAATATCCATGTTAACCACTGCAAACGAATCACTGGGTCAGTGAGTCGTTTGAAAATCAGAACTGAATTCAAGGATTAGTTCACTTTTAAAAAAACTTTTGCTGATAATTTACTCACCCCCATGTCATCCAAGATGTCCATGTCTTTCTTTCTTCAGTCGAAAAGAAATTAAGGTTTTTGATGAAACATTCCAGGATTTTCTCCATATAATGGACTTCAATGGGACCCAAACGGTTCAAGGTCCAAATGACAGTTTCAGTGCAGCTTCAAAGGGCTTTAAACGACTCCAGACGATGAATAAGGGTCTTATCTAGGACCCTTCGAGTCATGACTCGAAAAAAGATTTGTTAATTTTGATGAACGAGTTCGAACAGGAGAGTCACGAACGCTCATCACAGAACAGAGCAAGGCGAGCATTTGTGCTTATAAAACTTAAACTTTGTTATTTATTTTTCAAATGACCGATCGTTTCGCTAGATAAGACCCTTATTCATCGTCTGGTATCGTTTAAAGCCCTTTGAAGCTGCACTGAAACTGTCCTTTGGACCTTGAACCGTTTGGGTCCCATTGAAGTCCATTATATGGAGAAAAATCCTGGAATGTTTTCATCAAAAACCTTAATTTCTTTTCGACTGAAGAAAGAAAGACGTGGACATCTTGGATGACATGGGGGTGAGTAAATTATCAGCAAAAGTTTTTTTAAAAGTGAACTACTCCTTTAACTGATTCGTTAAAAAGATCCGATTGAAAATAATCAGTTTACGAGGTTTGCGACTATTCTTTTGAGATTATCAATCATTAGGTTAAACATTTTATGGTGCATTTAAAAAGAGTGAACAGGGTACTCTTAAAACAAATCACTTTTTTTTTCCAACAAATCAATTTGGATATATCTTTCTTGATTTCTGTTCACTCGAACCTACAAGTCTAAGTCTGATGCACATTTAAACACATTGCATGCACAAATTACTCCTATCAAATGGCTTGTTTAGCAGCACCTCAGCACTGCAACAGTTTCATTAGGGTCGCTAGGTTCTTTAATTTACAATAATTGGGGCTCTGAGGGTATTTTGAGTTTATATTTGTAGGGATAAAAGCAACGAGTCAACTGCTCGAGGGGAGTCTGTTGTTTTATTGAACGAGGACTAGTTTCCAAATCCCAGTCCTAATCATCCAAACTCAAACAGCAACAGTGGTGAGCTTTAAACAGCAACTTCTTCAACAAGTTTATCCAGTTCCATTTAATTGTGCAATTACTTTTCAGTACAATCATTTGGCCCATATCAGGAGTATTTGTTTCCAAGTTCTGCGGTTGCTCTTGTTAATGTTTGCGACTAGGAGTCGAGCGGGAGAATCCGGTTCCAAATCAGCGTGGAAGAGCAACTTCTCCTGGAGCTAATTACGCAGGGGGAGGAGGCCGTTTTCTCATTTATTTGACCCAACATCATGATGCAATTTGGTTTTATCACCGACGGAATACTTATAGAGCGGCTGTGCGATTTCCTGTAACAAACACGTCTGTTGTGCCATTAGAGTGAGTGATTTCACACAGCAGGTTGCCAGTCGTGCACAAGTTCCCTCATCACTTGGGAAAAAAAACGACCGCTAATGGAAATGTTGAGCTAGAAATGCTCAGTCATTCAGCCTTGTTGTGGGTTTATTGCTTTTCCATCTCGTACTTAAGGATGACACGTAACGCAGATGATTTGTAGAAAGTAAAAGAAAGCTTTGTTTACTTAACCCAGGCATATATATACATGAAGCAGCCTGAACTGATGACTGATAACAGGCTGTTTACGTTCATAGACATTCACATGGACAGATCATGGTTGCTCGAGTCAAAACTGAGCCACCACATCATATCCAAAAGGAGCCAAATTAGCATACACTCTTAAAAAATATTGGTATTTATGGTCCTATGAAGAACCTTTAAGGAGCTGTTTTACCTTTTACGCCACAATCGCGTTTTGGGGTAGCCTGGCTCCGCCCTCCTACGCACTTCCGCTCAATTTCATTTTCCTTCAGTACTCCGTCTGGGACTGTGCCGTAGACTTCGGTTTCCAGAAATCAATTTTTTGTAGGACCAATCAGCGAACAGAGGGAGTGGCTGAGAACGATGACGTTGATGTCGACTCGTGCGTTATTTTGAGTTGTAGTTCAAAATAAGAAAGATGCGAGTGAAGCCATTCGGTCCGTTGTGGCAACGCTGCCGAATATCAAGAAGTTAAAGCCGGAGTAAGAACAATCTTTGCTTAGTTTTGTGTTTATGGCCATCCTCCCACGGGGTTCGGGAAAAGACATACGTCATGACCAAACGTTAGCGATTGGTTATGGCAGATAGAGTGACTCTGGGCAGATCCAATAGTTTTAGACTTCAATAGAGTTCCCGCCTACAAGGAAGTAAACGTTTGTCAATGGAGCGGTGCCAGACTCTATGTACAAATGAAATGTACGAGAGTCTGGTAGAACCAGGCTAGTTTTGGGGGCCTGAAAACGAAAACTTTTTAAAAAACGATAGCGCTATCGTATCGGTGTAAACTAAAAAACATGAATTGGTGAAATTGGTGATGTCATGCGCGTGTGTATTACGTGTTTAGGCTATAGGCGTGTAGTGTTTCTTTACACAGTGACATCGCCAACTACTGGCCTGGCAGCAGAATGCAGCGTCTTTAGTCGTTTTCACGAATCGTTTTGACAACATTGTCGTCTGTACTCAAATAGTCTCACGCCCACGGAACGTTGGCTAAACGCCTGATGCATATGGTACACTTAACTGGAAACACTTCAGGAATGTCGAAGTCGTCATCTGATTGGTTGAATTTTATCGGATTTCCGGGGGGCGCGAGTGTCGCGTTTATTTTCGGTCCGCCGGGAAACAAAGCGCAGACGCGTGATTGCGGAAGAAAAACTGTTGTGTTTACATGAGTGACAATGAGCATTTATCAAGATCAGCTAAACGTAGGATTCTCAAAAGTATGCAAGGTTCACGGCATAGACTCTTTAAGAGATGTCCAGGAGTTTTGTTTGAGGCAGTTAGTGGAGACAAAAAAGAGATATTTTAGCCTGTTTGCCGACGGGATTTGGGAAGAGTATTATTTTCCAAGCCTGGCCGACCCTTTGTCAGCATTTAGAAGGATTCCCAGCATATCCAATTTTACTAGTAGTGTGTCCCCTCCTATCAATTATGGAAGATCAAGTGAAGTACCTAACTGCGAAGGGGATATCAGCCGCGTTTGCGGGCAAACGCTGAACGAAACAAACTGTAATTGGTTGTTTGACATGTCGGTCAAACGGCCTTATGGGCGGGCCTTGGCCAAAGAAAGCTGCTATGAATTCCAGACCTTCAGCCGTCAGTCTGAAGGTCTGGCTACGCGAGACTAATAACACAAAGGAAAAAAAATTCATTTTTAGGACATTCTTGTCGTGCAATGTACCCTAACGGTTCTTTACTGACATCGACGGTTCCAAGAAGAACCATTAACATCCATAGAACCTTTCCATTCCACAAAAGTTCTTTATAGTGGAAAAGGTTGTCTGGATTATTAAAATGTTCTTCACACTAAGAAGAAAAATGGTTGTTTTAAGAACTGTTCACTGAAAGGTTCTTTGGGGAATCAAATATGGTTCTTTGATGTATCGCGATGAAACCGACTTTTGGAACATTCTTTTTTAAGAGTGTGGAATCAAAAGCTTCAAAAAACGGTGGAAAAAGCTAAATCAGATTATTTAAAAATGTTCTTTAATGAACTGTTCACTGAAAATTCTTTGGGTAACCAAAAATTGGGTAACGCTTCCTTTTACAGTACAGTACTTACAGTGTACTTACCTAGAAAAATAAGTATATATTTACCTGGGTAACTGGACTGTAAAAGGAAGCGTTACCAAAAATTGTTCTTCGACGCTTTTGGAACCTTTATTTTTAAGAGTGAGGAATCTTTCGATTACTCAAAATGTTCTTTATAGTGTAATACGGTTCATTAGAAACTGCTCTAGAATTCACTCTAGGAAAACCATTGGTCTTTTATTCCCTGTTCACTGAGAGGTTCTTTGGGGAACCAAAAATGCCTCTTTTGTGGCATCGCTGCGAAATCCCCCATTTGGAACCTTTATTTTTAAGAGCGTAGACATTCTTGTAACGTTCAAGTAAGTCCACCGAGTTCTTCGGGCTTCATTACTAGGCACGCAAGCATAGAAGTCTACCTCTGTGGAGAAGCATATTATTGTAAAATCCCAAGTGCCCAGAGACATCCATTAAGTCAATTCAAAGCTAACCCACCACGACTCCAGCCAGCTTGACCCTCTTTGGATCCTCCGAGTTAAATAATACAAGCTATTTCAACACAGGAGATCAAGAAGATATGTGCCCAGCGAGAAGCCGAGTTTCACGTAAAGTACCCTGTGCTGGAGTGATATTAGATAAATGAGATCAAAATTACATTACTGAGCTCTTTATGGAGCTGTGAAAAAAACATCGCCCACAGGTATGTTGCCTGGCCTCGTAATTCGCTCCAGAATCGTTACCATCTGGACTGACATTGGGGAATGCTTCTCTCTTAAAAACCTCAAAGCAAATGATACAAGGAAAATGCCATGTTCATAACCTGGTTTAGTGTTGCTGGACGCTTACGCACACACACACACGAACGCTCACAGGCTCTCAGGAACGGCGAGGTTGAGATAACGCCGCTTTCTGGCATCTGGGTCGTAGTGATCTTTGTGGAGCCAGGACTCTTTTCTGCATTAGATGTTGCTACTCATAATTAGCAGAGGCTGATTTACTGTCAGCCTGTATGAGTGATCTTGTAATTACAGTAAATTTTAACTGGAATCTTCAAGAAACCCAAAGTATGGCTAATAAGTGAATAAAGATTGAAACATTTTCAAAATTGTGATTAAAAATTAACATTTAATATCATTTAAAAAACATATTGATGATTAAATTAATGGTAACCATTGGCAAAAAGTTCTTGATAGCAGTTGTTGTATTCATATCTCAAAAATAATGGCTGAATTACATGCATTCCTGAACACGGGGTTTTCACTAAAGAGCATCGCTGACCTGTCAGCACACATGAGGAGCCATTGAGGGACCAGTGAGAGCACCTGAGGGTTCGGCAGGAGCCGCCCGCCGTCCCGTCGCCCCCGCACCCCGCCACCGTACGAGAAAAAGCTGTTGTTAATAAAACTTTAAAAGAAGAGGATGAAAAGGAGGAGAAATTGAGCAGCCCGGGCTGTATTATTTCTTCTCAGTGAGGGAGCTGCCCTCTCGCTGGGCAGGCCGGCAGTGTCAACCCTTCGGGGAGGGAGGCGTGAGGACGGGACAGGGATGGGATGGGTATTTGACCGTGGACGCCCCCGGGGCAAAGCAAATCATTTGCTTCTCAGAGGCTTCAAAGAGAGGCAATTACACTTAAGTAACCGTATGAATAGATTGTCTTGCCGGGGAGCATTCTGGGAGGAAAAACAGAATTGCTTTGAGGGAGATATACCACACCTCATCCAAACATCTTCCACCAAACCAGCCCAGCAACTGTCTGTAATTTCCCAGCCATTGGAATAACGATTAAGCCATTTGCATTATAATTTCTGAAGATTCTATTCTTGAATATTATGTCTTTATTAAGCCACTTTTAAATATTAAATGTTGTAAGAAAAAAGGTTTCGGACTTAATTTTACAGAACGGTTCTAGATAAGGAGAAATGTCTTAAATGATTGCATAATATTTTCAAGTTTAACAATTTCAATTTTTCTAGTGATAAAGTAATACTTTATCACTAGAAAAATTTTAATTGTTAAACTTGAAACTGTAAAAAATATTTTAGCAATTTAGTTATTTCAACTTATTTTTTTGTGTAGAGACAACTAGATTATCCAGACAACAAGAAATTTTAAGTTTTTCTTGTCCTCAACTTATCGAAATAAGTTAGTTAAACTAAAAAAAAACCATGCAAAAAGATAACGCAAAATAATGAGTTAAGTTTTTTACAGTTTTTTTTTCGATAAGTTGAGGACAAGAAAAACTTAAAATTTCTTGTTGTCTGGACAATCTAGTTATCTCTACACAAAAAAATAAGTTGAAATAACTAAATTGCTAAAATATTTTTTACAGTGATACTTACGAGTATACTGTAAGTAAACTTACGAGCTACTTCATTCATAAAATTGAATTAAAAATTAATTAAAACAAAATTAATTTTAAAAAAAGTTGCTGCCTTACATTTTTAAGTACAATCAACTTGGATGGTTAAGTCATTTTAACTTAAATTACATTAAACTTACTTTAAACAATGAGTTGAATCTTGTATAACTTGAAGTAAAAAGTTGAAAACTGCTTAACTTATTTTGATGAGTTAAAGCAATGTAAAAACATATGTTTTCATAACTTTTTGATTATATAATTTTTTTCACATCACAGTAAACACGCTCAAATGTTTGACTCTCAAGAGTTTAAAAAGTGTGTCCAAACAGTAATTCAGTAATAAAAGCACACATTCTGAAGTTGACGAAATTGCTTAGTAGGCCTATATACAATTTTAGTATTTATTTGGGTATTTGATTTAAAAATATCATTCAAGTTCATGAAAATATAAAAGTTTGTGATAATTTGAGCTTTAATCATGTTTAAAAACAAAACACCTTTGCTTGAAAGAGCATTTTCAGTTTCAACTGACTGTAGAAATTTGATTTCTTACAACTCCATTTTTTTAAGATGAGCAAAAGTAATCCGATTACTTGTAACGAGTAATTTTTTACTTTGATCCAAGGACACATTTTTTCGGCTATTGAGACAGAACGGTACCCACAAAGTCAGCAACCGTTGAGTTTGAGAGAGAGAGGAGAGAGAGAGAGAGAGAGAGAGATTATTAGAGAGTCCTTTGAGTCCAACCTCACCTGTGGAGAGAGGACTATAGGGCTCAGTGGGCAAATAGAGATCACAGCAGCTGCCAGAGCGGTTAGCCAAAGCGCCCTACGGAGAAGAAGAAAAGAGGATGCGAGGCCTTTCAGTTCACCGCCACTTAGTAACAGCAGCCTTGTGGAAAAGCTTGCGGAATGGGAAAGACAAATCCCCGTGCAACTAAATATTAGAGGTCTCTTTCTTACTGAGTTATATATGGGTCTAATAGCAAACGTCAAACGGGACAAAACAAGCGCAGCGGATAAAATATAGCCGTAGAGAGACGTGCAGACGGACGTGTGGACAGACAGGACACAGGCATGAATGTCTCAGCAGGGTGAAATCTATTAGAATGCAGATATCAGCATAAAGGGTCATACATGGCAGATGCTGAGTGGAAAAACTTTAGAAATGCTTGCGGACAAAGGAAATTTGTAGTGTGAGAACAGTCTGACAAACCACTTCGGCAGAATGAGCTAATTATGTTTGTTCGGAATCTGAAGGTGAATGGTAGGTTTGTTATGAATAATAATTACCTAATAAAATAGAAAAACAACATGGCAGAACAAGTCATTGCGTGCCGTTGGATGTACTCGTTGGCTCTGGTTCAAAACTTTCTTCTGTTCCTTTTTTGTTAAAGAAATTAAAAACTCAGCAAAAGCATTAAACTGATCAAAAATGACAGTAAAGACATTTAGAATGTTACAAAAGATGTTTTTGTTTCAAATAAATGCTGTTCTTTTGAACATTCTATTCATATAGAATTCAAAAAATATATTAGCAGCACAACTGTTTTCAACATTGATAATAATAATCAGAAATGTTTCTTGAGCAGCAAATCAACATTAGAATGATTTCTGAGGATCATGTGACACTGGAGCAATGATGCTGAAAATTCGGGAATAAATGACATTGTAAAATATATTCACATAGAAAAAAGAAAACAAATCACAATAATATTGTTTTTACTGCCTTAAAATGTAGCCAAAAGTATATTTTGTGTCATATGTTGAAATGACAGAATCGCGATTAATCGCATCCAAAATAAAAGTTTGTGTTGTTTACATAATATGTTATATGTATATATAATGTATATATTTAAGAAAAGTGTTTTATTTATATATAAATATTTATAATTTTATATAATATAAATTATAAATTATATATATACATGCAAATATTTCTTACATGCATGTGTGTGTGTGTATTTATATATACAAAACAATACTCAGTACACACAGATATAAATGTAAACACAAACTTTTATTTTGGATGCTTCACTGATGCCTATTAGCTCAGTATTGGAACACGGCCTTTATCCTGTAAGTGAGCCCTCTTGTTTAATAAGAAAATATCATCCTCTTTTGTAGTTTTTTTTGTTTTTCTTCACACAGTAGCACAACTTCAGCCACTGTGCCGCTTCTCGCTGGTGTGAAAGCAGTCATAATCTCTTAATCAATTCCTCATAGCCGCTGCTAATTACCCAACTCTTGATAACAGGCCTCAGAAGAGCCTTTGAAATGCAACAAGTCAATTACCTGTAAGGTGGATTAATGTAAGCTTACTGGACCTGTGATCTTCCTCTCGACCCTCCCCTCCCTCTCCGCCTCATTCTCCTCACACAGCAAGACTCACATCCCTTTAAGGCATTACCCACGCATCTCATTTACATCGCCCTGCAGACAATTATCACACTCAGAAAAGTGCAATTGTGTTTTCTACCTCATTAAGCAATAGAACAACAAAGCCCGAGTTCCCTCTCCCCTTCGCTCGGCTTTTCCTTCCCTTTTTCCCGCACACCTTCTGGTGGGATGGAAACGTGGAACAGGGAAACTGAGGGTGTTTTCAAGCTCTAAAGATCTTTTTAAAAATAAGTGTATCTATTGCTTAAACGCTTGTGGTCGGTAAGATTTTTTTAATGTTTTCTGATTTGAAAGAAGTCTCTTTTTCTTACCAAGGCTGCATTTATTTGATTGAAATTACAGTAAAAACTGTGAAATATTATTACTATTTAAAATAACTGTTTTCTATTTCTGTATATCTTAAAATGTAATTTATTCATGTGATCAAAGCTGAATTTTCAGCATCATTACTCCAGTCTTCAGTGTCACATGATCCTTCCGAAATCATTCTAATATGATGATTTGATGCTCAAGAAACATTTCTGATTATTATTATCAATGTTGAAAACAGTTGCGTGTCAGCTTAATAAAAAATATCCTACTGACCTCAACCTTTTTGATGATAGAAGAATTCACCAGATTTTTTTTTTATGTAGGCCTATGTATGATCTAAGTATGTATTTATTTATTCCCCAAGAGATTTTTAATAATTAAATTAAAATAAATTAAATATAAGATATATAATGTTTTTTTATTTTGTATTTACTATTTTTTATTTATTTTTTTTATCTAAATTATAATTCAGAGGTTTTTTTAGATATGCCTACTAAATATTAAATGTATACTTTTTTTAAAATATGTACATTTATTTTATTTAGTTGTAATTAATTATTTGTATAATTTATAACTGATTTATCTCATTTTAAATTGGTATATATATATATATATATATATATAGATAGATGATAGATAGATAGATAGATAGATAGATAGATAGATAGATAGATAGATAGATAGATAGATAGATAGATAGATAGTATAGATAGATAGATAGATAGATCGATAGATAGATAGATAGATAGATAGATAGATAGATGATAGATAGATAGATAGATAGATAGATAGATAGATAGATAGATAGATGATATATGAAGAGTTCAGATGCAAAAGCCTCTAAATGCCATCTGAAATTTTCTTCTAAAATGATAATTTTTATCAAGCTCGTATGTTTAAATTCAGTAATTTCACTTAAATTACAATTAATGGGTAATTTTTCTTGCCATTAAAGTGAAACTATTTAACTTAAATATACAAGCTTGATAAAAATGATCATTTTAGAAGAAAATTTCAGATGGCATTTAGAGGCTTTTGGATCTGAACTCTTCATATATAGATACATATATATCATTTAGTTTTTATGATTCTATTTACTTATCTTTACAGACTACTTGTATAAATAAATACATATATATATACAGTATATATATATATACATATATATATATATATATATATATATATATATATATATATATATATATATATATATATATATATATATATATATATATATATATATATATTGTTTACCTGTAATTAAGAAAACCCGAATATAAACATTGTTTAAAAATGAGTGGATTGGATACAGATCCCTCACTCAAGCTAAATCCCAGAGAAACTTTGTCTTCTTTGTCCGAATCCAAAAAAACAAACAAAAAAAGTTTCCCTGGGCCTTTGGTTTCAGTAACTAATGAAATAAGCTTTGGCTCTGGAAGGAGGCTGATCTTTTACACTCCTCCAGAAGCTTCTTCTCTCTCACCTGATCCAGAAATCAAACTGTGGAGCGAACAGAAACCGCAGAACTGGTCTGGGATCAGCGTGGCCACTGTGAAACAGACATCTGCCCAGAGACAGCGGCTCCGACCTCCTGCCTCGTGTCCTGTGAACATTGTTAAAAGCTCAGCGCTCCCTCTCTATTCTCATTGAGAGAGACCAAAGAGTGTTTATTCAAAGAGTCATTTCAACCCACGGCCCCCTGGTGCCTGGCTTTTTCATGCTAAAACTTTCAAATTGTAATCTCAGGAGAACCAAGCACACATATTTGTTCATGCCTGATCTCCCACATAATCGAATGACACCAGATGGCAAGCCGAAGGACGTGCCAGTGGACCTATAAAAGAGGAAAAGAAAATGCCATCATAAGAATACCCAAAGAATATAAAAGTAATTTTATGAGCCTCTAAAAATACTTTTTCAGAAAATCAGATTTTCAGGCCCAAAGCAATTCATCCAACCTCTACCGAAACGTTTAAATCAGTAACAAAGCTTTCCTTTGTTCGTGTAAAACATTTAAAAGCGTAACGCCTCTTCTCATATTGCACCAAGAGGTTATTGTCAAATCAGGGCCAAAAAAAACTAAATTCTACGAGACCTTGACAACTTGAAATGAAAATGCAAATCACGTTATTTGACTGGACACAAGGAGCAGATATCATTTTTGATATAAGTTTTGCGACCACATGATTTAGGTCAATTTGTAAACATAACTGCACGTGCCACAAATAAGCATGGTTTCATATCAAAATATCTTACTCAAGTCCAGAGCCGAAGGAAAAGTCCCCACTCTGAGTCCTCCCAAGTGCTGGAATTCATCCACTAGCTGGCGGTTGAGACGTGAGACAGCAGTTAAAGCGTAATTCAGGCAGCTGTGGGAGACTTCATGACAAATAACACTGCGTCTTCGGCCACTAACTACCTATGAAAGTGTGGAGACATTCCTGGTTAGTATGAGTGACCATGGAGTCGCCACAGTGGCGTGTATGCAGACCACACACACACACACACACACACACAGTTCCATTCATGATTGATTGCTGTAAATATAGAATGGCCATAGTATAGCACTGACAAACAGGCTCTGTCCCAAACCCCATGAGCTGCCTTGCTGGCCACTACATAGACGGCATCCGAACTGAAATGGAAGCTCACTAGTGATTGATTTGGAATGCTCTACTTAGGCAACGTTAAAGAAAGTGGATGAGAGACAGGATTACAATTTGAAATGTTGATAAGCTGACACCACAATACTCTGCGTACACAAATATTGAGAATAAATTGTTTATTATAATATTTGTGCAATGCATTCTGGGATTGCCTTCTGTATGAAGGAAATTTATTTTAATTGTTAAAATATAAAAAAGACCTGTGATGACTTAAAATACTTACAATTTTATTAAACTAAAATATATTAAATATTTAAGTGATTATTTATTTGTATTAAATTAGCTAGTATTACATTTATTTTGTGTTAAAGCTATGTAAAATAAAATTTAAGAATATTAAATAATCTCAAGGAAACTTAATACTTAAATGAATAAATAGGCCTACATTCTTTTAATTAATTAAATTTAAGAATATAAAAATACCTGCATACCTTTGATGACTTCCCTCTGTAGACAGCTTACAAAGTTTATTCAATTAAAATAGAGCTAATAAGTTATTATTACATTTATTTGTGTTAAATGTATTCAATTATAAATTATTTTCTAATTAATTCAAGAATATAAAGCAAATGATGACATAAAAGACTCTCTCTGTAGGCAGCTTACAAAATTGATTACATTAAAATGATTAAATTGTTATTATTACATTTATTTGTATTAAAATTATTAAATACAATAATAATCAACAATAATTTTAATTATGAAAAGACCTGTAACATATCTATGATGACTTAAAATACTCCCTCTGCAGCCTACTAAAGTTACCTATATATAGCCTAATTTGAATTATTACATTTCTTTGAGTTATTATTAAAATTATTTGTATTAAATTAATGAAATGCAAAATCTATTTTAAATGAATTAAATGTAAGAATATTAAACAGCTTGTCTAGTGTGCGATAGTCAATGGACAAACCCGCCTGTATTAGGGCACTTCTATCACTCACTGCACACAATGAGTTTTGTTGCAAAAAAGAACAGATCTGTCTAGTAGTGGGTTTAAGCCTTTTGTTGCTGAGAGATTACTGTAATGAGAAGAACACGCCCAGTGTATTCAGTGCTGGATAAATATAAAACCCCCTCATCTGTCATGTGTTTCAGAACCATGTCAGCTCTATTTCAAGCATTAGTCACTGTCTCTGTCTCAACCTGTAGTGTGTGAGTGTGTGTGTGTGTGTGTGTGTGTGTGTGTGTGTGTGTGTGTGTGTGTGTGTGTGTGTGTGTGTGTGTGTGTGTGTGTGTGTGTGTGTGTGTGTGTGTGTGTGTGTGTGTGTGTGTGTGTGTGTGTGTGTGTGTGTGTGTGTGTGTGTGTGTGTGTGTGTGTGTGTGTGTGTGTGTGTGTGTGTGTATATGTGTATGTGTGGACATGTTTTTCTATCCTGGTGGGGACTTAAACCCGAATGCACACAGACTCATGGGGACTCAAGTCACAGTGGGGACCTAAATTGAGGTCCCCATGGGCACAAAAGCTTGTAAGTCATACAGAATGAGTTTTTTTTAAAATGTAAAAATGCAGAAAGGTTTCTGTGATGGGTAGGTTTACCGGTAGGGTAAGTGTAAGGGGACAGAATATACAGTTTGTACAGTATAAAAACAATCTATGGAGAGTCCTCATAAAGATAGCACACCAGACAACAGTGTGTGTGTGTGTGTGTGTGTGTGTGTGTGTGTGTGTGTGTGTGTGTGTGTGTGTGTGTGTGTGTGTGTGTGTGTGTGTGTGTGTGTGTGTGTGTGTGTGTGTGTGTGTGTGTGTGTGTGTGTGTGTGTGTGTGTGTGTGTGTGTGTGTGTGTGTGTGTGTGTGTGTGTGTGTGTGTGTGTGTGTGTGTGATTGCATCATATACCCATGCATCAGTGACACCGTGAGAACGAAGAGAAGGACTTTTGGTTGCATAGATTTATATATATATTTGTTTATACCAACGCAAGACAAATATTTTATATATATATATATATATATATATATATATATATATATATATATATATATATATATATATATATATATATTTATTTATTTATTTATTTTATTTTATATATATATATAGCTTAAGTAAAACGTATAAAATATTTTTTTCTTATGTATCAATGGCCCACTAAAAGATGCCCTGAAGAAGGTCATGCAAGACCAAAATGTTTAGCATTTTTCTTTTCTTTTTTTATTACACGCATCCTATAGGCTATTTTAATAATATTACAGTTTTTTACAGTCACTAGGACCCATTTTTCAATACTTAAGTCACTTTTTCAAAACTCTTCACACAGTTCTCCGAACCAACTTTCAGCTCGGCACAGCAGTTCATTTCACATTCAAAATGCACTAAAACTACCAAATCACTTCATACATATCTCAAATCAACACATTCTTCCAGAACACTAGCAAAGGTTGACAGCCAACAAACACACTTTATCACCCACAAAACAATAACATAAAAAACACTAACAACAGGTAACTTTATGCAATGTTTTCCTATGTAAATGCTTTCTTTCTTCTACCTCTCTACAGATTAGAATTCACTGCAATACTTGAATGAATCAGACATCATGCAGTTGTTATATTTTATGTTTTTGGAGTAATTCCAAAGTATAAAAATTGTATACACACCATCCACCGATACAGATACAATAGGAATCAGCTGTGGTTGGTCCAATTGTTTTTTATACCATTTACAGTTTTTCTCGATTGTTTACAGACATTTTCTGAAAGAATGCCTCATAGTCTCAGAACTCTACACACAAATAAAAAAAAACACACACACAATGGGCAAAACCCCTCAATTCTCATGCAAAATGAAACTCTACATTCAAAACAATGTTATTTCTTCTCAAAATGGTATTTTGTTTTCAAATGACACACACAAACCATCATATGAATAGACATTTATAAGAACCAGTAGAACACTGATGTGCTCAATGTAAAACACTGTGATGAATGGAAAACACTTCTTCTCCATCCATCATAATGACTCAGGCCTTTTTTGTTCAGTGTTACACTTACCACAGACAGTACATACATAAGTGTGTTGTAAAATATTTGAGAATATTGTACAACAAACACACGGCAACAATAATATTTTATTTTTCCCACAAAAACAATGGGAGATAGGTCGCACATTTCGTACATCCCAACCAACACAAAGTTGCACATACACTGGTCTACATACAAAACAACAGAAAAATGTAGGCTACTGTATGCAGTTACAGTAAAACAATTTAAAAAAAAATAACTATGCTGCATCTTCTCTTCTGATTCGGTCTTTTATGCTAAAGCTCTGATTGCTAATTGTAAAACTGTGTGACATGTGTTTGCCCATGTGACGAGTCAGTGTGCAGATCTGAATGGCAGTGTGTTCCTTGTGAAAGCAAGAGATTTTGTGCATGAAAATTGTGCCAAATGCAGAGAATTGTGTGTAGTGTTTTGAAAAAACGTGTGTTTTAGAACTGCACTTTGAGTGTAAAGCAGGAATTGTGCTTGTAGTTTAGCAGAATTGGTTCAGGGGGTTGGTGAATGAGTTACATGTTGTGGTCATTGTGTCTCAAGTACCAGAATTTGTGTGTAAACAATTGAGAAAAACTGTAATTTTTAGATTCTAAATATATTTCATTACAATATTACTGTAGAAATGTGGCAAAATGCTGTCTTATAATTATTCAGTTTTGTATTATGATATTGTTTTGAACTGAAGTTTAACAGTATTGAAAACAGTGTGTAAGCATGTGCAAATTGGCCTGTAGGTACACAGAGTTTTGGCGGTTGTTGTGTCGAAGTGAGAAAAGAATTAATGTAATTTGAAAGATGTAGTCATTGAATGCATTTTGTGCCAAAGCAATGATAAATGATCCACAGTTTAGCCCACATATACTTCTGTTGTGCTCACTGTGTGAAGAGTTTTGAAAAAGTGACTTAAGTATTGAGAAATGTGTCCTAGCGACTGTACAAAACTGTAAAAGCTTTAAATTTAAAGATCATACAAAAAGGGAAGCACAGAAAAGGAAAAAGAACAGTCTAATTAGCTGAAATCTGGGTAAGACGAAAGCATGAACGCATAAATACTCAAATAGACAGAGAATTCCTGGAATGTCAAGCACACAATGACCAACGTTTAAAATGTATGTGTGTGTGTGTGTGTGTTGTGTGTGTGTGTGTGTGTGTGTGTGTGTGTGTGTGTGTGTG